>CAHIKZ030003536.1:2075000-2080000 GCA_903632075.3 Acanthosepion pharaonis
GAAAACATTTTAAAATGTCTACAAGATAATAATAATAATAATAATGTGTATAAATATTTGAACTGCTTCCGTGAAACTGTTTACCACTTGGTTTCATTTTGGATTAATTCGATTTTCAGCGTTCTCAAAAATATGAGAATGTAGCTAAGAGAATCTTGTTTGACAACACACAGTTCTTGCTAATGACGTTTGAAAGTACTAGAACAAAACAGAACCAAAAATGAATTTCGGAGAGTTTGTCCAACTTTGATCCCGATGTACAACAACTCATTCGAAAAGTGAGAAAATAGAATAAAACGATAAACGAAAAAAATACGATTAAAACTAAACAATAAACACTTCGTCGGTTTATCTGAAAAAAACTTGTTTACATCTATCTATCTATCTATCTATCTATCTATCTATCTATGACATTCTTGGCAGTTTTTCTGTTATCTCATTGTGGGATAGTTAAAAAAATAAACATGATAAAAAGAAAAAGGATATAGATCAATTTGGCTAGATTGCAAAAATTACAAAAGTAAAAAACAACAACAACAACAACAAAACCCCCCAAAATATTCATTTAAAAATTTTGAAAGTACTAGCGTCTCTCGTTCATGCACATGTTTAGCCATGGTAACGTCAACAAACCCAGTCTGATAACGTCCTAACCGATGAAACGCGCCACAAAACAATTTTTCAATTTGTCATACTATTTTCTCAATATATATATATATATATATATATATATATATATATATATATATATATATAAAGATTAATTAACTTTTAATTATAATCTTTTTTGTTATTTTCCCGGCTTCAAAGTTTCTTGGTAAATTTCCGTTCTTCAGGGGGTTCTGGTTTTAAGTGATATTTCCATTTCTTTCAATTTGTTCCGCATCTTTTTCAATCCGTTTTTTACTCCGTTTTGTACACTTGCGTATACATGAATTTAACGTTCTAACACGCGCATGTTCATGAATTTTTGCTTTTGTTTACGTCTTCATTTTTTCCCCTGTAAAATTTTCTTCGAGTTGTAAATTTTTTCTTCGAAATTAAATTAATTTTTTATGGTTTATATAGAAGTCGTTCTGTCATGTTATATTATTAATTAAATTGTAATATTTGTTAATTTGTATCATTTATTAAATTATAATATTTTGTATTATTAATTAATATTTTAATTGATTTATGTTATATTATTGTTAAAGTAACAAAGTAAATATTTGCTAATATGTCGGCATCGCCACACACATACAGACATATATTCAAACATATTGTTAAACATAACAGACAATGAATGTCGATTATGTTTAATGATGAGTCGTTGTAAGCTTCGTATAGTTGCTTTAATTTTGGGAGAAAATAAAGAAAAACAGTTCAACATTTAGATATTTTTTTTATTCCGTACCATGTGGGAGAACGAAATATTAACAACAAGACCATATGTCTAGATGCAATGTAATGTGTTGTGACTAGTTTGAAATGTAATTTTGTTGAGTGTGTTGAATTTACGACTTGCGTCTGCTATTCCACAACCGTTATCATCATATAACAATCTTCCATGTCAATATAACAGAATATCATGTTTGATGGTGAATATCTTTGTTTAAACGTCTGCAAAACCACCCTGAAGATGGCTCATATGAGCCGAAAGCTTAGATCAAGGGACAGCGTAATAAAAAAATATCCAAATGTTGAAGAGACACGGCACATAGAATTAGAAAAATGAGCTTGAGTAAATGGATGACAGAAAAGGGTTTAGGAGAGATAACAAAAAGACAAAATTTATTAAGAACTACAAAGGACAGGAAATTGTGGAGGACCATGATCGCCAACGTCCTGAAGAACTACGACACATAGGAGAAAAATGAGCTTGAGGAAATGGATGACACAAAAGGGTTTAGGAGAGATAACAAAAAGGCAAAATTTATTAAGAACTACAAAGGACAGGAAATTGTGGAGGACCATGATCGCCAACGTCCTGAAGAACTACGACACATAGGAGAAAAATGAGCTTGAGTAAATGGATAGCAGAAAAGGCTTTAGGAGAGATAACAAAAAGTCCAAATTTATTAAGAGCTACAAAGGACAGGAAATTGTGGAGGGCCATGATCGCCAACGTCCTGAAGAGCTACGGCACATAGAAGAAGAATGAGCATGAGTAAATGGATAGCAGAAAAGGCTTTAGAGGAGATAACAAAAAGACAAGAAGATCATAGTTGGATAGGAAGTAAGAAGCTGAAAGAGAGTGCCACAAGCGAGAAGTGTAAATGAAGAAACTGTTAGCATAGAACTTACGGTTACATCTAGCCATTTCAAATGTAAAATGATGAGACCTTGTTGCCAGTCTAGTACTGCGTTTAAATTCATTCTAGGTCCTATAGATCAATTTAATCAGAACAATTTACATGAAAGTATTTACAGAAAAGACATAGCGAATCTACATTACGGAAGATAGGAAAGTGACTGAAACCGGGATGCCAGGTCAGGACCAATGTCATTGCAGATTCTTCTTTGGATTTTATCAAGAATCTCTAAATGTATAGCAGAATTAATTAAAGTTTTCTAAAAGACCTCTATTATTTACCGTATTTGATGGCATATAAGACGAATTTTTTTAATTAAAAATATCTTTTAAAATTCCCTTGCATCTTATATGTCATATGTAGGTTAAAATTCGCGGTAGTTGACCGAAATTAGCTACCTGGTAACTCCTATTAGCTTAGACTTTAAAGTAACTTTTATATACCTAGTGTCATTATTTAAAATGCTATTATGAAGATTAAAAGTGTTATCATTGATAATATTCATTAAATTAATGTCATCATATTTAATATTAGTACTTTGTTTCACTAAAATTATATGCAATAAATTCAAATTATATATTTGTAAAATATATTTGTTTCCTTAATATTTTTTTGCGATAACTTCCGGTTGCATTTGTATAAATACAATCAGAATTTTTATATCCTAATTATTCCACTAAGATGTTTACAAGACGTAGGTTGTACAGATTATATAAAGGAAAATTTTTGACTGAATTTTAATGGTAACTGTATTTTGCTCAATTGTAATAATTACTTGATTTTTATTTTTTCTTACCTTTGGATATGATAAAGTTTTTATAGGATCGTGTTCTTTTTTGCCTTTTATTTTTCGATTAATTGTAATCAGGGCTTGTTTAACCAAAATAATACCTCATAGATATCGCCTAGGTTGTACCATTTACTAATAATTTTACTAATTACTAATTTTTTCTTGATTTTCCCAGCTGAAATTGTGGCGTGTCTTATACAACTGTGCGTCCTATATGAAGTCAAATACGGTACTTATATAAATAGTAAATGATACGACACATAAAAGAAGATGAATGATAAAAACAATGGTGTGTATTTTACTTACATTTCTGTGAACGTAAATTGTAATCTCTGTGTTTTGTATCATGTTTCTGATTTTATGTCAGGACAGGATAAACGTTAGTATGCGAGACGCTTAAGTAGTTGTTAATCTATTCTATTTTTATTAATGAATTCTCGGGTTGCCTTTTAAGTATCTTAAGCAAACAAAGCATTGAAGAATAAAGAAAGAATTGAGTAGCTCCATGAAAAACAAACACTACTAAACTAATATGAATACCTTTTATTATAAGCAAGAATTTCACTCTTTTGTTGCAATCAGGTAGTTGAATACCAGAGCGGATTTCTTTGACGATAAAAGAAAATCCCGAAATCAAAGCAAGGCAAAGAAATGTGGATTATAATTCCTGCCATTTTTTATTTTATTTCATAATGAAACAAACTGAACGGACACGGTCTTTTACGTTTTGTTTTTGTGTATGTTTTAGCGATGCTTATCTCGATAAGAACAGGAGATAATTGATGTTATCAGAAAAAAATGTGGAAGAGAGATGTAGTAGCTCTAACGAAGAAAAAAATATCATTTTTTGTTTCTTTATAAGATGCCGGTACGACCTTCTGAGAAGAAAAGTCGACCACAAAAATGGAGGGAAGCCAAGTAGAATGCTATCGTGAGATCCTGTCAGATAAGAAATAAAATAAAGTGCTTTGCGTCATTAAGTTAAGCGTTGTCTTAAGACGGATTTTGCAGAAAGAAAAGATGGAGGCGAAAGGTAGGGCCGTCGTAAGATAAAGTTTGTTAGGGAAAACAATAAAGAGGAGAAGGAAAGAGAGAAAAATAGAGACGGAGAATAAAACGAGCGGGTGGTATTCCGTGGGTAAGATGCGCTAGTGTCTCGTTTACCACGCATATAGGTACGTAGGGGGGGGGGGAAGAAGGAAGTCGGAGGGATAGAGAACGCTGAGGATGTTGTAGTATTTGAAACTTTGTTTATCTCTAAATCTTCATCCGGTATTGAGCGCACATCATTTCACACTCGAACAGAACGAATGCATACCCCCCCACAAAAAAACCCCAACAAAAAACAAGGAAACAAAAAACAGACACAGACCCACACACAAATCTTTCATTTATTTTCTAGCCATTGTGAAGGATTTCTATCTCTCGACTCGGACAGTTAAAGCAAAGATGATAAAATGTTAACGACTATTTTTAAAAGTCACTCATTTTCTTTCTTTTTCTTAGTCACGAGCAACGCCAACTTGGGAAAAATAAAATAAGATTTGCATTATTTTAAACATACTACAGAATATCTATCTATCTATGTATATATATATATATATATATATATATATATATATACACGCAACTCATTATTTCGCCTTCGATCTGATGAAGCCTGTTCGGCCAAATGCATAGCCGGATGTGTTTTTGAAACATTATAATTTCATGAATGTTTTTCCAATTATCAATAATATATAACTGTCGGATCCTATACCCAAATGTATAACACACACACACACACACACACACACACACACACACACACACACACATATATATATATGTGTGAGAAAATTATAAGGCACACACGCATATAGATATATTATACAAGCATAATAATCTCATCCAAATGTAAAAAAAAATTAAAAATA
>CAHIKZ030003536.1:2082500-2132500 GCA_903632075.3 Acanthosepion pharaonis
GGCAAAATTCAGAGATTGTATCCACAGAAAAAGAATCGACTATAAAATGATTTCTTTTATATGCCGTGTCCTTCCAGGACGTGGGTGATAATGGCTCTCCACAATTTCCCGTCTTGTGTAGTTCTTAATAAATTTTGTTTTTACGATTTTTTTCTTAAACCGTTCATCCATCCATTTATTCATGCTCGTTAGGCAGGGGCTTATGCATTGTTTTCATCCGTTCCTCTTGCCTTCATTATGTCCTGTGGGCATCAAATTTTCTAAGCTCAATTTCGTGATTATGTACCTTAGAAATTTCCACTGCCTCTTCCTGATGTTAAGTATAAGTTTCCTTTCTGCTTCCATTTTCTATACAAGTTCGTCGTGGTTCAAATGTTCGGTCGATGTGATTCTCAGTATCTTTCTATAGAATCACATTTCTGTTGCTTCAAGTTTCTTCTTCATTTGTGAGAAGATTGTCCAGCATTCACTGCCATATGGGAGGGCTGATATTACATAACAGTTCAGTTATGTGCTTAAATTCAAATCTGATAAAATTTGAGTTTTTCGAATATTTTCGAATGTTCTCATTTTAATAAAAAACGATTAAAAAAAGAAAAAAGGAAGAGAACGTGAAAGAGAAAAAGGGAGATAAATATTATTTACTAACCGATGTATCTTCCCGGAAGTAGAAGGATCCATTAGCATGCATATGCAAATCAAGCGGAAGCCCAAGTCCATCGACGAGAATGTATTCTTTGATGAAGCAAATGGCGGCCCGGAAAATAAAAGAGGCGAACATGTTCATGTGGAGGGTATTGCGAGGACAATGAAGACGCCTGCCGAGAATAGAAGCAACTTTTCAAAATAACTAAAAGAAATCGGATAGAATTATTAAGAATCACGAATGGCGACGACAAAGAGAGAAAGTAAAAAAACAAAAAAACCCCCCAAAAAAAACAAACAAAGTATAGCGGAATGTTTAATAGAAAAGCAAATACAAAAAATTAGTTTTAGCTGGATAATAAAAAATAAATTACATACAAAAAGAAAAATCAAACACGTACAAATATATTGTTTTCGTCTCGAAAAAGGACCTCCAATCGGTTATGAACTGGGGCAGGAATTGGCTGGTTAACTTTAACGCCTCAAAAACAAAACTGCTCTCTATTAATCACCACAGAGCTCCTTCCCTGCCCCCCACCCCCCTTAGAATGTCTGACGTTCAACTTCTCGAGATCACCTCTCTGCAGCTGCTCGGTCTCACATTGTCTGCTGACCTAAGATGGAACAAATATATTGAGTCAATTGCTTCGTCCACCGCAAGGACAGTTAGCTCCCTGTGCCGCGCCAGGAAATTTTTCTCCCCGGAATCGATCCTTCAAATCTACAAATCAACCATTCGCCCTTGCATGGAGTATTGATGCCATATATGGTCTGGAGCCCCTCTGTATGCTTCTGGGTTCTTGATAAGATCCAGAGACGGATATGCAATGCAATTGGCCCTGATATGGCATCTCGTCTGCAGTTGCTCTCTCACAGACGTGCTGTCGCCTCCCTCTGCCTTTTTTACAAATACTTTCATGGAAATTGCTCCGATGATCTGCTTGCGCTGGTTCCCAGAGTTCATGAATTCAAGCGTCCTACGAGGCTGGCATCCCGCTCTCACCCTTTCACTGTTGAAAATGTTAAATGTAGCCGTTTCTTCTACTCCAATAGCTTCATGTCTCGGACTTCTCGCCTGTGGAACTCCCTTCCCTATTCCAGTTTCCCTGATAGCTATAATCTCCAACTATTCAAATGTAATGTAAATCGACATCTCCAGTTGCCTTGATGTATCTACTATCTTTCTCCTCATCCTTTCCTCTATCACTTCTCTTTGCTCTCGCTCCAAATCCTCTGTAACCCCTTGCGTGCTAGTGGCTTCCAGCCTTGCTTGGGGTGAAATGCTTAAAAATATTGCTATATTTAGAAAGGAAGAGTGTTTAATATTGGGGATAAAGCGCTTATAGGTATAGGTATGTGCGTACATAGGAATCAACATGCTTGATGACTAAGCCGGGTTAATCTAACACTAAGACACGGAACAATAATCAAGTGGATTAAACTTTGGTTCGTGAATACGGTAGTATAGTAATCGTGGGTTCAATTCCTGGGCCGGGTAGTGCAGACTTCGACTCGGCGTAGTAGATGTACTGCGGAGCGAGAACAATCTACTCCCCTAGATTAAATAAGGAGTTCAGTTCGAAATTCCCTGAAGGTTATTCGGATTGACAGGTATTTGAAGAAGATCGCAGATCGCAATAGTCGAAACTTTGCGATAATATCAACGAAGTTAATGACATTAGTATATATTATTAATATAGTATAATAATATTTTTATCAGATTTTTTCATTTTTTTCTATATGTTTTCCTTTATTTCCCTTATATATCGTGAATACATATAAAAACTATCTATACCTTGAATATATCATTAATTTAATTATTGTATATGTGGGTGGATCAAAAATATTTTCTTTTTTTTACAGTCCTTAACTCTAAAGCTTATTTCATGTACACATCTAAAGACTTCACTATTATTATTATTATTATTGTGTGAGGGAACGGCAGGCCAACTAATTGACTCCAAAGCCCAATATAGCCACCATGACACTCAGTCGGATAAGGGTATACCAGACGCATGCATCACAGCTAAATATACACGATATAGTGAGAGGTTTTGATAAAAGCAGTGCATAACCTTGGAGGTGAGGCCCAGTTAGAAATGCCTTCAGGTCGAATAACCCACACTTGGTCTCCAATTAAGGCTACTCGCCTGTATTAAGATATGACTCCCAAGTCATTTTAGCTGCTTCATCCTACACATTAAAAAAACAAAAACAAAAAAAGAAAGAATCTTTTCAACCCCTCGGCTTCCGGTCATGATACACCCTAAATACTCCCAGTTATGAACAGAGACACATTGATGACAGCTAAGTACCATTACATGTCTGACAGAGTATGGGAATAGTTTTGTCATGGACACACACACACACACACACACACACACACACACACACACACATATATATATATATATATATATATATATATATATATATATATATATATAAGTGTTACCTGATGATCCGAGTCCTTCAAAAAAGGATTTTGGTGAAATAAATTATTGTAATGGTACCTTAAAGTGGTCCGTTTTTTTCATTAAATATTAGCTCTGGATTCATTGAGCTCTCAGGATTTCATCCTCCTTGGAATTACCCATTCGGTTTACCAAGTTCTTCGTAACTTATATATATATATATATATATATATATATATATATATATATATATATATATCGCACATATAGTGCCGGTGTTAATAAAACAGTGATCGATGTAATACAACAGAGCTATTAAGCATATATTAATAAATATACATACTATCCGTCAACGCTATACTGGGATTATAGTTTTTAAAAATTTAAAACCAATTATAATAAACGGGATTTGTATATGTATGCAAAAAAAATTTAATTTATTTATTTAATTTAGTTGTGAATATTCATTTTTTTTAATTAAAGGGAGATTACTTTTTCTTATTTAAAAACAAAAAACAAAACAAACAAGCACTAACTTATATTAAAAATGAACAGGAATTTACATTCAAAATAAATCGGAATTTACATTAAAATTGAATCTGGATCAACGTATTTAAGCAAATATTATGCCTACATGTAATCATCATTTCATTTCTCTTGTTTAATAAGCTTGGCTTATTTAAGTATTTTAAGATAATCAGTTTCTCAACAAGACATACATTACATTTATTTCCTTTTCCGTTATAAGATTTGGCTCTTGCTATAATATCCCAGTTAATAGAAGGGGAGCTGCCAGTATTTTTAGTTACCAGAATTATGTAGAGAGAGCAGTGTTGTTTCTGTATTTTATATTAGCTAAAATCATTTGATGATGGCAAAAACGAAATTTCGAAGGATTTCATATTATCCTTCATACAATGAGTCGGGCTAGTGATGAAGGATAATATATATATATATATATATATATAATTTTTTACCCTCTCCTCGTAAATAAAATGGACTGCTTCACTATCATTATAGTACGGTTTATATATCAATACTTAAATTATACAACGGTCAATTTTCAATCAGCACTTGAAAATGGTGTTGTAAATGAAAGTCAAAGGAAATAAAATATTATATTATATATATATATATATATATATATATATATATATATATATATATATATATGTGTGTGTGTGTGTGTGTGTGTGTGTGTGTGTGTGTGTGTGTGCGTGTTGTAAGCAGCAAAAAATATGTGCTGTGTGTGGTGAAGGTGCTTTAGCTGACAGAACTGTACGGGAGTTTTCCCTTAGTTTAGAATTGGTGACTGTTGCCTTATTGATGAGAAACGCCCAGGCAGACCCCGAATACAGATGCGACCAAATCAAGACATTGTTTGAGAATAACCCCCATTACACAAAGTGGAAATTGGCAGAAGCACTAAATTTATCAAAATTAGCCGTCTATGAGCACTTAGTGAAGCTTGGGTACTCAAATCGCTACAATGTTTGGGTACCACGTGATCTGAGTGAAAAGAAGCTTTTGGATCACATTTCATTTGTGATTTGCTGTATAAACGCAATGAAAATGCACCCTTTTAAAACAAATTGCGACGGGTGATGAGAAATGGATCCATTACAATAATGTTCAACAAAAAAATCCTGGGGCAAGCGACATGAGCCAACTTTAGCTACCTCAACAGGAATGGTTTTGTTTCCATCAGGATAGTGCCAGACCTCACGTTTCTTTGGCGATCTGGCAAAAATTGTTGCAGCGTGGCTGGGATGCGTTACCCTACCCGCCAAATTCACCAGACATTGCTATTTCGGATTTTCATTTATTCAGGTCCTTGCAAAATAAACTCAAAGGATAAAAAATTGAATTCTTTCGATGACATAAAAAACACCTTAATGAGTTCTTTGCCGAGAAACCACCAAAATTCTGGAAAAACGGAATCTTTAAGTTGAAGGAAAAATAGGGAAAGGTTGGGTAACAAAATGATTCATATTTAGTTAAATAAACATTTAATGATATAATTTTATTTTGTTTTGTGTTTTAATTTCCTAAAACTAAAGTTTTCAATTTAATTATAAAATTAAATTTAAAATCCATAGCTCCAACCCATTATCAAAGTTCTTAAATTATTATTATTATTATTATTATTATTATTATTATTATTATTATTATTATCAAACTTAATAGCTTATTCCAAAAATCGCTTGATAATGGAATGAAACTATGGATTTTAAATTTAATTTTATGATTTAAAATTTTAGTTTCTGTTTTGAAACATAGTAATTCTTGTGTAGCGATGGGATCATAGTTTTAAAATAGTAAATAATTATAATATATATATATATATATTTGTATATATATATATATATATATATATATATATATATAGTTATTAACAAAAGTTTAAGATCACCTACCTATAGCAAAGTTGTTTACGATTTTTATTGCATTATTTTGTATCATATGAGATTGCATGATACAATGGCTTTTTTTTATTGCATCGGCCATTATTACCACATGATTTATGGTCAAAACCTTTTTGTCATTGCCAAATTAGCAAACATTGTGATAATATTTGTGTAGTGAATTAGGCTTAGAATATGAGTAAAAAAAATTCTCTTTTTCACCAACACAAACGTCTCAAATTGTTTCTACGCGATGAAAGCTCATATGAACGTGAACTTAGTTTAAAAGTAGGTTGTAGCAAAACAGTTATTAACACTGCTACTGTGAGTTTCCAACATTCAGTGACATTTAGCGACAAGGGAAGAAGTGGACGTCCAAGGAAAGCCAATGCTAATGACTACCTGATAAAATGCATTGCGACACGATAACCAAAAAGTTTCAACGTGAAGATACCCGCTCTTCTGATTCAGAATTCTACATATGTTAGTTTGATGAGAGTTTCACGCCGTCTGAGATTTGAGTTTGTTCTGAAATTACTCAAATAAGCTCGTACACCACGGAAAACTGTAGCTATGAAATCGAAGCGTCTCGCATTTGCTAGGCAAAATGAGACCAAGTCAGCTGAAGACTGGAGCAAAGTTGTTTTCAGATCAATTTATTTTGAAGTAGTTCGTTATGTGCAACAGAAACATTATAATATCCCCTGGTAGGAGATTTGATAAAAAATACACAATCCAGACTATGATGCACCCAAAAAGACAGATGATTTGGGGAGGTATGTCCAAATCTGGAACCGCTTGACTCCAAGAACAATAATGAAAGGTGCAAGATATGTGCGACTTTTACAGGAGGAACTGGAACTGCATATGCACACACATCCATGCACAATATTTATGCATGATGGTGCTCGCTGTCAGCGATCAAAGGTATTTCAGAACATTTTGAATAGGATCAACGAGAAACACAGGAATGGCCAGGAAACAGCTCAGATCTGAATCCGAATGAAAATTCATAGGAAATTATGAAAGGAATTGCTGTAGAAAATTCATAGGAAATTATGAAAGAAATTGCTGTAGAAAACTACATTGAAGTAGCAAAACACTGATTGATGTTTCATTAAAGAAGTCTTGGAAAATTAAATTTTAGTTCGTTGTGTATAGACTTGATTCTCTGCATGCCTTGTGGAACACAAGCAGTAACGAAAGCAAAGAAGGTCATACAAAATACTGACCGCTTAACTATTTGGCTTGAAATGAAAAGAGAACATCGTCATGTATACATTTATGAGTACAATTACAAGGTGGTCATAAACTTTTTCTAATGACTGTATAGATAAAAGTGGATGCTAAGGGCAATACTAAGTGGCGATAGTCTGTTTCATGCTTGAACCCAAACTTTAGGTCACGGAAACTGTTCTGATGAGCTGCTTTCGTTGGTTCCCAGACTTCATGAATTTAAGCGTTCAACTAGGCTGGCATCTCGCTCTCACCCTTTTACTGTCGAAACTGTTAAATGTTGCTGTCTCTTCTACTCCAATAGCTTCATGTCTCGCACTTCTCGCCTGTGGAACTCCCTCCCCATTTCTTGTTTCCCTGATAGCTATAATCTCCAACTATTCAAATGTAATGTCAATCGACGTCTCCAGATACCCTGATCTATCCCCTAACCTTTTCTTCATCCTTTCCTCTATCAGTCCTCTTTGCTCTCGCTCCAACTCTCTGTAACTCCTTGTGTGCTAGTGGCTTCCTGCCTTGCTTGGGGTGGAATGTTTAAAAAAACACCTTTACTCATAAATATAGCATATTTCAATATTTCAAAACTATATCCTTTATCATAGATATCTTAGACTGTCCGTCCTTAGTGAAGAGGTCGCTGCCTATTCACCTCAGTCCGTCTTCTGTGGGCTGCCAAACGAGACAGCAGCCCGATCCGCGAGCAACAAGTTCTCGGGCACAGGTGGCAGGGAAACATGCCCGGTGCGGAATTGGCAGGATGCAGATGACGCCGGCGTCGCCTCCCCTCGAGCTCTCCTCGTCGAAATGCGCCACTCCGGCAGCCGATCCGATCCCTTGCGAGGCTCTCCAATTGTGTTGTTGGGTCAATATTGCAGGAGACAAGAGCACGCTTATATATATATATATATATATATATATATATATATATATAAATATATTAAGGCATTAAAAACTAGAAATGTAGTATTGTAGGCCATGATAAGTTTAAAATAAAACACAACAGTCGACCGGTTTCGTCCCCCTCGTCAGAACTGTTAACGGGGAATTTAGATTATGAGGAAAAAAAAAAGTCTGTCATGGGTGACATGAATGAATGGACAGGGAAGGAAAAAAAAAAAAAATATATATATATAAAATTATACCAACCAAGCTGCTAGAATCGCATCACAGCAAGTCCAAGCAAACAATCTCTGTTTGCAAAGAGCAGGCTGCCTAGACCTGATGTAAAGCGACTCCAGCACCTTAAGATGGAAAAGTGAGTGCGAACTGGCCAAGATGGAAAACCAGTCCACACTGAAATCCATCGCACAAGTTGGATTCTTTATAAAATGATCCGCAATGGAAGACCCATACGTGTTACGAATGGTATCACCCAAAGAAAATTTTTTTTGTTTAGTATTATCGCAGGTACGTGTTGTTTAATTCTCACGTCCAACCGCTGTGTCGTTCTACCTATGTAGTCGCATCCACAACTACATTTAAATCTATCATGGCCTACAATATAAAATTTCTTGCTTTTAATGCCTTAATATATATATATATATATATATATATACAAAGAAAAATCACACATAGAATTAATCAGAATATTTCTTGTATGTAAATCATATGCTGCCTAATGTTTTATGTTTATTAAAAACTATCGATCCGCAGTACATAAAAAATTCTTATAAAAAAAACTACTACTAAGACATTACACTATATTATTGAACTATATACTTAGTTCATGACATAAAAACTAATACACTTGTAAAATAGAATATGTGGATTTAACACATCACAAGACATATTTAAATAAAATTCTCACTTAAAAAATTTTGAAAACTTAGCGTTGCGTCTTTGCGCGTTCCACGATCTTACACACCCGTCAACAATAGCAGATATTCAAAAAAACATCTTTCGGTCGACATACAGATATATCGTCTCAAGTTTTTGATTTTATAAAAAAAAAACACATGCCTGATGATGGATGGAAGACCGTCCGTAAGTACTAGCATTTTAACATCAAATAAACTGAAAAACTACAGACAACAAGTTTTTTCAAGGATCAAACTCGCACTCTGGATGAACAGGATTTTAATGCATATATTATGTTTTCTAGCGACGGATGTCGCCAATAATCGCATTAATACTTCTGATTAATTCTATGTGATTATTCTTTGTATGTAAATCATATGCTGCCTAATGTTTTATATACATATATATATATATATATATATATATATATATATATATATATATATATATAATGGAATATATCTAAGAATTCTTCTAGCTAGATTCCTCAGCGTTCTAGTATGACGTAAACCATTTCATAAAAGCATTATTTTTTGTTCTGTAGAGATGGCGCTGTAATTACCAGTATCAAAATGACAGATATATGTTGGCAATTAAAGAAATAATTGTTATTCGCCGTCTTTCTTGCGAGCTAGCTATCTGAAAATTTATACACATTCTGAATACAGAGTAATAACCAGATATAAAAAAAATAACATTGCTTCAGCGCTCCATAATTAACATTTTTAATTAAATCAAATAAGGATAATTTTTTGTCACCTGTGTCTGGAAGTAACTTCACTATTTTAACTTATTTGAACTTTGAGATGAAATATTATCATGATTAATTTATATATAAACTGTTCTTCGTCTTATTTTTATTGTCTTGTGACAAATTATTTAGGCAGAGAAATACTTTCTGGACAAATGAAAGCACATTTCGGTTGGAAGGCACGTCATATGAAGAGAAAGGCACATTCTAGTTACAGGAAACCACTTTTGAGAGAAAGAATGGTAAGCAGAAAAGACATTTGCTAAGGAGAGTAAAAACATTTCCTAGACAAAGGTACTTTCTTGGTAGAGAAAGGGGCTTTCTAGACAAGGAAAACCATTTCCGAATCAGTGAATGACATTTCCAAGACAGGCAAGGGCATTTTCTTGGTAGAGAAAGTGACTTTCTAGAGAAGGAAAAGCATTTCTGAATCAGAGAAAACAATTCCTAGACAGAGAAGGGCATTTCCTTGGTAGAAAAAGGGATTTTCTAGACACGGAAAAGCATAGTTGACAGGGAAGTAAGAAACCGAAAGAGTGTTCCTCAACGAACAAGAATAACGAGAGAAGAAACTATTAGTACAGAACTTACGGTTACAAATACACACACACACACACACACACACACACACACACACACACACACACACACATGCACACACACATATATATATGTATACCAGGTTTAACAGCAAAGTTGTCCAATTGTTAGATTAAGCTTTGAACCGTTGTATCTTAGAAATGATTAAAGATATCTTACTGGAATTTTCCGAGGTTTTTATAACACTATTGACCTCTACTTTGACCAATAAGAATGTATAATTACTCTATAAATCTTAACAGAAGAATCATGATGAAATCGATCATAAATGAAAATAACACGTTCATCATTAATTAATATATATATATATATATATATATATATATATATATATATATATATATATATATATATATATATATTTCCAGAATCATTTACAACTTATTGAAGATGATCTTTTGCCCTCTTTAAACTTCTGACTTTCTCTCACAGGTTTCACGTTCGATTTCATTTACAAGTTTTTTCACTGCTCTTTGGACTGTCATAGTTGGATCTTTTCTAATTGATCTGTTTAGCTCTAAGTTGAAATGGAGATCCCTCTTTCTTTTGTGACCTTCTGATCCCATTTTCCTCTCTACTATTCCCTCTTTTTAAAACTTATTCACTGTTCTCTTGATGGTTCTTGAATAGACTTCGAAGATAGAAGCCAGAGTATGAACGTTGGTATCATTACTGAAGGCCTGAATGATCTTTTTTCTCTCACCATTGCTCATTTGGGTAGACACAGTGAGGCTGATACAAAACAACTTTGACCTGTTCTCGTTTTAGCTGAATAACTCAAACAATTTTTACGTGATTTTTTCGACAGATGGTGTCAAGATGGCTAAACGCCTTATGTAAAAACTTTGAAAAAAAGGAAACTCAACTAGTTATGTTTTTCTTATATATTAAACATTTTGTGGTATGGATAATATATGCTGTTACACGATGTGTACAATTTTGATGTTACACCCGGTATACACACACACACACACACACACACACACACACACACACACACACACACATATATATATATATTATAAATTAATTGATTTAATTATAGTTTATATATATATATATATATTTATATATATATATATATAACGTAAATGTCTATCGAATATTTTAGTTCGGCTAGTTGTGGGTTATGATAGGAATTTTTTAAAATATTAATTATGTTAATTAACCCTATTTCAGATACAATCTTTGACTTTGAGAAAATTCATTATCATTCCCTATCGAAAGGGATATCTCGCCACATACGCACACACACACACATACATGCATATATATATATATATATATATATATATATATATATATATATATATATACAAAACAGTCCGAAAGTAGATAATTTATTTTATTTATTTGCAATTGTATCATGCAATACTTTTAAGGACACTTATTTCTACCTATTTTAATGAACACTTGAATCTTGTAAGCAGACATTCACCTTTGAAAATATGTACTTCTGACACGTAAAGTTCAATTCGCAGGATACTTCCAGACGAAATATAGAAGAAATTTGAGGGAAGACTAAAGTCAGTTAGTACGCTTAGCATTCAACAGAGAGAAGCAGCAGCTTCCGATATGATGAAAGCTAAATTTTTATAGTAAAATTACTGAGTATTTCATTCATAAGAAGAATTCAAGTGATCTATGGTCACAATGTTAAAATAATAGTTTTGTTCCAACTTCTTAAATGTTAAATTAATAAAAATTATTAAAGTTCATAATATAATTATCTTCTAACTTTAGTATATTTTTCAAAACGTTTTCAATAGTTCTTTTTAATAATTTTTCAAATGGTTATTATTTGAATAGCCATTTGAAAATGAAATACCCTCATGGTCAAATCACATTATTTAAAAGTCATGACATTGGGATGTATTCCTTAGAAAATGCTGAGGGTGTGCTAATTTATGGGGATGCTATTCTGTAGCATTCACATACCATTTAACTGCAAGGATCTGAAAAAAAAGAGGTCGGTTCAGATGAGAAACGAACCACGAAAGCTTGCGATAATTTTTAGAAACCAATATACCATTATACTTTTGAAAGCCACTGACAACGAGACCAAGTTTCAACCATTAGACACCAATTAAGACATTCTTTGTTTAATTAAAGCCATTTTTTGTTCAATCTGCAGTATTCATCCTGGTATTTGTCTTGCCGCATTCGACTACTTTTTCGCTACGTATAGACAAAGCTGATAATGCTTATTTACAAAATCAATTTTTTTTCACACTTACTTTAGCATTTAACGACATTAAATAGCAACGAGCATCAAGTGAAAAAAAAAGTAATCAAATTATATGAACAGTCAACGCAAAAGAACAATAAACGTCATTTTGTTTTTAATTGCAGTAATAAAATATCGTGATCCATCAACTGTTCTTCCAAAATGTATCCCAGATACTTCCGACCGGATGGCGTCCATTTTATCTCTTTGCTTCCGATCTAATTATGCTAATTCACACGCTGAAATCGCGTGGGTTTTACAAGTAGAATAATAACTGAGGTAAAGAAAGATAAAGTAATTTGGACACTATTTACATTATTCGAAGTATTGTCCTCATCTTTGTCGCCATATTTATTACAACGTTTCGGCCGTTGTACTCTCCGGCCTTCTTCAGGTGGTTGGAATGTCGAACTGAACCCTTTATTTCGCTCACTGGGACACATGGCACAGTGGATAAAGGCGTTAGTTAGATCCAGTGACAGCACCCAAAGAGAGTGAGTTCAATACCCGGGTAAGGCAGTGGAGAATAAACAGGAGATAACTGATAACTGACATCCATTATACATGGCACGTGGAACTAGAACAGTCTACCCCAGTGAGCGAAATAAAGGTTTCAGTTCGACATTCCAACCACCTGAAGGAGGCCAGACCGTACAACGGCCGAAACGTTGTAATAAATATGGCGACAAAGATGAGGACAATACTCCGAATAATGTAAACAGTGTACATAATACCTCATCTCAGAAATATAGACAGATACTAAAGTAATTTGGTTTAAAAAAAAAAGCAGTTTCCTTTTCACGATTTATTTTTCTGGTATGCAGCTTGACATTTTAGATAAAATCTTTTGATTACTTTTCACCATCATTTTAACTAAATCTGCATTGTCTCCATCTTTATAATGTCTAAAAAAAGAATACCCGCTCGGCCCGGTGGCTAGGATCAAAGTGTAGTATCTGTGCTTTGTGAGCTGCCGAGCCGGGTGTCTGTCGAACTCTCTGCTTGCAGAGAGGAACCCGGACGAGTCTCTGCCGAAGGGTAGGGTTTCGTTCGGGGAGGTTGACGGAACTAGCCCTCTTGGACGGGTTTAGATGGGTTTTATTTTTGGCTGGGCCTACGGGCTCAGACATACCCACATTAAAAAGGCCTTGTGCCACATTCAATTCCTGTGGGTGAATTGATAAATACCATCTTTATAATAATAAAAAAATATTCTTAAAATATGTCGCGTAATTTACAGATATTTACAGGTACCTACAAATACTTTTATTTAGAGATATTCTATTCTGTTAACTCATTTTTGTGGTAACGGACCTGGATTAATCGATACTTGACGTCTACTTTCAGAACTCAATCTCATACCCTCTTGAAAGTGAACCATGTCTTCTTAAAGCTTCTTCAATACAGTGAATTATTTTGGTACGAATTAATAGTCAAACGCGTCGGTTAATTTTTGGCAAGACTATCTTGGTTATTTCATGATACCTCACAAGCCATTAACTTATCTAAACTTTTACATGGATAATTGGATAGGTTTTTAAAAACGAGGTTCATTTATTTTTTAGTGCCTGTTTATGTAAGGACATAAGAACTAGTTTTATCCGCATACCGAATCAGGCAAATCCTCATTAAATCGTCTTATGCAGAGGCTTTTCTCTCTCGCATAACGAGTTGGCCTTTGGCTTTGATGTTTCTATCCATGTTATGAACTTAGAAACTTACGAAATTAATGAATCGGTCTGCATGGTGGCCATATTCCCAATCGTGCTGCTGTAAGCGTCTACTTTGTGTTTTATGGTTGTTAAGTCATATTACCTTGATATGGTACAAGGTCAGAACGGTGTAGTATCAAACACACGAGAAAATCGGCCTGAATGACGAGCTTTCTAGGAGTAGATAGGTTCGCCTATCGTCCGGTTCACACTCCTCTCCGCTCTTTTGAATAGGAGTAGAACTTTCGTTTCCCGTTTTGGATTAGGTTTCCGGTTCCTCCTAAAGTCTACTTCAACTCTATATTTCTAGCCTCTTCGCCTAAACTCTGACTTTCTCACATGAAATCAACTTGTTTCTTTTCCATGCGATTAAAACGGAATAGTCCATTATTTATGAAGTGTTGACAGGAGATCTTAAATACTTCTTTCTTTCCTTCTTTTTTTCTTTCTTTCTTTTTTCTTTCTTTCTTTCTTTCTTTCTTTCTTTCTTTCTTTCTTTCTTTCTTTTCTTCCCGTCTTACGAACATTTCTCTTAATAATAATGTAAAAATTATTCAGTAGACCTTGTTATCTTATTTAATTTATTGTAATTGAATTTTGGACTCGATAATGTGCGTCTGACAATATGCCGCTTATCGGTCGCCATCACTAATCGGCCTTTTGGCTGAGATCAAAGTGTAGTATCTGTTCTTATGATTCTCTCTTTCCATTTCTATCTTTTTTCTTTCTTTCATTTTTCTCACTGAAATCAGGTAATCTCTTTTCCCCTCTTTCCACGCGATCAAAACGCGGAATAGTCCATTATTTATGAGGTATTGGCAGGACGTAACGGTCGTGCGAACTAACAAAGGGAGAGACTATTGATGTTGCAAGAGCAACAACAACAACAAAAAAAAAACCAACACTAATAATGATAATAATGATACTCATGAGATATTATAGGCTTGGAAACCTGACCTTATTGTTATCGATAAAGGGAGAATAACAAATACCAAATTATTGACTTTGTTGTTCATACATTGTGCACGCTAGAGAACCTGAAAAGATAAAATAGCAGGATCTCGCACGGTAGCTTAAAAATCTCTGAAACTTGACTGTAATTCCTGTAGTAATGTGTACACTTGGAACTACCTAGAAAATTGAAAAGTATTCAAGAGAGAAGATTGTAGACCTTCAAAAAATGACGTCATTTAATCTCCGAAAAATTATTGAATTGTGAGCAGTTTCGTTGACGCCAGGCCTCAAGAACGTCAATATAAAACACCAACGTAATAATAATATTGTGGAGTTATAGCTAGTCATTAGAAGTGAACATTAAATAAGCTTTAGAGTAAAAATTTGTAAAAAAGAAAAGAAAATACTTTTGATTCACGCGTTTTCAGTTTTTTCCCTTCATTTGAGATTTAATTTTGGGGTTTTTTGAAACAGTGTCAGCCATTATCTATGTTATCTTTACTTACAAATGCTAGATTCAGTTTCCCAAAATGAAATGTGTTATCCTTCTGATGTTCAAAATTCCAACTCACTTGTGGCAAATGAAAGTGGTAATAAATGGGGTGGCTGTTAAAATCAGAAAATCTAATAAACGGGGTGGGGACTTAACAAACGGAGTGAAGCTGTGGGGTGAATGAGGAAATCTAATAATATTATTTTTGATTTGTATTTTTGTCTTTCTTGATATTTTGGGCTGAAGTAGTCTTTGTAGGCTCTACTTTGTAACTTAAAAATTAAAAGCGGGAAGTGAGTGTTTTTTGACACCCGAAACTAATCTAATTTTCATCGTTTTATTATTCTATTCTTTATTCTGCTTCGTGACCAGAACATTCAGATCCCATTAGTTTGCATAGTTCTGGATGGATTAGCTATCATGTCAATATCTTACTACGAAATATCCTCGATAATGATGCTAAAAATGAAGGGGGTGAACGTGTTACTTTTAGAGTTTTCTATCGCACAATCTCTTAACTGGCAAAAATTTCCAAACTTACTGAAGGCGTTGTGTTGGGTTAGTATATATATATATATATATATATATATATATATGATAAAATATAGTTTTAATGTATGCTATATTTATGGATAAAAGGGCTCAATATCAGAGCGTATGTAAATATAAAAGTGGACACTAACCACCGACACAATAACCGTCATCTTCATGGCCAGAAGACTTTTGCCGCGTGCTATTGACTTCAGTGTCCACTATATATATATATATATATATATATATATATATATATATATATATATATATATGCATGTATATATATATATATATATATATATATATGTATAGATACATATATATAACTGTATGTATATATATATATATATATATATATATATATATATATACATGTATGTATATATATAAATGTATGTATATATATATATATATATATATGTATATATATATATATGTGTGTGTGTGTGTGTGTATGTATGTGTGTGTGTTTGTGTGAGCGCACGAGAGAGAGAGATATATAGAGAGAAAGAGTAAATATGTTTGTGTACTTATGTATATGAATGAATGTGCTTATGTTTATTAATGTTTTATTAAAACATAAAAGACAAGCTCGAAAGACGAAAGACTAAGAGAATATCTTTAAATAATAATAAAAGTTAATTGTTGAAAGCGTCTGAAATCGCATATATTATTCAGATATATATATATATATATATATATATATATATACTATTATCATCATTTTTACTGTGATTAGAACAACGTTTCGGCACTTAGATTCTTCGCCCTTGTTTGGAGTTTTTAAAATTATTTTCGTATTTTTTTTTAATTGTTTATCTGTTTCAAACAGATCAACAGAATCACATGATTGGACGCGAGATTTATGTTCTCGTAGCGAGAACGGACTTGCTAGGAATTTCTTATCTAGTTGACGGCCGTTCGGGGAAGTGTTGATTGTTTTCAGTGTTGTGAATCATGTAAAAAAGTTAACCCTTACGAACCGAATTTTTCATATACGAAAAGGTTTTGAACTTTTTTAAGGCATGAGTTACCAGAGATTCTTTCAATGAATTCATAAAAAACTTTCTCCAATCAAACAGAAGGTTCCAAACACAACTAGATTTATTGATGCATTCATGTCCCACTTTTTTAGATTTCCATTTCATGATCTTTTTTGATAGATTTTTGAAGATCTTCATATATACATTACAGTCTGCAGTAACTACCATATCAATAAGATATTGGTTTTTCCAAATTTTTAGGTATAAGAACGCTCATAAATTTTTTTGCTTTTATGTATAAATACTTGTTACAAAATCAAATCCTCGCATTTGTCTTGATAAAGCCCCTCAGAGGACGAAACTAGTCAGCTAAGATAAGTTTTTCTTTTTTTCTTCATTCATACTATAGATTCTTTGAATATGTATTTTATAAAAGTTGATGGCATAATACATTCTGTTTAACGTGTGTCTATCGATGTCAAAGTATTTATCAGGATTCCTTTTGGGTATTTTCTACGTAATAAATAATTTTCTTTGCTAATTAAGGTGGCATTTATAAAATTAAAGTGAAGGGACTTTTGTTTCTCTGTCTTAAGAGTGAGTTTAACGAAGAAATATTTGAGAAAACAACTAGGAATCGTTAAAAATACACCCGCAGCCCCACTAAAAAATAAAAAAACCCCCAAAAACAAGAACAAAAAAAGTCCCAGGGTCAGAATTAACTTACCTAAAATAGAGCATAACTGTAACTGCACTGGCCAGCGAGATTAATGATATTCCATATCCAATGCTGTATATAATTTGAATATTCGACAAATGGGCCTGCAACATACGAACGTAGCGAATCTGTTGTAAAGTAGAAAGAATTGCAGTATCAGTGACAGACAAAACACGTTTCATTTAACTCTAGCTAATGAATGTTGAGGCTCGATTTTCCATCGTCCAAATTAAGTTTGTAAAATTTGCTAAATGAAGAAATGGAAAGATGCCTTTTGTCAGATTAAAATCATGCAATCACTTTCAAATGTTTATTCTTCAACGTGTTCCAACTCTTCCTTGTCATTTACATTATAAATGTTATCATAACGGCTATCTTTTATATTTAGCATTCAAGGTTAGATTTATAAAAATGGCGAGAGGAATAGGTGATTACACTAAACTTTAAAGTGAAAACGACATGCCTGCTTTAAAAATCATTATTCAAAATTACGTTTCTTTTCATCGCCTAAGCATCTATCATCGAATTCTGTTATTGGTTGGAAATTCATAATAAAAATTAATTATGTTTCGTATGTAGGTGACACGTAGGGTCGTGAGTGGGGACCACTTTAGAAAGCTCAAATGCTTCAAAATTCTGGATTTCGCGAATTTTAATTTTGAGCTACTTTAAACTATAAAGTATATATAACTTAGGCTACCAATGAAAAGATAATCAATTTAAAATTTAGTAAAGCAGGACTTTTAAAAGGAGACCAATTCAGCAATAGTTTCTCCAAGGAACCAAATTAATCTTAGTTTATATAAACAGTGAATATAGTAATCCAGTCGTTAAACAGGAAAAGAAAGAAATTTTTTTCATGACATATAAGACCCATTTTCCCACAAATATTAAAATTTCATAAATGTAGAAACTTGTTTTGAAATGGGTCAAACAGGAAACATGGCTGAATTATCACAACATTTGATGTAACAGTCAACATTTTTTTAAAAAATTCCTTACAGAAATCAATTGGGGTGTTTATATGCCGGTAAACACTTATATGCCATGAAATACGGTATTTAATGAGATTTCATTATTGTGAATTTTGTCACCGACAGATGAATTTCTTGCTGTGTATAATATAGATATCCTCTAAGCTAGCATGTGACCAAGTAGAGAAAATTCCAAATTTGAAGATTGTATTGCGCCAAGCTGAGAAAGGCTAGTTTTTCTGGAACATCGGCTTTATACATTTTAGCTTTTGTCAGTAGATGAACAATTCTCTTTAACAGGCTCAACTAGGAACCAAACTCTTCGGAAAATATACAGAAATCTATCAGGGGAAATTTAATTCAAATATTTGTTAAGTTTAACGGAAAAGATATTATGTGGATATTTTACTTGCAATATTTGGAAGTTTTTTTTTTTATTTCAGAGGTTTTCAGTGGACTGATCTTAGATTCTAAACTAATTCTGTTAAATATCAAATACCTTCATCCATATCTCAGTTCCTTCAATACATTCGCTGTAGTTTGTCCATGAGTGATTGTAGACATCAAGAACGTACCACTGACCATCTTCTGTACAAGTCTTCCTTGCACGCCCTATAAAAAAGAGGAAAATATATTAATAATGAATAGTGTGGCTTTTTCTGTATATTCCACTAATTGCTGCAAATGAAAGCAACAGCATATAATAGAAAACTCAAGAATCCTGACCTAATTCGAAAATGCGATATGGAGGTGAACAAGCAACGGTCATATACATTATGAGAGCACTTTAGAAATATCAAGTTTTGAGTTAACTAGAGCACACTGATACTCTAAAGATTCAAGGCAGAGGGTCGGGTAGTGACATTTTGATATCGGACAGAGCGAATGAAGAGACACACTGATCGCAGAAAATTAGCCGCGGGTCGCAAGAGTTTTTTTGCGTAAATTACTGAGTATGAGTGAGAGAGAAACATATATATATATAAAGAGAGGAGGGAGGGGGAGGGAGAGAGAGAGAGAGAAGTGAGGGACGACGAGAAAATTCTTTCTTTTGTTTTTTCTACGGAGAGTTAAAAGGATTCATCAGAAACGAAAACTGAAATGTTTGTTGAATAAAGTTAGGCTTCCATAAAACTGAATTTTGTGTACGCGATTAGTCATTGATTTTATTCTAATGAACAAAAGATTTGCTATTTTTAAAACCCCTCGCGGGCCATACTCGGTATGCCTCGCGGGCTACACGCGGCTCGCCAGTCGCATTTTGTGCAGATTAGGCGGAAATTTGAAATTAGTTCGGTGGTAACCACTAAGCTCTCGCCCCCAGCACATTATAAACACGCGGATACTTCCCTATTGTAACTAAAGTAGAGAGTAACTGTTTGAAAGTTATGGTTAATATAAATATTTGTATTGTGTGATGCATTTCTTATGATACAGAGGAACATTTGATTGATTTGTTTTTTTTACGGATTATCAACCCGTTGCGTTTTATTTAAAGCTGAAATATATTTTAGATTATAAGAATATTCATTTTTTTTAAACGGATGAATATTAAATGCATTCTTTAGATAACAATGTTTTTTCCAGATACAAATTCTACGATTTAACTCAAGGCTGGAGAGAGTTCCAAGAAAAGTTCTTGAGAGATTTACATTTGATAAGGATTCTTTAACTCTTGGTTTGGTAGAATTACTAGGCATGCTTATATACAGTAAAGTAATCTTAGGGCATTGTATACTATGTATTCTATACAGTGTTCAATGCGAGACGAAGTTCGCTGGGGACTGAAAAGTCCCACAGAGAAAAAAACGAGACACGTCATATCTGTAATGTATCCTGTGTGTAAAGAGAAACAAAGACATTTGGACTTTTGTACGCTTTTCTTATACATTGCTTTGATAAACTGTTCTTGCAGTCCTTAGCAGAAGTTATTTGGCAGACAAATGGAGAGAATTACTCTCATTCCCAGCGTGAAGGACATATACTTGCTTTTTAATAATTTATTCCGTTCTCAGATTTTCAGGCTTCTATTTTCTATATTAAAGTTTTCGAGAAATTCAAATTTTCTTACCTGTTTGATAAAAACTGTGAATATAGTGTGGACACGGAAGGTCGGCGACCATGCCGGCTGGTGTATCTGGCCAACACAGGATTCCATCCCATGTCCTGTTGCAAAATAAACCTAGAAAGATAAGAACTATGAGAGCTTCATATTTAAATAGGAACGCACGCGTGCACGCACACACATACACTAGCACGTACACATACGCACACATACACGTCTGTTTTTCTCATATATCAATATGTGTGTCATTACGAGGATGAAAACTCTAAGGCAAATTAAAACAAAATAAAGAAAAAAAGAAGGAAATTAAAAGATGATTTGCTTGAAGCTTTTGAACCAGATGAGAATAAAGGCCAGTAGAATTTACAAGAATTTACAAGAATAGATATCTGTTGGCATTTTATTCGATCTCATTGAAGAATTTACAATCTGAGTGAACTCAAATATCTTTCTTTTTCTGCCGCTTCTTCTCTCTCAGTATCATGTCTCTTCAGGATAATCATGTCTCTCCACAGCTTTCTTTCTTTTGTGGCTTTCAGTTATATTGTGCTTTTACGGCTTATATTTGTCTTTGAGAGGTCTATCCTGCCTAAACTTATCATGTAGGCTTTGCTTCACTTACTTTCACTATACACCGTGAAGGTTCAACACATATATATATATATATATATATATATATATATATATATATATATATATATATATATATATATATGTAAACCTAAAGAGTCAAACAAACCTACCTAAATTTCACTTACGCGGATCGTCAGTCCGCCCTTAAACCTAGGTAGGTTTGTATGGCTCTTTAGGTTTACTTAGTTTGTTCTACTTAGCGTATTGAGCACTTTGCTGAGTTATTTTACTTTACTCGTGTCGGAGGTTTTTTTCTTTGGACTCTGAACTTAGATTCTAGACGATTATTTTCGCCGGAAGTACATGTTCTTAGTTCTTTCTTCTTTTACCCTTTTTTTCCCTTGGGTATTAGTTTGTTCATATACAAGCTAAAACACCTAAGGTTTTTTGCCGGATGAGTATAGCTGCTTACATTTATAAGTTTAGTAGTGTTATAACACTACTAAACTTAAAAATGTAAGCTGCTATATATATATATATATATATATATATATATATATATATAACCAAATGTAAAGAGACGGTATCGAATATCAATTCAAACGTTCACAACATTAATTTAAAATAGGGCTCAATGCAATAGGAGAGTTATAATTCTTTATTATAAGGTATTACATTCGAACATATGTAAACCGCGGTTTACAAATCTTCGAATGTAATACCTTATAATAAAGAAATATATATATATATATATATATATATATATATATATATATATATATATATATATATATACTTTAAAATCAGGAGATCATTTGAATCCGCTACCTTGGTTTCAATCTTAAGGTATCCTCAGGCAATTTTTATCAAATGACCTCTTAACGCTTTATTTATTTATTTATTTTTTTTAAAGAACTAATGAACGCTATATTTTTTAATAAATAAATAAACACACACACGGCGTTGGGTGTAATAGAAAGGGGAAGAAGAAGAAGAAGAAGAAGAAGAAGAAGAAGAAGAAGAAGAAGAAGAAGAAGAAGAAGAAGAAGGTTGAGAGAAGGAAAGCAAGGGTATTATAAATGTAATTGAAAAATTATATTTTTTATCCAGCCTCATAAGTGCTTAAGACGAATTTCCTAATATATAAGCAAGGACTGAAGACCTCGGATTTCTGGCTCAAAGGTTCTTTGGGTCCGGAAATGTCATTATTGCTAATTTTTCCAGTTGGCAGAGGTTGCTCATATTGTTGTGGTTGTTTAAGGCTTTGCCTTTTAAAAAAAATTCCAGCTTACGATCGGATCCCTGCTGTTTTATTTCTTTTAAATTCCACACATGGTCAGCTAATTTGGCAGAGTACCTAAGATTTATTAGCTTAAATGACGACCTATGATTGTACCATCTACATGTGAAAGTACGCTTTATTTTGGCCATTAATATCTGTTACTTCAGCTTTATAGATTATAAAATAAAGCGTTAAGAGGTCACCCGAGGATACCGTAAGATTGAAACTCAGACGGTGGATTCAATTGATCTCCTGATTTTTTAAAGTTTATTGAGCACTTTTTAATATCACTTTCTCCGGGTCTGATTCAACTCTGACCATTAACCTTTTATATTATATATATATATATATATATATATATATATATATATATATATATATATATATATATATATGTCAACACTTAGAGGCGACAGTCTGTTTTCATGCTAGAGGCTGTCGCCTCTAAGTGTTGACTTTATGTTCACTTTTATATTTACACACGCTCTATCTCTGATATTGAGCACTTTATAAATATATTACATCTTATGATTATATTTCTTCATATATAAATACAGCATACCTTGCGCTTAGCATGAAACAGACTGTCGCTTCTGGGTGTTGACTTCAACATCCACTATATATATATATATATATATATATATATATATATATATATATATATATATATATATATAGAGAGAGAGAGAGAGAGAGAGAAAGAGAGAGAAAGAGCTGAAGCCATATGAAGCCATAACAGGGAGATAAAACTACAAAAGACGAAGTCAACTCCTCACCAAAGCTTTGAGACAAGCTTACATGGAACATAAAACAACAAAAACATTTTAATTTAGAAAAGTGATAAATCCAACATTTCCCTTATCCTAAACAAGACCGACTACGATAAAAAAATCAAACTTGACTCTATCCTCTACCCCCCCCAAAAAAAAAACACTAAGCACCATACCACCAGTATCTTCAAAACACAGACCAATGAAATAATTACAACTAATAACGTAGAAATCGGATCCCTCAAACTCCAAAAAATTGTGGGTGAGTATTACCCCACCTACTTGTACTGAAACGTAAAAATGTACAAAACTAACGCCCCTTTGCATCTGATGATTTCATAAATCTCAACTGCTGTATAAACTTTCAGATTTCTAAATAACACTTTGATGTAGCAAACAGAATCTTGACAGCCACACGCACAACACATGATTCTTGAAAATGACTGAGACGGTCGAAAGTGCTTGAATATAAGCAACAGAACAAACATGAACTTCGGACAGTTTATACACAATCCCAGTACAGAACATGCGAAAATTTGAAAAATAAAGAAAAAGTAAACAGACAAGCCTTGTCTGTTGAATTTAATCAAACGTGTTTGGGTATATATAAGTTTTATTATATTATCATCCCGGGCATCTCCCTAAGACTGAGAGGAAATTTTCTTTTTACTATTGTTCACCCAAGGTGGAGGGTTACTGAATAAGGTTGTATTTATGTAAGAGGTAAGAATAGGTCTTAAGGATATGTGGGAAACATAACAGTTAATCGTACACTTGTGGAAGTAATTTTGAAATTATCCCCTCCTTATTACTGGTTCCCATATTGTATTCATTTCTATGCTTGGTCGGCTCAGGAGATTTTTGTGGCCTAGCATATGTGCTGATTCCTTAAGTTTACGAATTTTCCAATGGTGTTCCCTGTCTATGATCTCAACATGATCCCACAGGGGGCGGTGATCTCCCTTCTCTCTCCATATGTGGAACCAGTAATAAGGAGTGCCAGAGAAAAGCAATGATAATAAAGTTGCAATATGAACTCTGGTAAAGACATGCAATGATAACAGCAAAATTGCAATATGAGCACTGGTAAAAATGATGCTGAAAACATTAGGTTTATAATACTCAGAAGTTCATACCCAGATGTCCTCAAGGACTCATGGCACAGTGGATAAAGGCGTTGGTTAGATCCAGTGACAGACCCAAAGAAGGTGAGTTCAATACCTGGTTAAGTTTCAGAGGGATAATTAGCAGGAGATAACTGATAACTGACATCTATCAAACATGGCACGTGGAACTAGAACCAGTCTACCCCAGTGAGCGAAATAAAGGGTTCAGTTCGAAATTCCAGCCACCTGAAGAAGGCCGGAGCGTACAACGGCCGA
This sequence comes from Acanthosepion pharaonis, assembly GCA_903632075.3. NCBI lineage: Eukaryota > Metazoa > Mollusca > Cephalopoda > Sepiida > Sepiidae > Acanthosepion > Acanthosepion pharaonis. Next base: position 2,107,016 of record CAHIKZ030003536.1, read on the forward strand.
AACGTTGTGACAAATATGGAGACAAAGATGAGGACAATAGTCCGACTAATGTAAATATTGTACATAATACATCATATCAGAAATATAGACAGACTAGAAATACATTCTTGGAAAAAATATTACCAGCAATAAAAATCTTGTCGGCATTAAATAAACCCATTGAAGCTAATATGCCGTAAACGAAACGAAACTAATTTGACATCGTATAACGTATTAAGAATAGCAAGAAATAGACGTTGAAGACATTCACCTGCTGAAAGCACTGCATTGGTTTTTACTACTAATTGATACATATTTTACCTTTATTTCGTTTACTGGTACGTAGTAGTGTATATATGTTTAGTGTCTGAGGCCAATGCTTTCTTCTCGTCTTTCAACTTTGACATAGATTTAAGCCCATCAAATCCAATGCCTATGTATAGATGAACTGATATCTTTTTGGTCACAAAATTCAGTATTAAAAATCCTGTCTTTGAGCATATGGAAGTAAACAGAAAAATTCTTACAAACATCAGCTGAAAATATCGGATTGTTTGACATTCTCGTGAAATGCAGTTTTTTTCTCGCGTTAATCTGAAAAAAATAATTTCTCTATTTCTTCGAGCTTTCCTCTCCGTCCAATAGAAAGAGAAAAACAAGAACTCTCCCCCTCCCCACAAAAAAAAAAAAATAAAAATAAAGGAAAAAAAAAAAGATGGAAATATTTATTGTTAAGGCGTTTCCTTTTACATCAAAGAAAAAAAATAAAAGATTTCACCGACAAAGAAATGTTTGATTTGTAAACAGGCGGTGATCTATCAGTCATGATGGATTGGCAAAAATGATAAAAAAAAAATACTTTCCTCTAAGGAACAAGACAAAAGCATATGCAATGTTGTGCAGGAACTCCTTCCTCACTTCCGCCAAAGATACTGTGATATGGAAGCACATACGCACAGGGACACAAATATACTTACAAACTAACATCCAATGCATACACAATATATTACATAAATACCCAGATTAGCAAATAAGCACGGACATATAGAAACTTACATACGCACACCTATATACATAAAAACTAACGCACTAAAAAAATACACGCACACATGCACACGTGGGAAAGTCAAAAATTATCCGTACTTAAAACACAGATATCTTGGTGAAAATGTCGAGAATTTTTCGCTTACATTCATATATATATATATATATATATATATATATATATATATATATATATATATATATGTGCTCCTGAAAATTTTTTATTTCGGTTGAACTCTCTGGGGAGGAAATGTGAGTTTGTAAACGGTGACTATTACTGCTAATAATGCAAAACTCTTCAGTAGAGCAAATCGAGTTCTCCCAGTCACTGTTTATCTAAAAATAAATACGCTTAAATTCACCTTCATTCCCGCCGTGCACCAACAACTTAGGGGTAGAATCTCTGACTGGCGTCAGTTCAGCCGGGTTTCCATCCTAGCTAGAGACAACCGCACGTCTTGCCACACTGATGAGCTGTGATACAGCGAAACAGTCTCTGTGGATGACTATATATATTATATTTTTATTATAAGAGATTATAATAAAAACATTTTGAAATCGCTGCGCAAAAACTTTCATGTTTCAATACTATGTTCAAGGACATAATGTTAGAATTAAAAGTAGACTTGTAGGTATGTCTTGATTAACCAATAAGATGATCAATTAAGTTACTTGTGTGTATGTCTTGTTTAACCAAGACGTACCCACAAGTCTATTTTTAATTCTGACCTTATGTATCCGCCTCTCTAACTTTCGGAAAGGAGGTAACACTTTGTTTTTAAATTTCCTTAAAAACCATTTTAATCACCAGTTACTTACGATCGCCTGAAGAAGTACAATCATAGTATTGAAACATAAAAGCTTTTGTGTAGCGATTTCAAAATGTTTTATTATAATCTCTTACTATAAAAATATAATAATAATATATTGCTCTACTTTGTATTGAGCATGAGCTATGAAATATAGATTAATAAATAAACATATACCCACGTTTGTAGTGCAATTTAAAGTTTCATGGTTTCCCAATTCGTCAGGCAATTATGGACGATTGGGTCGCTTGTTACAGTTGTTTATGTAAATATTGAATATTGTGTCCCATGGGAGGAACGTTAAATCATACTCAGATACAAAGATCAAAGTTAATATAAATCCAACATGTGTTTGACAAAACCATGAAACTTTAACCCCTTTATCTGCCTTGCGCCAATAGTTTAGGAGTAGAATCTCTGACTGATGCCAAATCGGTCGGGTTTCGATCCCAGCTTGAAACAATCGGGTCTAGCCAGACTGATCAGCTATGATACAGCGAAACAGATTGTATGTGAATCTCTCTCTTTCTCTCCCTCCATTTTTCTCTCTCTCTCTCTCTCTCTTTTTTATATATATATACATATATATATATATATGAAGAAATATAGTTTTAAGGTGTGCTATATTTATTGGAAAAGTTCTCAATATCAGAGATATAGCGTATGTAAATATAAATATAAAAGTGAACATTGAAGTCAACACTCAGAGGCGACACGCTGTTTCATGCTAGGCACAATCGTATATATATATATATATATATATATATATATATATATATATATATATATATATATATATAGCCAAACCTTACTCCAACCATATCTGCAACCTTTGTCATCAAAAAAAGTTAGTTATAATAACATTTCCAAACCCCCAAAACACCTTTTGAATGAGAGTTCGGAATTATGGCGTCTTGTATATATACTAAAAAGTTTCTTTTTGAGTTCATATGAACCGGGACGAAAAGAAAGTATGTGCATTTCAATTAACCCCCGACCGATACATTTCCAATAATCTTACTTTCTTTTTCCCCTCCTCCCCGACTTCTATGACACCTCACCTTATTATAGCGTTCATTAAAATAAAAAATAATAATAATGCGTTAGCAAATCAGTTGACCTCCTGAAGATACTGATCACCTAATTTTTTATACTTATATATCTTTAGACTTTGCAGAGTCTTCTGAACTTGTCGGTCTATTTATACTATATAACCTAACCGCGCACCGGGAATTAGACGTTAAGGACATCGGGCTATACAGGGATGACGGGCTCATGGTAGTGAGGTGTTCCACTAATTTTAAAATAGAAAGATAATACATAGTGAAATCAGAAAACTAAATTTAAAAACTACAGTTAACATAAAACTGAAAAGGGTAAACTTCCTCGACATAACTTTAGACTTAAAGAACGACATATACCTACTTACAGAAAACCCAACACTAACCCCTTATATGTACACCCCAGATCAAACCATCCTCCATCCACAATTAAGCATATACACTCATCAGTAGAGAATAGTTCAATACGACGTATTCATATGCAAACAACATTTTTCGAAAAAAATCTTTATGTATACAAATACACAATTAACAGCGTAACAAAAGTGACAAAACATTTCTGTCGTTGAAATCGACCAGACGATATGCGTTGAACGGATGTCTTCATTCGTTTGAAAAAAGGCACCCCAACCCTACCTTGACTTAACCTCTTTTCGAAAGTAACTAATATGTTGATACACTGGTTGTCAGTAAAAATGAATACCCTACCATCCCTTATTAAAATGATTAGTTTTCTCCATATCCATAGAAATTAATATTACGAATGTATATGCTTATAAAGCTCCGTAAATTTCAAAGTTAATTATTCCAAAATTCGCTTAAGGATGAAACAGAACTAGCTGCTTTAATTTAATTTCTATAAATGAAATTGAAGTTTTTAGCTTCTGTTTTTGAAAAATCTTATGTAGCGATGGAATAATATTTAAAAAAAATAATTATAACATATATATATATATATATATATATATATATATATATATATATATATAATATTTGGTATTAATGTGTATATATATACATGTGTAAAAGTGCTCAATATCAGGGATAGAGCGCATGTAAATATAAAAGTGGACACTGATGTCTACACCGAATGCCGACAGTCTGTTCCATGCTTATATGCAATGGTGGGAGACCCGCGTTCAAGGATGAAACAGACTGTTGCCATTAAGTTTTAACCCTAGTGTTCACATTTATATCTATCTATACATCTCTTAAAATGCAAAAATCCTACATATCGCCCTTTTCGTTTGCTGGATTCATTTTGGGATATCTCCGGTTCTTACCAATATGCTTGACCAGGTAATCAATCCATGGTGACGTTCACAGAGCCGTATAGTGGTTGAGCTGAAACGTTCGCAGTCGGAAACAGTCGCTCACCTATTATTCGAAGAAATATTCCCAGTTTGGGGTCTCACTTCGGTTGTTAAATAATAATGATACAAAAATACAAAAAAAAAACAAAAAAAAAAACGTAAATAATGTCACGAGACACTGGAATTTTTAAATATCCACCACGTGATGACATCTTGTCATCAGATTAACGAAAGGGTAGAGAGGTCACATAGGTCACGCTGCCTGACATCTTAACGAAGAAGATTAAATACAACGAAAAAACGTGGGACATGTACATTGAGTTTGGTACATTTCGTCATAACCCATTTGGCGTGGGTGATTCGGCGTCAGAAAAATAATTGAACTATTCAGCACAGCCGTTTAGTCGTCAGACAGTTTTGACGCCACTTGTCTTGGATCGGGGGCAACTCCCCTCCCTCCAAAAGGGTCAAAGCATACCAAACGTTCAATATCACTATTTATGTAGGGAATTCAGGATCCAATTAAAACATTAATGGAATAATGTAAATTAAAAACTTAAATTAAAAATATTGTCTTTAAAAAACTTAATAAAGCTATTTAATCTTACAAATTCTTCATTTTGTAATTATGAGCAACACATTTCAGGAATTCAATAGGATCTAATGATTCAGCTTCCATTACAGCTTTTTGATTCGTTCATCAGCATCTCTCTATTTCTTTTTTTAGCTTCAAACGATCAACTTTTTGAGAAATGCATCACGTCCTTTCTGAACCTTTCGTAAGGCATCGATAAATTTCCAGATTGAAGGATGGTGCATTCCTAGCTGATATTACAAACATCGATTGGCAACTTCGGTGTGATTGTCGATGCCTTCAACTACTCCTTTTCTTAAATTGAAATATTCGAGAATATAACAACGAAGTACTAATTTGACTACTCTGTGTGTGTGTGTGTGTGTGTGTGTGAGAGAGAGAGAGAGAGACAGAGAGAGACAGAGACAGACAGAAAATTTGAATCTAAAGACGAAGTAGTAATCTGACGTCTCATTGTCTCTCTGCGAAAAAAAAAAATGTCGGATTGGCGACGCCAAATGGGCTACGCCAAATGGGCTACGCCGGAACGCCCCAATCCCACATTAATCAGACGCCTGTGGTCATAATATTTAGCATAAGCGAGGCTACCAGACTTTCTTCGTGTTACTGGTTATAAGACAGGCTCATTGTCTTGTGGTTAGGATGTTAGCTTTCTGACTTTGAAACCCGCTTTCGAATTTTATCATAGTCGATTTGTCAAGACGGTAACTTCTTGATTTCATCGGCCTGGGGTACGATGCCATGCTGTTATAGACTGACTGGAAATATCATTCCACATGTTGAACTAAGATTTGTCAGCGAAATTGGGTAGACGGAAGTATTTGAAAACTGTTGATGGTTGTGCTAGCATGAAGCCACAAGTCATCGTGACTGAGAGATTGAGCGTATTGACATTGATCAACTACTGATCACGCCAGATTATGTGCTCTTTCCTAAGAACTGCAACCAAGGTCTGCTTAGCATAGTTGCAGTATAAACCACCGGTTGTCCTCGAGGATTTAGAAGAAACACAAAAAGGCGTCTATAAGAGAGATTATCTAGCAACCTAGGCAGACGATTGTACTTGGAAACGAACCGACGCATATTATAATTTGTTGTAGCCTGGGTCGGTGACCTTTTGGAGAGAGCGGACCAGAAAGTTATACAGTGTCTCGGAGGCGGGCCATGATATCGAATGTACTATAATAAATTCTGGACTTGAGTCTACTCCGTTCAGAAGGCTGCCTTGATCTGGAGGTTTAAAGAAAAAAACAACAAACTTAACGTTATATTATATAAATAAGGTTCCTTATGTTACTGCAGGAATAACAGAATAACAACTAACACAACAAAAAATACAAATGCCTTACTACAGGTAAAATACAGTTAGAAATGGCAAAATATTTATTTGAGACACTTGTTCGATAACCCAACTTTTACTTAAACGACTTTTAGCATATTTCATTTTCGAAAAAAACCTTGTTCGCAAGTATGTGTTGTAACCTAGGCAAGGTTACTGAATGGAATAATCGAACGAAGGTTGGTAATGAACGATAATACTTAGGAAAATAGCAACACATACAAGATTCGCCAGCGGGGCGTAGAAGTAGGCAACTTCTAGAAGTGAGTCAAGGGAATTCCACAATGAATCCCCAACTGCAGGATATCTACCAACCGACTCACGAGGTCAGATGTGGCACAAGGCCGAATATAATGTGGATTATCCGAGCTCGTAGGCTCGGCCAATAATTCCCCGTAGACCCCGTATAAAACGGGACCGGGTAGCTGTTTCCCGAGACGAGACTCTGCACTTCGACATAGCCTCGTTTGGGGACTAAATCTCAAACTGCAGGCCAACATACAGTATTTACTATTGTATTTATATGAATGGGGACATATCCATTATCGTCCGTAGGTATGCTACAACAATATGTATTTCCAATTAATGATATCATCATTTTCGGATTATTCAATTGGATTTTATTTTTTTCTTGTTTTTTTTTTTTTTTTTTCTTACTCCTCACTAAACTCTTCTCATTTACTTTCATTCCCGTAAACCCTGCCGTCTTAGTGGCATTATTGCCTTGCTTGGAGTAAAATGATTAAAGAAAAAGAAGACTCGTTCTTCTTCTATATGTTTTTCTCTTCAGATCTTGAGCGATCAACTTCCAATTCTTCGTAGCTCCCCTTTCCACCATTTATTAATACAAGCTCGTCATGTATCCTGTGGGTATTAAATTTTCTAAGCCCTCTTTTCTCACTTTCTGTTTCAAAAATTTAAGCTGTCTCTTTCTAATTTTGATTTTTTGTTTCCATTTTCCGTAAGACTTCCTCGTTTCTTACACGCCCCGTCCATGATATTCTCAACATCCTTCTGTAGAACTAACTTGCCTCAAGTCCTCTCTTCATATGTGAAGAAATTGACTAACATTGAAGACCGGCTTAGTATCATAAAACTTAGTAATCATTTGAAGTTTTATCCAATGGGCTTTAACCGGATTAACAATAAATCCATTATTTCTTTTGTAACAGAGATAGGTATAAACTACACACCCACATGAACGCACACACGCAAATATAACTTTTATTGACTGGAAATGGAAACGGTGTTTATATATCAAAGTACAATTTGGGTTAAGATGTGTGTTTACTGATGAGAAACACGATCTCAGGGCAGGAGGCGATGTTTTAAATGGTTTTGTTTAACAGTATTTGTTTTGATTAAAAGGTTGAATCAATGTTTAGATATCCCAAAGTATAATTTGGGTGAAGCGAGAAGAACTCGTGATTGAGATAATGTAAATAATTGGAGAATAGGTTTACATGTCACGGGATAGTTTTTGGCACTCGTGGTAGCTGCGTGCCGGGCCGAGGGTCAGTTGTGATCAGCTGATCCTTTTTCTATATTAACTCGAGATTTTGCTAATAAAGCAGAGTCGGGAAAAAAGACTGAAGTCAGGAGTGTCACGAGACTATCCTCGCAGTGAGTCGAGAGATTTGCGGGAGAATTTTGGAGGAGAGAGAGAAGACTAACCCCTGTTCTGAGAAGTCTGTATGAGACGGGACTATTAGTCATAAACCTACCTCAGGCGATTCAATACGCGTTTATCCCAAACAAACCCTCTCTCTGTTGGGAATTCGCTGGATGCATTTTGTCTTTTTCTTTTCTCATTTATGTTAAATGTTTTATTCTCCCCGTAACCTCTGTTCTGATGTTATCTTCTTATATAAAAGACGTCAATATTTCCCCCGTTGTTATCTGGCTTCTGCAGATATTATTTCTTGTTTTATTTTGCCACATTCTAAACTTCCTAGCGCCAACTCTCACAGCCGTGTCCACACCCCCAGTCGACTGTGAACGTATGGACAACACCCCGCTTACTAACACAGCTTGGCCAGTGAGCAGGACTTGACCAGTTGACCAGTCGAAACAATCTACGGGTACTCAGGGAGCGTACGGCCAGTTACCCCTAAGTTCGGTTCGGACCGAGTGGACACCTCAACCCAAAGAGGAAGACGCCGGAGGTTCAGGGGCTGGGGACGAAGTGGTAGACTTTAGAAATTGTTTTGTTCACGTTTGGGATACGAAACTGAGCAGATATGTGGCTTTTAAGAAAATAATCTGGCTGAAGATGTGCTTTCCTTAAAAAGGGAAAAATAGAAGCTAGCTTGTTACATAGCCAAGCGGTAAAGTGCACTAGATTATGCTATTTTTTCCCTACAAAGGAGAACACAGGTTCAATTCCTGACGAAAAATGGATTTTTTTTACGATGATTCCTCGAATGCGCAGGTCGATAGATGTAATACACACTGCTTAGCAAGTAAAAAATGGGGCATCTATTTCAAATACGGTGTATCCACTTTGCTAACTTTTGAAGTAATAAAAAGTTATATTTTTATTTAATTATACTTTTGTATTTTATAGTTACCTATATGTACACATTTATGGATGGATATATATATATATATATATATATATATATATATATATATATATATATATATATATACAAGTATAGGATTGGTGTATACGGAATAAATTCCAATAACGAACAAATACAATTCTTAAAAGAGGGCTCAATACAAAGTAGAGAAAATATAATTATTTATTCGAAAATTTAACATAAATATGTTTAAAATTATTGAAAAATAGCCATTTTGAAGACACCAGAAGTGTTGAAACAAAATGGCTATTTTTGTAGTGATTTAATAACATATTCATGTTATAATTTTCGAATAAATAATTATATATATATATATATATATATATATATATATATATATATATGTGTGTGTGTGTGTGTGTGTGTGTGTGTATTGCTGTTACAATTGCAAGTAAGTTTCTCTTCATAATTTAACCCTAAAGATGTTCTTAGAAAAGGTCGAAAGTATTTGGATTAAAAAAAACCCCAAAAACAAAAACAAAATCTACGGGACCTTCCTTTATAAATTTCATCGTAATATCAAGAAACTACTGAGTAATAATAAATAGGTTATCCTTTCTCTCCTTTCCTTCTTTTTTTCCTTCTTTCCCCTCTGTCCACCACTCATATCAAGACTTACACGACTTCCTGTTGTCTTTGATACCTTTCTTTCCTTTCTATTCTTCATCTCTCCACTTTCTATCTTCCTTTCTTTGTTTCCCTTGTCTGGCCCTTTTTTTATTTCCATAATTTATCATCTATTGACTGTTTGAAAAATCCTGTAAAGTTAATTTTACATGGTGAAAATGACCATTTACATAATGGTATCTTAATTCCGATTGTATGATATATATATATATACATATATATATATATATATATAAAGTGATTTGTACCCACAGAAATAAAACATAGATTTAAACAAAACGGACGTCGTGCTATACCTTAGGTACCTTTCGACCAACACTTTTTCAAAGGTATACGTTGGTAAGTTGGAAAACAAAGACACACTCAATAAAATAAATATTTGTGCCACCGATTATGAAGAACTTGGTTCTCAATATTACACAGTGCTCGCTCGGTTTACCATTTTCAGGTCTTGGAGGCTGGATTTATAAAATTTCATTAGCCCAGCTTGTGCAGACAGAAGGAGCATTTTTTTACGTTCCTTACGCTTGACCCTCCTTTTTAATTTTAATTGTAATTAAAATTGATCTCTTTTTAATCGCGTTCCAACTTTCCCGCCTCATTTATTTTATTGAGTGTGTCTTCGTTTGTTTTCCAACTTGACAACGTATAACATTGAAAAAGTGTTCGTCGAAACGTACCTAACATATAGCATGACGTCCGTTTTTTTATATATATATATATATATATATATATATATATAGCATGAAAAAGATTTTTTTTTATTTAACTGGGCAGTATTTCTTCCGCCATGCTGACTTTGGAGTTTCGTGGCCATATAGATATGTGACGACTTTTCTGCTGATATTTCTCATTTTTTTTCTATTTATATATATATATATTATATATACTCGTATAATATTATATATATTATACGAGTGTGTTATTTTCCTGTTTTCTCTTGATGGGTGTCATGTTACCTGGTTGTTGACTTCTTTTCTTCTCTTTCCCTTTCTTTCTTTATTTATTTATTCTTTTCTCCTTTCCTCACCTTTTCAGTTGACCTCTGGTTTATTCCTAATCTTTCGTATTGGTTTTTTTCGTGATTTATTGTTTTGACCATTTAATTTTAGGTTATGGTCGAATTTCTGTATATATATATATATGCTTGTGAAGGCGTGTGTTTATGCGTGTGTCTATGTATCCGCACGTATGCATATAACTATACATACAAGTATGTATACATATTTGTGTGTTCGTGTGTACGCCTCTGACTGTATTTGTGTTTGTGTTAATGTGTCCTTATTCGCGTAGTTCTGGATGTTAACTATATATGTATTTTTGGTAGGTTGTATTTTTTGTTTTTACTTAATGTGGGCTTGGTGTATATTGTTTTATCACTTTTTATCTTCGCTTTTTTATATTTAATATATTTAATTATAGTTTTTGCGTTTTGTAAAGAGTGTTGTGGTGATTTGTATTTGTTGGATTTTCGTGAGTTTTGTATGGTTGGGTGTTATATTGTTGATTATTATTTTGTTGATATTGTGATTACTTTTTTCTTGATGGATTATGTTTGTAATTGGTATGGATTAGATGTTAGGTATGGTTTGTGTTTGTGATGGGGCAGCGTTATGTGTTGTATTTCTTTCATTTGTATTCGTATTTAGATAGTAAATATATATATATATATTATATATATATATATTATATATATTATTAAATATATTATATATATATATTATATATATATTATTAAATATATTATATATATTAGATATATTATAATATATATGTGTGTGTGTGTGTGTGCGTGTGTGTATTTAGGCAGTAATCCTTATTTCATGCACATTTCATTGAATACGACAGACAAGGTGCTATTACAAATAACGGCACGAACGTATAAACGCAGACACATTAACACAAAAAGCACCTTGTGTGTAGTATTCAATGAAATGTGCATATATATATATATATATGTATATATATATATATATATATATGTTATGGTCCGGTTCCTTGTACCACGGTGATAGTCCAAGGTAGAACCAATAAAGAAGAACTAGAACACGGACATGGAATAACACAGATATATTACAAACAGGAATATATACAGAGAAGTAGAAAGTGTTAGTACGAACAATCAGGTTTAGTAGTAATTGTCTGAACACGGCTCTATTTCGAACTGCTTCTGACTCGACTGACTGACTTCTGACAGACTCCTGACGGAATTCACTCCAGACGGACTTCACTCCAGACTTCAGACTGAACTCCAGACTTCAGACGGAACGGTATTTAGTCACCCCCCGCCCCACGACGGCATCATGTGGCACAAGGCCGATTTAACGTGGGATCTCCGAGCCCGTGGGCTCAGCCAAAAATATGCCCTTTGAACCCGTATAAACGGGTTCAGGGTCGGTTTACCTCCCGAAAGAGACTCCGCCCTTCGGCGTAGCCTCGTTCGGGTTCCTCTCCGCCCGAAGGCAGAGAGTTCAACCGATCAGCCGGTCGCCCGACTTCGGACTGAACTCCCTGCTTCCTCTTGAGGCGCAGTATTTATTACGTATGGAATAGTCCATTATGTTATTATGGGTAAGGTCCCATAACAGTATATGAAATGGACAAGGTCTTATATATATATATATATATATATATATATATATATATATATATATATTAGATAGTAGATTATATATTTGTTTAAATGTTTGCATGTCACCATTTTCTCATTTTTCCTGTTTAGTCAGTTATTTTCTTTTTTTAAAGGTGATTTTTTTTTTTTTTATAGAACCACGAGTGATGTGGCAGTTTGCCTTCTCTTTTCTTGGTCAGGTCCAAAGGGAGTTTGAAGCACAAATGAGCTGTGCGGCCATTACACATAGGATAAGGCAACAATGTGACATAGGGGTTCCTTCGAGGTTCTTGATAAGTAACAGGAAACACGACTCACGGAAGGTGCAATAGTTCAGTTTGCGGGAAACATTAGACAAACCCTTCCAGTGATTCCGAAAGGGACAAGAGCTGACGATGTAAACGTCAGTATAAAGTCTTGTGAAGATGTGTGAAAAAGTTGAGACTCATAACCAACGTGAGAGTGCAGCTCAGTGGTGATGAGGAAGCTGGTAATTTTTCGAAGCAACTATTGATATTGGTAATGGCATTTTGGTTGGCGAGCAGGATGGCCGGGTCAGGTTGCTTTTGTATATATGGTACTAATGACTATGGTATTTCCTAACCTGAGGAATCAGTTTACAGACCATAACTGGCTGAGAACCCGTGCCATTTTAAGCCCAAAGAACATCAAACTTCTGAAACAGAATTCAATTGACGATATACTAAACGCCGGTGAAACTGTGAATTAACTAGATCTTTATCTCTGTCTGTATGATGATTTTAAAGGCGTAGCTTAGATGTGGCTCAAGGCCGAAAATTAGGGGCGCCCAGTGAGAGTTGGACTCCTTACTCAGTCGTAACTTATCAAGCAAGACAGGCATACTAATCACTACACCACGTCGAAGTGCCCATCTTTGTCTGTCTGTACCTATGTCGACTCTCCAAGCAGATCACTCTATGAGTGCTGCTGGTTGGATGTAATCGAGTACTACCTGACACATGGTCGTGATATCGGTGACATAACCGGCCCCACCAATTGGCGAGGAAGGCGGCTGGATAAAAAACAAGTCCTGTCAAAGGACGAAAGAATCCTTTCGTGTGATCAACGACCATCTAGCACAGGTGTGGGATGTAGAAATAACCGAGTTGATGTCCAGGCATGCTGTAAACTCAGTAGGAGTGTTGGACCAATAACTTTCGTTAAGGTATCCAAAGAGAAGATGGAAAAATCTGATGAAACTGCTGCGGTTAAAGAGTAACAAGAGATATTGTATATATATATATCTTTCTTTTTGAGTCCATGTTGTTCTTGGTCAGAGAGTGAGATTGACCCAGAGCAAAGTTTTTTCCACTTTATTTACATTATTCGGACTATTGTCCTCATCTTTGTCGCCATATTTATTACAACGTTTCGGCTGTTGTACGCTCCGGCCTTCTTCAGGTGGTTGGAATGTCGAACTGAACCCTTTACTTCGTTCACTGGGGTAGACTGTTCTAGTTCCACGTACCATGTTTAATGGATGTCAATTTTCAGTTATCTCCTGTTAATTCCCCTCTACACGTTCTCCACTGCCTTAACCGGGTATTGAACTTACGCTCTTTGGATCCTGTCACTGGATCTAACCAACGCCTTTATCTACTGTGCTATGTGGATATAGGCGTTGGTTAGATCCAACCACCTGAAGAAGGCCGGAATGTACATCGGCCGAGACGCTGTAATACAATACTATGGCGACAATAGTCCGAATAATGTAAAAAGTGTACATAATACCTCATCTAAGAAATATAGACAGCCTTTTCCACTTTCAAGATTAAATGTACAAGTTATCCAATGCCTCCAATGAAATCATATGATTGAATATATTTTAAGCGTATTTGAACCCGACCGAGGCCAGTATTTCCGCTAGTATCCATAGCGTATTATCTTGAGATATAACTTTTTAAATTATATAAGTCATCGTAGCTTACAAAAGCACACACATACGCACATTATTTTTCTTTTATACTCGCGTCGAAATATAGGAATAAGCTCGTATAGAAATATTCGAACAAATAAATTCTTGTGAGAAGTTAATGTGAAATATTTGTTTTGGGGCGAAGATTGGCTGTCCGACAAATTTCTGCCGATTTATCTGGATCGAGCTTGGCATGCACTCAATCTCAGGCAAGTAATTCATTTTCTTTCAAATGTTTTTTATTGCTTGAAGATAGAAGTCGGTGAAATCATGGTTTGATATACGATTTTGCATATTATTGGCTTGTAAAACGGGCGAATCTAAGAAAATTGAGTCGTCGAATCAAATAAACGGCGTGTATAAATCAACGTATCTAAAGTAAAGCGCTCTCTGCTATATGGAGGTTAGAAAAGCGACCATAAAACTCAATAGAACAGGAAAATATAGAAAAGCAAAAAAAAAAAAAAAGAAAAAAAGAAAAAAAATGACTTTATATAAAAGAAGAATTTGTTTTAAATGGGAATGGAATAAAATAAAAGTTTTCTCTAAAAATATTGTTTTTTTTCAATATATTTTAAAACTAAATTTACGTTTCGATTGTAATGTAACTCCCAAACGGAAAGAGGCTTGCATGAGCCTTTTAAAAATAAATCAGGGAGTTGTTCGTATTTATCGAACTTTTAGGCGGCCATTTCTGTAATAGAGTTTTTTACAATGTTGAGTTATTTTCTTACTCGAATATTTAAATACAGGAAAATAGGTTTCAATAACATTCTCAGTTTAGCCAATCAAAAGCCTCACGAGAAAATTTGATTTTATAGCCAATCAGGAGTGTTTTATAGCTATTTAGGATTCACTTCTCCAATCCTGTCTCTTGATCACATCAACTCGCATAAAAAAAAGGTTCAAGATTTAAAATCTTCTGTTAGTCTTTCTCTTCACCGAATATTTAATAACAGCAATACACAACACATTATACCAGAGCTTCTCAATCATTTTTTTTCACTTGCAAGAGTTTTAACTAGAAAAATACTTTGTAGACTCTTACTCTTTTACGAGAGACAAAACATCGCAAGCCGCTCGCTACTCTATCGATATGTCTATAGAAAATGTTCTGATGAGCTTTTTTTTTATTTTTGTAAGGCGATAATGCCACTAAGACGCAAGAAATTATTGAGAGTAGAAGAGAATGAAAAATCTTTACTGAGGAGAAATGACACTAAAAGAACAGGTATCAGGAAGACAGAAGATGGTGATTGACGTTGCATTTAAATGTTTGAAGATTGTAGGGAAGCAAAAAAGAAGTTCCACAGGTGAGAAATGCAAGAAAAAAAACTATTAGAATAAAATTTATAACTACATTTAGCTAGTTCAACAGTAAAACTGTGAGACCTAATTGCCAATCTAGTAGCACGCTTAATTTCAAATGGTCAAGGCGACAAAGGAGAGCTCATTAGAACAATTGCCACGAAAATATTTATAGAAAAGACAGAGGGAAGCCTTCTCACAGTGGTCAGAAAGTGACTGATGTCAAGATGCCAGGTCAGGACCTATAACATTACAGACAATTCTTTGAATTTTTTCAAGAATATCGAAATATATAGCAGGAGCACCAGATCAAATAGGTAGCAATATTCAATGCACGGCGGAATGGTAGATTTATAAATGTGCAAGATGGATTCTGATGAATAAAATTGTCTGGCACGACACAGGGAACAAACATTCTTAGCAGCAGACCTAACAAATTATTGAATATAATCGCTCCACTTTATATCAGGAGAAAACATGAGACCAAGAAGGCACAGTGAATTGCTCTCCTAGAGGTTAGCATCAGCCATGCTGACTGAGGTGAGAAATGGTTTTCTATGATGTTTAAAGAACATAAGTTTTGAACCGTTAAAATTTATAAGTCATTTCTTGCCCTAGTTAACTGATTTGAGGTTATTTTCAAGAACAACTGCCAGTTTTACATTTCTTCGATCCTCCAGTTCAGAGCTTCACAGCTAAAACTCGTCATGCTACGTACACGATATTATCTCTTCCTTTTAGCATTTTACTGGTAAAAAGAAAGTTCTAATCGAACATCTTCCCAACATTGATTTGTTTTTTACGGCTTATCAACCCTTTGTGAGTTATTTCAAGCCAAAACATATTTTGGATTGTAAAACTAATTCTTTTTAGGCGGGAGTGAATATCGAGCTAACACTTTTTGAGAACAAATATGTTTTTTCTAGATACTAGTCTTACTATTTAACTCATAGCTAGGGGTAGATGCACTTATCGCAATGCTATTTGCGCGTAAGTTAATGTAACGAACCCGACTGGAATTCGAACTCAGCTTTCCTATTTCTCGGACAGATCCGTTATCTATTACACCATCTGCACATCCAGCTCTTCCCAAGAACTACTAACTTTTGGAACATTGCTGGGAAGATACTTCTCCGATAGTGACAATCTTAAGGACATATGGCACAATGGTTAAAGGCGTTGGTTAGATCCAGTGACAGGACCCAAAGAGTGTGAGTTCAATACCCGGTTAAGGCAGTGGAGAACTTGGAGAGGGGAATTAACAGGAGATAACTGATAACTGACATCCATTAAACATGGCACGTGGAACTAGAACAGTCTACCCCAGTGAGCGAAATAAAGGGTTCAGTTCGACATTCCAGCTACCTGAAGAAGGCCGGAGCGTACAACGGCCGAAACGTTGTAATAAATATGGCGACGAAGATGAGGACAATAGTTCGAATAATGTAAATAGGGTTTCTTCTGTCTTCTTAAACATTGTTCTTTTATTGTTTTCTCTCTTTAATAGCAGTTTTTCTCATATTCTCTAACACTCAGTAACCCATTGCGTCTTAGTGGCGTTATTGCCTTGCTTGGGATGAAAAGATTTTAAAATATTGTTCACACAACAACCTCATTCAGTAGCCCTCTAGTTTGAATGTCTCTTGCGACTTGTATTTCTTGAACAATTAATAAAATAAGACTAAAAAAGCCATTTATTTTACATAACAAATATTTATTTTTCGAAATAATCCTCTCCCTTATCAATCAACAGAAACATTAATAGTCAATATTAATCACATGGACTAATTATTATTATTCAATATTAATTCATTAATAATATTGTTGAAGCTTAAATAAGCATGGAATAATACAACACAAAATGTACGTTAACAAAATGTATTGAAACAAAGAATAGGTACACAATATTTACAGTTAGTTTGGTATATTCTTGGGAAGACTGTTCCTGCATAATGGGTTGACTAAATCGCAGTCGGGCAGAGTCTCTGGATTCAATTTCTTAATCTCTACTATCTTCCCCGTCTTCCGGTACCAACCCATATTTATATGGTCGGTAGTCCGCTTATGTAAATTAGGTGTATCATACACAACAAATATTAAATCGAATTAAATAATTATTAAATATTAAAATGAATAATAAATTATAAAATCGATTATGAACATTTCAAAATTTTGATGTCAAACTACTTTTTTTATTTGTTTATCGAAACTTGTTTCCTTGGAAAAAGTATGAATCCATCTTCTTTCACAACAATGGGCTAAATAGCAGGACAAATTATTGGACATATTTATTTTAATTTTTGATCATAAAGTGTAATTTATTAATACTGAATTGGCTGAAGGCGCCAATTTTCAACCAACAGTTTTATCTTAGCGGACACGTGGTTCAGTGGATAAGTGCAACATGGAAAGATTATTCAACACTGTATTGTCTGTTAATTATTTAAAGCGTCATTATCAAGTATTGTTTCTATGTCCACACAAAAATGCCCACACCAAACACATACACGCGCACGAACACACACGCACGCGCACACACACACACACACACACACACACACACACACATATATATATATAAAAAGGTCCGAAATATAGATTTTTGGTCTTTTACAAACACACACACAATATATATATATATATATATATATATATATATATATATATATATATATATATATATATATATATATATATATATATATATATATATATATATATATATATATATATACTGTACATATGCAGTATATATATACAATATATATATATAGAGAGATATATATATATATATATATATATATATATATATATATATATATATATATATATATAGAGAGAGAGAGAGAGAGAGAGAGAAAAGAAAGCAAATTGTTCGAACACAAGAAAAATTATATAAAGAGCTTTATCGCAATACAGTGTATGTCCTCTTTCATGAAACACACACACACACACACACACACACACACACATATATATATATATATATATATATATATATATATATTGGATTGCAATTCCAATGGAATATTAGTGTTTAATCCTTTTTATTATATCCTTACTCTGTCCTGGACATTGAAGTCTACCTGGATTCTATGCTCTTGGAATTTTTTTATTCAAAAAAAATATATATGTATGTGTATGTGTATGCATGGATGTATATATATTTATATATTTTGCATATGTATGTGTATATTTACCACTAATATTATCTATCTATCTATCTATCTATCTATCTATCTATCTATCTCTCTCTCTCTCTCTATATATATATATATATATATATATATACTGTTAATGCAAAATAAAAAAGATATATATTTGATTATTGTCTTTTTTATCAAAGCTAGATTTCAGACCTAAACAACTAAGATAAAATTTATTAAATTTATTTGAACAACATTAAATGCTGCTATATATTGAAACGTAAACATGTCTGAATGGAACCTGGTGAGAACATCACCGCCGTTCTTTATAGCTATCAATTCAGCGATGTCAATTAAGAAAGCAATTCTTTAAATGAACAGAAAAGACGCTGCTCTCAAACATCATAATGCAAGACCTTATTCAGCTGGAGGAATACAAACTTTACTTAATAAGACTGGAATGTTCTCAGTTTAACCAAGGAGCCATTAAGGTTGAGCATTTTGATTAAGTAAATGATCAGGATTTTGAACCAGTGAAGCATGGGAACATCATTTTTAACCAGTGGTATAAATCGTCAGTATTTTGAACCAAAAAAAGGACAGCATTTTGAACAAAAAAAAAATGGACAGCATTTTGATCAGGTGAAGGAAAATGGACATAACTTTGAACCAGTGAACAAAAATAGACATAACTTTGAACCAGTGAAACAAAATGTACATAATTTTGAATGAGTGAAGTAAACGAAGATCATTTTGAAAAATGCAATTCTTCAGCATTTTGAACCATTGCAGCAAGATGTACATTTTGAACTCTTTGGGTGAATGGACAGCATTTTGAACCAATTTGAACCAGCGAAGTAAATGGGCATCGTTTTGAACTAGTGTAGCAAATGGAATATGCTTTCTACATAGGATGTTATAAAAATGATTAATTTTTACAACGTCATAGGCATAAATTAAAGCAGAACAAAACTTCATATGCAACATCACTGATCAACAAAACGAGAAAAAATAATGCCTCCCCGCCAAACCTATTGGATTCAAATAAAGGATTCTTTTTTTTCCTGTGAAAAAGAATGACTTATAATTAAAAAGATAAATTTTATGTTCGGAGAGAAATTACCTTGCGTTGGATAGGGGTCTTCTTCCATGGATCTGTTACAGTTTAAACTGGCTTGGTTCAAGATTTCTCGTTGTTTCTTTCGGGATATAACAACTCGGTTCTACAAGACAGAAGCATAACGAACATTAAATCAGTCATATAAGCAAAACAAAAGAAATTATCTATCTATCTATCTATCAATCTATCTATCTATCTATCTATCTATCTATCTATCTATCTATCTATCTATTAAAAAACACACACACACACACACACACTCACACAATTTCTTACATGGCCCACTCTACAAAATATGAAAAAGAGATCTCTGCCAAGTAGATAACGTTTTAGTACTTCCTTTGCATATATATATATATATATATATATATATATATATATATATATATATATATATATGTGTGTGTGTAAATATATAGAAAAATAGGAAAGAACTGTTGGGTTAATAATCCGAAGTTCTTTAGTATTTTGTTTTTTTTAAAAAAAACAGAGATCAATACATAAGTAGAACCTAAATTATAATTATTTTTTTTTTCCATCGCTACATAAGAGTTCTCATGTTTCAAAAACAGAAGCTAAAAATCAGCTCTGTTTCATCCTCAAGTGAATTTTGAATATATATATATATATATATATATATATATATATATATATATATTGACATGTCTCATTGAATAATTTAGACAAGGTTTATCTACTTATTTACAGTAGGATCCTCTTATATTGATGGCCTAGATTCTTAGTATTCTTATTAAAGGAAGGTAGAAAATTATCACGCTGATACATATTCATTTAGTCTGAGTACTTTCGACATTACCACAATGTCATCATCAGGGTCGTATTTTCCTAAGATAAAATTGTTGTGTTCATCTGAAAGTTAAATTTTTTACCTGCGAAGTTAAGAATGGAAAGGTTCTGTACAATTTAAATTTCACGATGTAAGGGGAGGTAACTATCGGGTGGCATTTAAGCTAGCTCCTACAGAGTGCTCTTGATTAGGCTTTCATCACAATAGATAAGAAGGAGTAGGCATCAATACAAGAGAACTCAAAATCGATCGTTGCATTTAAGTATTGCATTAATATTTAAGTTTATCTTTTAAAAGTTCAACGATAATTCTTCTGCCGTAACTTAATTTAAAGACAATTTGATGTACATAGATCCTTACTTTCCGTACAAACAATTATTTTTATTTCATGGGTGATTTTTGCTTGATTTCGCAATTAATTTCGAAAATTTCTAAATTTATTTTCAAGTTATAAAAATTGTTATCGTACGAAACATTTGTCGCAAAAAATCAAGTAAAAAGTCTTCTAAAGCATTCACAGTAATGAAAATTTGGGAATCCAAAAATTCAGGATTGACTGTCCGGATCTGGCCTGGAATTTTTTAATTTGCTCACAGAGTCGGCCTGTTTCCAAAATGGTATAAAATGTTGGGCTATGGCCTCTAGGAGTACATTTGAAAAAGTGTGATACCCTGACATTTGCATTTATTATATAGATATATATATCATATTCAATTATAATATTAAATCAAATTGACTTAGTTTGTGAATACTTCGAGAAGACGAAAAACTAAAATGTTGTATAATTAAAATGTCTTATTAAAACAAAAGCCATACCTAGCCTCTCCTCGTGTGTGAATACAAATAAATTCAATATAATCGAGATATTGAATACAAATCAATTCAAAATAATCGGTATATTAAATACAAATCAATTCAAAATAATCAATATTTTGAATACAAATCAATTCAAAATAATCAATATTTTGAATACAAATCAATTCAAAATAATCGATATTTTGAATACAAATCAATTCAAAATAATCAATATTTTGAATACAAATCAATTCAAAATAATCGATATATTGAATACAAATCAATTCAAAATAATCAATATTTTGAATAGAAATCAATTCAAAATAATCAATATTTTAAATACAAATCAACTCAAAATAATCGATATATTGAATACAAATCAATTCAAAATAATCGATATATTGAATACAAATCAATTCAAAATAATCAATATTTTGAATACAAATCAATTCAAAATAATCGATATATTGAATACAAATCAAATACAAGTGAAAACAAAGCCAAAGAAGGCAGAACATTAAATTTCGGTAGAATTGTAAAACAAAGTAATTACTTAAAGTCATTCTGAACTTATTTATTCGAAGTGATTTTACGAAACAATTAATTATCTTTGCCGAAACCCAATAATTTCTACTTCTTGCCAAACACATCTGTCTAAAATCACACTTAGTTAATTCCTAATTGCAAAGGTTTAAAATCTAAAGTACAGAGAACTGAATTAATCGAAATTTAGAGTACAATGTAACTTCTCAATTCGTTCTAGTGATACCACGTGGTGATTTAATTTTAAAGGCGCGAAAGAAAATCCTTATATGCCTTTATTTCTAATAATTTAATTTACATTATCCGCGAGACCAAAAGTCTTACAATAGATTACAACGGTGGTACCTCCAAACAAGCCCTCATCAAATTAGGCATAGTTCTGGGACAACATTATTATTAACACTAACCTAGGGTAGGTATGTGTGTGTGTGTATATATATATATATATATATATATATATATATATATGTATTGTGGATGACGCTATATATATATATATATATATATATATACAGGTAAAATGATAACAAATGGAGTATAATTCCACTGTACGTAACATTTAATCTAAAAGAGGGCTCAATACAGAGTAGAGCTAAATATTATTTATTCTACGAGTTTCTATCTATCTATCTATCTATCTATCTATCTATCTATCTATATATATATATATATATATATATATATATATATCTTCTATCTTTCTATATAAAACTGACTGTGTGTGTGTGTGTGTTCGCGAACTCCTCGAGAACCATAAGGCATATTTCCACCAAATGTGGAACATAGATTGTACTCGATACTGGGTGTATCAATAACCGATAATCGATAAATATAATGTTTAAATGGGAATTTCCATTAGTTTGGTTGTTTTTAAACTTTCAGACTTGAAGTCTAAACCCTAAGGCCGTTTTTAATGAAATTTGATAAGTGTATGCAACTTACTGTCACACTTATTATACGCTATATTGATTTTCGTTTCTCTCGACACTGGGACACCCAGGGTGCCCCAAAGGACCCCCTAAAATTCAAATTGCTTCGATTTTGATGAAATTTTGCATGTTTGTTACACTCTTACAATGAGATAGAAATCGGTTGTCAGATTTTTAAAAATGCATGAGAGGGCCCCAGGATGACCCTATAAAATCCTTGATGCCTCAATTGCTTTTCAAGTGTATTTTGTAGCAGTATTCCCCAATTTCGACGAAAATTTCAATACATATTGAGATTATATCGAGTAAATGATGTAGTTGTTGAATTTCTTTTCCTTCCAATGCATGTTCATTCGATGTAGTTTCAGCAAAAGCTGTCAACAAAGAATTTCTCCTCAACAATTTTCCAAGCTCGATTGCGATTAATGTACACTTCAATTGCTGACAATTTTCTCATATCTTCTGTGCTTCTGTAAAAAACAACTTTCTCCTGTTATAAATGTTTTCACACTTCATGTCATTATAATTTATCGCCATATAGACAAGAGGCACTAAAGAAAAATCTTCTTTATTTTAACTTTACAGATTGGATGAGATTCGTGATCTTTTTTTGAATAAACCCAGGCAACGCCGGGTAATGCTACTAGTATATATATATATATATATATATATATATATATATATATATATATATATATATATATAGAGAGAGAGAGAGAGAGATAGATAGATAGATAGATAGATAGATATTATGTTGCTTAAAAGTAAGTGTACCACT
This sequence comes from Acanthosepion pharaonis, assembly GCA_903632075.3. Taxonomy (NCBI): domain Eukaryota; kingdom Metazoa; phylum Mollusca; class Cephalopoda; order Sepiida; family Sepiidae; genus Acanthosepion; species Acanthosepion pharaonis. The sequence continues at coordinate 2,130,342 of CAHIKZ030003536.1, forward strand.
AAGATAATATTAAAAGTGAGGATTCACTTATTTTTGCACATCTTAATTTTCAATTAATATTTTTATTCCAGCTTGATAAAAATTTTTTGAATGCGGTTTTAATTCGTTTAATGAAGTATTTTTTTAATGAATATATAATTTAATTAAGATTTGTTGATTATCTTGAAAAGAGAGACAATTTTTAATACTATCTCAGGAGTTGACTTACTTTTGCGTAGCACTGTATATATTTGTCTAGTCGCACTGAGGATCTGTGATACAGCGAAACAGTACTGTCTGAGAATATATATATATATATATATATATATATATATATTGATAGATAGATAGATAGAGATAATCCTTACGAAAATACAGGCACCCAAAAATACTCATATGCACAAAAATAGGCATATATTCTAAAGTAATGATAACACAAAATTACTGTGACATGAGCAAAATTGTACCTTTCGATATGAATTAAGGTAAATGCTAAGATATATTAGAATGATGTGTTTAAGAGATATTAAGTTCGATAGACAGATTAAGAGACAGACTAAGACAGACACAGAAGAAGAGAATGTCGATCTTAATTAAAAAAACCAAAAAAAATATTAAGTTTTTGATTTCGTATCTTACGACTGAATTAACCCATCTGTGATTGGCCAGCATTTGGTGACAATATAGTGAAAGGTTCAATGTGTTAGTTGCTGATGCACTTTATGCTTTCAAATCAACCACTCATACAAATAAAAAAAAAAGTTGACTATTATTTGTTGCATATCATCATTGACTACGGCTTGAAGTAAACCGAGACAAGGCCAAGAATCCTCGGTGTGCATGTGAAGTAACGGCTCAACCATTATGAGTCGATTCCCTCACATCATCCATAGTAGGCATATACTCATCTGACTTATCGTAACTTGCATACATTATAAGAAGACCGTGCGCGCACACATACGCACTCACACACGCACATGTATATAACGAGTTCAATGCAAGAGGAAGAGGAAAAGGAATTTTATTGCCATAGCATCTGATAAGGATCTTTATTAGCTCTTTCTTATATTTCATCACACTTTCTTTATGTTGTGGTAGGATCCACCTAATTTGCATAGTGGAGTACCGACCATATAAATATGGTTGGTACCGGGAAGAGAAGGGGAGGAATCAAGAGATTCAATCCAGAGACTCTGCCCGACTGCGACTAAGTCAACACATTCTCCAGGAACGGTCTTCCCAGGAATATACAAAAGACTATATGTAAATATTGTGTACACTTTCTTGTTTCAATACATTTTGTTCTAAGTACATTTTGTGTTGCATTATTATTCCATGCATTAGTCAAGTTTCAACACTTTACACACAGGCTTGTCTCTCATTCGGGCCTGAAGACACCTACTATAAAGTGGTGAAAGGCGTAGCTGAATAACTATAAGTTTTTTTGGATATTATTCTTTAGGGGTTGGTCAAAAGATGCATTTGCTTATTTACTAGAAAATAAACTTACTAAACCGATCAAACTTTTAGTAAACCGAATACATGTTACTAACATTCATAAAAACCAACGCCAGTTAAATTATTTTTATTTAATTATATTCATTATCGAAATAAATATTAATATGTTTATAAAAAATTAAATTATACTAGAAAGGATATACAAAACAAATTTAAGTTAATTTTTTAAAATATGCATCATAATCACCATTTTTAACGACGACGGCCAAAGAGGAAGACCACTTTTCGATTCCACGGTGAAAGAAATCTTGAATTTTGAAAGACGTTTTTCAACTTAATCTTTTTTTCTGAATATTCTGCCACAAATGAAAATCTAAATCTGGTGACCACTGAAGATGAGAAATAACCTCCCCATCCTAACCATTTTATTTTTTCTTGTTCTTACTTTGTTACAATAAAAATAACACTCTTTCCGTTTAAAAAAACACGACAGGTTCGACGTAATGCTTACTTTATCCGACTAAGTTATTGGCAAAAGTTTGCAATAATGTTCCTTTCATGTTCCAGGAAATCATATGGGAAAATTCTCACTCTGAAAGTTTTCCAAATTTGCTTGAGATGTTCATGTAATGTTGAATATGACACATTAAGTTTTTTTTTATGGCAAATCTATGTTGCTTTGACGTGGAACCACTTCTGTAAAGTTTACGTCCAGAGTGGAT
>CAHIKZ030003536.1:2135000-2142500 GCA_903632075.3 Acanthosepion pharaonis
TGCAGATTTGCCATAAAAAAAAACAAAAAACAAATTTAATGTGCCATATTCAACTTTTTATGAACATCTCAAGCAAATTTGGAAAACTTTCAGAGTGGGAATTTTCCCATATGATTTCCTGGAACATGAAAGAAACATCACTGCAAACTTTTATTGCTAATAACCTGATCTGGTAAAGTAAGAATTACGTCGTATGTATCGTATTTTCTTAAACGGAGAAGCACATAGCACTTTTTTCTTTGTTTCTAACGAAATCTATTGCAACATTAGTTAATAAATTAATTAAAAAACTTCCAGTATTTAGCTTAAAGATTATCTTTTCTTTATCTTTCCGGAGCTCTTTGACATTTTATAAACTTCGTTAGTTTTTCATTCATTAATTTTATTAACTTTTCCACTGTTTCGATATTACTTGCGAATGTTTTTATTGTTTGCACACAGGTCTTCTTTGCTTGCATTTTGTTTTCTAGTTTTAAACACATCTCTTTTAATTAGATTAATAGCTGAAGATGTTGGAAACTATTCTATTAATTTGCTGTCTTTGAAGCTGTTTTAGAATATAAAGGGTCAGTGTTTTTCATAAAAATACTCTTCAGCTAAAAGCTTCTTTAGCTACAATCTGCTCAAAAACATCCTGTGCAATATTTTTCTTCAGTTATCTTGACAGCATTATCAAACTTGAAAAGCTCTGTAATTTTACTTCCTACAATACTAACCAAAAACATTATTCCACCTCCTCTTTGTTGTCTTGTAATTTGTGTTGGCTGACGATTTTTATGAAGGCCACGACCTTGAGCCCAGCCATCAGGTTCATCCAATGTAGCTTTATATTCATCATTTAAATCAACCGTTGAGGAATCAGTTTTCATCTACTTCTTTGCCCAACTTTGGTGTTTCTTTTAGTGGTGTTTACTTAAAGATAATAGTTTGTTTGCTTTCATGCCTTTAGCCAATGTTCTTAAGATTCTGCATCCTTTCTCTTTCTTCGCAACGCTAGATTCTTCGAATATTTTTTGTCTGGTTAGTGAACTTTTCTTGCTTATTACATTGAAAGATTTCTCAAGTTTCTCCTTTTAAAATTCTTAGAGCTAGTTTTTCTTTATTTTTAAATCTTGATCTCACTCAATAAATTTCAAATATCTTATTTCACTTTTGATGTTATATCTTTTTACTACACATACTAATTATCATATATTTGAAATAAATTACTTCAAATATTCAAAATTAAAACATATATTATAAACTGAAATTCACAAAGTATATTTACCACGGGGGGGGTGGTGCATATTTTTCATTACTAAGACCGATAGACGAAATAAATTAAAAATAAACGGCTTAAATACGCGTATCCACTAAAATAACGTCTTAAGGTAATTAAAGAAATTGTTGGATTAGTAAATAAAATCAATAAATTCATTAAAACATATAAGTATACCCTCAAATGTTACCACCATCAGTTAGTTAAATTAAAATCTGACATTGTGAAACCATTGACACAAATATTAACATCTGACAGAATGTATTATATACTGAGTCGTGAGCGTTTTTTTTAAAGTTAAAATTATTTGGGAAGCCAAACATCTTGCGAATGTTTTAGAACAATAATTTTTTATTGTTGTTCTAACATTTACATATATGTATGATTTTTGATAATTTCATTAATTTTTGGTTCTATTTCACATCCCTAAAATGGAATGTCAAGTAATCAAAACTGCTCATTTTCGACACGTTTGCTTTTTGCATGTAATCGAAGAGTTAACGCCACCAAAGCAGAACGTGAAGTTTGTGACGTGTATGGAAATGGCGCAATGCCCCAAAGTGCCGCCCAACGTTGGTTTTCGCGCTTCAAAAAAGAACATTTTGAGCTGGAGGATGGGGAGCGGCCCGGTCGACCAGTTGAGTTTGGTGAGAAACGATTAAACCAGTTTCTTCACGATAATCCACATCAGACGACCCGAGAATTAGAGGAACAGATGAATTGCGATCACAAAACTGAGGTAAATCACCTTCATTCAATGGGGAAGCTTCAGAAACTTGGTTCATGGGTGCAACACGCATTGAATGACCACAACAAGAATTTGCGTGCAACAATTGTAACCAGTTTGTTGGCTTGGCATCGCTTAATATGCGGTCATAAACAGCGTTTCCTTTATCGCATTGTCGCTGGCGATGAAAAACGGTGTTTTTACGTCAATATGAGGCAGCGTAAAGAATGGCTCATCCCCAATAAGCAAGCGAAACATCGAACAAAACAAGACCTTCATCCTCAAAAGACCATGTTGTGTGTATGGTGGGGACTGGGAAGGCATAATTTATAATGAATTGCTTGAACGAAACCAAACGATTAATGCCAAGCTCTACGTTCAACAATTGCAACGTCTCCGTGAAGCAATTCAGCAAAAGAGACCAAATCGGCAACAAAGTATTCTTCTTCAAACACGACAACGCCAGTCCTCACATCGCCAATATGACCAAAATCGTTATTCAGGAATTTGGATGGGAAGTGTTGTCTCATCCTCCGTATTCGCCAGACTTGGTACCATCAGATTTTTCATCTTTTTCGTTCTCTTTTCTCTGCCTTACGCGGTGTAAGGATCAATACAGATGTTGAATTGAGTGTTTAGTTGGATGAATTTTTCAGCAGAAAACCGGAAGATTTTTTATCATCAAGGAATAGAAAAACTTTGTGACGGATGGGGAAAAGTTATCAACAACAACGGAGATTATATTGTTGACTAATTTTATGTAATTTAACATTTTATGTATTGAGACATGTTTCATTGAATAATTTAGACAAGTTTTGTTTACTTATTATCACTTGGATCCTTTCATATTCACAGACAAACATTTTGGTGACATTATTAAAGGAAGAGAGAAAATCGTATTATTTTATTCCGAAGACTTTCGACATAGCACAGTGTCATCATCAGGGTGTTGTTTATTTCAAGACAAATATTGTAGTGTTCATCTTTTAAAAAGACAATATTTCTGTGATCACTCCTTGTAACACCATAGATGAACAAAGATTATAGCAGCGTTCACCAACTTAGACAAGAAAAGTTGCGGGAGATTCCGAAGTCGTCTGGAAGCCGTGGTTGAAGTCAATGGCGATTTTATCGAATAAATTTACACTTTAATATTTCAAGATATTTTTGTGTAATTTTGGTCTCTTATTCAACTGCGCCCCACAGATGGGGGTTGCAGTCTGGGGGAGTTAAGTGGCCAGGTGTAAGGGGTGATGTGTTCGAAGAAATTGTCTGACAACCATCACTGGGTTCCCCTGCTTGTGTGGCATGGTGCAGAGTCCTGTTGCCAGACATATTGTCTTCCAGCAGCCACCCCCTTGACCCAGGGTAGCACTACCTCCTCAAGGCACTTGATATAGGCCTCCATATTGAGTCTGAGACCATCACCAACAACTTCGGGAGTTCGTTTCTTATCAGAACAAACATAATGAATTTTCCGAGTCGTCGTACCTTCGTAATCACAATTAGACCCATTCTTTCTGAATCCTCCTCACTGTTTTGATTGAGACCCAAACACTCTGGTCTTGTTGCCAGTCATAGGGTCTTCAAAAAGCCACCCTCTTGATCCAGGACAGAACTACCTCCTCAACGCCCTTGATGTAGGCATCCGTGTTGAGTTTGTGACCTTGTGGGAAGATGAATGGAGGCATAACGTTACCATGACTAATGATCACTCCAAAAAGTTTGTTATCACCATTGAAATCATCAAACTCTTTCCAAATTCTCTGCACTGTCTTCAGATTGACACCCAAACTCTCTGAAATGTTCGTATTGGCGCTTCCGGCTTGAATGCCAAGCATTATGGCATGCCGTTTCCAAATCTCTGTGCAGTCGACAAAATCAAAAAGATACAACGCGCATGAGCGAGCTAAAAAAAATGAAATGGCGACAATTTACCCATCGTATCCTACATACACACACACACATACACACACACACATATATATATATATGTATGTATATATATATATATATATATATATATATATATATATATAATAAAATACGTCGGGTGATAATAGAAGTTTTTACTTTGTACCTGACGATTGCATCGTGCATGCAACTCAGACCTGTGCTACCCTTGAGGAAAGAGCTCAAGGTTTTTATTATAAGAGAGCATATGAATAATATTACACAACAAAATCCCAAATTACTTCATATGGGGTTGTGCACATGAGGTGTATAGACTGAGTTCGTGTCGGAATAGAACTTTAACTGCCTTCGAAAAATTGATACAGTATTTATCCATTTCGAAGTTTCAGTCAGACGAAATGCCCTAGACGGGGATTAGGGTAGGGTAGGGGATGGAAGAGGTTTTATAAAATTAAACCCGGATGTTAACATTATGACATTAATATATATATATATATATGTAATGTGACTAACAAACCCACAAGTTGCATAATCTTGCATAATAAACTTTCGCGCAACTAAACGTGATTTTAAAGATTTCCTATTAAAACAGATTTTATGAGCTGAAATTCCGAATGTGTATTTATAAATTTTACCATCGTCTGTTGGTTAATACTAATTTCATTGTGAAGATATTGATTTGCATAAAAAAAATCTCATATAATATAAGTTAAATGTATGTGTTTGGAAAGGTTCCGTCAAGTCTGGTAAAATATTGTGTGTTTTTTTAAAGAATCAGCTTGGCAACAGTTTCAAGTAACGTTGATCACGCATATGTAGTGAAAGATTTGGCAAACGCGGCGTTGATTCTTATCTGGATTTGAGTGATAGCACCGGAAATCTAATCTGTTTTTTTGAGGATCGGGTTTTACTCTGAAAGCGAGTGAGCATGCATATTTAGACGATTTATTAAAGCGTTTGGGGTGTGTGTGAGATAAATGTTTTCGAAATGGATTTAAACAGTTTGAAAATATACCGAAAATGTTTACACTCTGACACACACTCTCTCTTAAACACACACACACACACACACACACACACACACACACACACACACACACACACACACACATATATGTTGGACTCTTTCTTCCCCCAAATGTGTTCAACTTTATTTTATTTTTTGTTGAGATAGGACAAGTGATGGATTCATACCTTTCCCAAGGATATTAGAACGCAAGTGAATATAATGAATTCGATAGGAATATATATATATATATCTATATATATATATATAGTTAAATTCCCGGATCAATTTTTTGGACAAGACAAATTAGTATAAATTGTACCAATTTTTCTTGTCCACAGAATTGATCTGGAAATTTAACTGTATAGTAGACAAACAAAAAAAATCTCTTAGTATAAAGGAAATTTGCATTAACCAGAAAAAGGCTTGGACAGAAGCGTCTGTCTTTTTAAATTTGGATTTTTTAATGTAACTATAACAACAAAGACATTTCGATTTCATTTTTGTCTTGAAAATGTCGGAATACGAAACGCGTCTGCAAAACCTAAGATTTTTTCCAATTGTCATTTTATACCATATATCAGATTTTGTCTGATGATCGCAATTTCATATCCATACAACTGAATATGTTAGCTCTATCACTGATATCTAGCACTTTCCAACAACTACTGCGCGTATATATATATATATATATATATATATATATATATATATATATATGTGTGGATTTCGGGATGAAATCCGGTCTCAAATGAATGACAAACGCAGGAATGTAATATAGCAAATAAATGTATTGACGTAATGATACAAGTGGTAATACGGTTAGTACATCCAGAAATGAGGTTAGTAGCAATAATAATATATATACAGTATGGGAAATTCAGTATCGAAGTATGACTTCCGTCTGAGTCTACGTGCTCGCAACTGTGACTCCTACAAAGCGGTTACCTCACACTCACACTCTCTCACTGTATCACTCTCTGGGTATTCACAGGCAGCAGTAAAAGTACACACTGGGCGAGTCCACTTGTATGAAAAAGAGGTGGACCCCTTAACAATAGATATTAAATTTAACAGACAATGAATGTCTATTATGTCTGATCATGAGCCGTTCGAATGTTCGAACGTTTGCTTTAATTTCTGGTGAAAATAAAGACAAAAATTGTCCAACATTTGGATAATTTTTATTAAGTTTGTCCTAAGCTTTCAGGTCACATGAACCAGCCTCAGAGTGGTTATACAGCCGTGAAACAAAGATATCCACCGTCAAAGATGATTTTTTGTTATTTTGACATAGAAAATTGTTATGTCAAGATAACGGTCGCGGAATAGCAGACGCAGATCCTCAGTTCAAGATGCGGTTCTATGACGTCATACAAGTATTACAAAAGAACCAACGTCTAGATGCAATGTAATGTGTTGTAACTAGTTTGAAATGTAATTTTGTTGAGTGTGGGCTGCTCGGTTTAATGTAGATGGCCTTCAATAATAAAAAATAATAAAAAATATACAAATGTTGGACAATTTTTGTCTTTATTTTCACCAGAAATTAAAGGAGATATTCGAACATTAGAACGGTTCGTGATCAGACGTAATAAACATTCATTGACTGTTATATTTTTAATAAATATATGTTTAAATAATGATCTATATAATATATATATATATATATATATATATATATATATATATATATATATATATATATATATAGTTTGTACAAATCTTCAAGAAAGTGTTATTTACATTTTTCTTGAATCTAACATCTGTCCTCTAGAGGAAAATTGTGTTTCTGCTTTTCACAGACAACGCACCATAATAATGCTTTGTATGTAGCTTTCCGTAGATTTTGATCTTAGTCAGTTCCCGCGTCAAAGAAGTCGTCTCTTATCTCTTTGGTATGATCGAAATTGCCGGCAAACATTGAAGCTAATGTAAAATGTATATGTAATGTAAAAAAACGAATTGATGGAACGTTTCCATCAAGTCGCTTTTCCCAAAGACAGCATGGCACCCGCGTGTCAAACGGCGTCGATATCATATGTACCGAAAGATTTGGCGTAGTTTTTATCTGAATTTGAACACGCTGCTGGTGCTGAAATCAAAATAGACATTTTTTTAATTTTGTTTTTAATCTAAAAGCTGGTGTACGCCCGTAAGTACATACTACTGGTATTTATGTCTAAGTGATAGAAAAGGAATATCTGCACGTGAGGTAAGTATATAGACAAATGCTGATAATTTAACTTCCTTTTCTCTCTCTCTCTCTATATATATATATATATATATATATATATATATATATATATATATATATATATATATATATGTATATTTAAAGTTTATGTGTGAAGAATACTCAATAATGGAATAGTGCACTTATAGGAATAAACACCAATCAAAATTGACAGTCGCTATTTTGCATTGATTTCTGTATTCACTATTCTCGCTATCCATGCACGCACGCACGAACACACACACACACACACACACACACACACACATATATGTGTGTGTGTGTGTGTGTGTATATATATAATTTTAAGAAATAGGATCCGTTTTTCTAATAATACTGATCAGGTATGAATAAAAATG
>CAHIKZ030003536.1:2147500-2567500 GCA_903632075.3 Acanthosepion pharaonis
AAAGAAACTATTCTACGGCATTCACACTCTCGCAATAAACAAGGAAAAAAAAAAACATGATTGTGATGAAACCAGGACTGAAATTGAAAAAGCTATTGAAAAAGTTGTCAGTTTTATGGAAAGAAAGCCAGCATTCAGCTATGACGATTGCAATAACGCACGCAGAGTTAAAAAAAGTGTCTTTCGTTTAAAAAAGTTCAAGAACAAAAGCAAAACGAAATGCAGAAAAAGTTGAGAATGACATTAGAAGAGAAAGAATCATCATGCAACAGAGATTAAAAATCCTCGTTACATTATTGCATACTTAATTTAATGAATTTTCATTAACATTACATTTCATTAACATTAAAAATTTATTTCTTTTTCCTTAAAATCAATTCCGTTATATTTCAATCACCATTAGTTTATTTTGTTTACTATAAAACATTGAAAATAAATATTAAAACTGATTTCAGTTTTTTTATTTTAATCTAAATATAACCCCTCATATCCGGACTTTGTAAACAAGTCCTCATATCCAGAAGGCCTTTACTGTATTTGCTAATAATGTGATAGGACGACCCGGTTTACCGACGTTCTTTTTTTATATGTACCTTGTTTAGGTTAATTCCTCTCAATTTTAGTGGAATGAAATAAGCGGCTAAGCAGATTGTTTTATGTCAGTCTATTAAGTGTGTGTGTGTAGGGGAGAGCTGACTCTCTTGAGTAATCTACTTTCGATTTCCTAGATTTTACAAGTTTTAACGCTGGCAGGGTACAGCTAGAAAATATTTTTCCTTACAGAACAAAATACAGACTTGATATAAGAGGACAGTAAGCATTATGTGGGAAAATCGCTTTAGCATAGAAAAGAATATAATTTTATAATTGCATTTATTGAAAGTCTGAACCACCACCCCTTCGTAAAATCCAGTGTCCCTTTTGGTATGCACTGTGTAACACGATTTTTATCATTGGCTTGTTACGCCTAAGAATGTATAAAAATGGCTAAACTTTCCTTCAAACTTTTGTGACTAGGATAATATTTCTAAAATTTACGTATTCCCATTGGGAAAGCTGGCGAATGTGAACATTCTTGTTCACGAAAAGTCGGAAAAAAACGACACATGGTTAAAAGAATAGCATTTATTCTTTTAAAAGGACCAATTGTTAGTGAAGTAGAAGAAACAATCCTTCCTGGGGGTCCAACAGTGGCTCCCATTTGGCGTTATTCCGCCCCACCTTGAACTCGGTCCGCTGTTACCAGTCTCTCCGATGTCCTAAAGGCAATAATAACACGGAAACTTGGTAAAGCAGCCTTAGAGAACCATCATGAACGCCATAATTTTGAAGTCTTCCATAACCGCACTCTTCATATTTCAAGACTAGCAAGATCTTGATTTTACTGTATTCCTCTTTGAGATGCACCGAGGGAGCCAGGGGAAGAGTTGGATACAAGTTTAGGTTATGAAGCAACACAGCTTTGAGGCTCCTGGATGAGTTGTCGATGAAGAGACGGCACTCGCTGGGGTTACAGGCGATTCCTATTACCTCGAATTGACTGGTTACTTTGCGACAGAAGCAAAACCCATTTTGGCGGGTGAGAAAGCTTGAAAAAATTATTACTCTTTCTCTGACCTGCAACTTGCACACTTTCATCTAACAAATCCCACTGCTTGAATCTCGACATCAAAAGCACTGCATTGGGCTTTGTGAGACCAAGATTTCTGATCAGGTCGTTGTGGTCTTTTTGGTCGGGTTAGTATGGGTTTCCCTCTTCAGCTGCGCCTCTGTAATCTGGATCAATGACTTAATCCAATTCTAAATTGCTGTTCTTTTCTGAAGACAATTGCTCTCTCTTTGGAAGAATTGGGTACAGAGAGCTCAGGCCAATGTAGCACCGGGGTGTGAGACTATTTATCTATGCTAATTGGCTAACTAATTAAGCATAGAAATTAAAGAAATACTTAAGGCGAGAAAGAGCTATATCGAAAGACAGACCGAGCGACATTTTTTTTAACAAAAACAAATGGGAAAAGATTTTATTTCATTTACGAAGAAAGATACCTTTTCGCAGAAGACAGAAAATTTGTAAGAGAAAGCCAGACTTCAGATTCTGTCAAAATTAATTAATGCCATGATCAGATAGTGACGCGCCAAGGGAAACAGAATTCGAGGAGGAATGACAAAGCCGACCACACACGGCGACCATAAAAAAAGTTTTGGCTTCGGTCAACTGCAAACAGGCAGAAGAAATCAATATTAGTTATCTATCAGAGATACCATTAATATTTTTCACTCTTGGATTCCGACGAAGAAAGCCAGTCGTTATGTATACAGGTCTTGATATGATCATTGTTATTGCTTATTCAAACTGTTGACGACAGACTTAATGTCGCCAAAAGTGGGCATCTGGTGATACAAAAATTTTAAGATACGAGAAAAATGAAGAATTTGATTTTCAGGTGGAACACGACCACCCAGTTAAAAAGTTGATTAGCAGTGATTAATTAGTCGGTAGAGATTCTGCTAAGTGGATTTGGGGTGGCTCAGGATAAGATAAAAATTTTATTATGGCCACGTGGGATTCATAAGAATTCTGGCCGATAGAAAAGTAGGAAAGAAAAGAAAAAAGTTTTTTTTTTTCTGGACGATAATTTTAAGAAGGCCAAGTCTAGCCACACCCACGCTGTCCAGCGATCATTGGCCAAGTGGTGGCGTGAGTGATAGGCGAAAGTGAATGTATGAGAAAGGCAGGGAAGTTTTTGACACCCGCTAAGAGGATTGGTATGAGATACCAATATGAGAAAGGAGGAGGCTAGGAGGATAATTCTCCTCCGACAAGGGACAAGGGAGAAAACCATCAAAATGGAAACTTATTAGCTTCCAAAAATGGGAAGTAATAAATTTTCCTGTCCTGAGAACAAAGAGAATTTTTGTTGGGAGTTAAGAATTGTCAAAGAACCCAAACCACGACACAGCCCCAACCCGGTTTTGGTCGGTGTCCATATAAACGAACGTCCCCGGGCGTTCAGAGAGTTGGGTTGGAGATCGGAGACGCAGGCACAGATCGACAGAGAGCTGTTGGGCTCGGAGAATAGCGCTTTGCGGGAGCTGAAAAAGATTCCACGCCTTTCGATTTAGTCTTCCTACCAAAAGCAAGTTTTTATTGACGAACGACTTAAGATACCATAACTCGCTTAAGAAAGGCAAAAAGTGTCACGAATCCATAGAAACGGGCCGGGAGAGAAACACACTCCTGTATTCAACAGATAGATAAAGATAATTGTTATTTCTCAACATATTTGAACCTCGTGAGTTTGTTTTATTATTTTCTTTTACTTACACTTGTGCGGTATCACCTTTACCCCGGATTCAGCTTGCACTACGGCCCGATGCCTGATTGATTTCGTCTACCTAAGATCAAAGTCACAACGTGGGTAGGTTAGACTTGAGATCAAAGCAGTTACTTCGGTGACCAAGCGTTGGAGGCGAGCTGAGAACGACAAAGCTGGTATCGAACCGGAAACGACCAGTTCGACCGGGACACAGGCTAGTGGCAGCGACAAGGAGTCAACCCCAAAACGCTGGTGGAAGAAACCTTACGGCTTCGCGGCGCAACTGGGAGTTGACCACGGACCGACGGCGCAGTGTCATATATTGACGTCGCGACCAGTGGACGTCCCATACTGGCGCTGGCGCTGCGACCGCGACCACCGGGGATGTCACAGGGGCAATAGATGACTGAAGGTCTGGATATATGATAGCAGGCGTATTCTAAACTCGTAAACTCGGCGTTTGGAAGTGTCTACCACGCAGAAGACACAATTGATTGAGTGGTTAGTTGGTTCCTTCCAAATACGTGGAATTGCGAATTTCATCGCTTTATTTTTCACTCTGTCCAGGTCACAAAGTTTGAAATGAATAATTATTATTATTTTTTTTGCTTTCTAAACAAAAGCAATTAGGAAATAAGACTTACTGACCAAAGACAAAAAAAGGTGAAAATTTTGTTACACATAAGGATAATTATTAATTTTCGATTAGACTTTATTTCATCTTTATTCAAGTTTTTTTTATTATATTACTAGTCTTTTTTTAATATGTCGTGACCGTTCCAGGTCGTGGAAAATCATAGATCTCCACAACTTACTTTTCCATTGTAGCTTTATGCAACTTTTTGACATTATCCTCCTTCTTTGACCCCACTATAGGATCAATTCACACTAACTGATCAGGTAGGTAAGCACTGATTCCCTTTATCTCTAATTTCAGCTTTACAGGTTAAATAAATCTGCCGAGAAAGCGTATTTCATTTCTTACATATTTTTCTATATTTTGCGTATGAATATTTTTTTTATCCCCACGTAACCGGTTTGTTCCCAGTAAAGTTCACGTAGTCTGACATCTTCCTCATATAAATCAAGCTTTCTTAGCATTTCAAATAGCTCTTTGCGTCATGGTATTACATATAACAGTCTTCGAACTTCTTAGTATAAAGCATTGTCATTATTAATGACTTGGTGCATAATTATCAGGCGTTTTTGTAGAAGAGTTATTTGTTAATAAAAATTGCTGTTTTGTTTACTTTTTTAATAAAAATATTATTTCATTTCCAGGTTATAAAAATGCGCTTCGAAAAACATACGCTCCGGAAAAATCATTTAAAAATGTTATTGTTGAATTGTTATGTCACTTTTTTCATAATAAATATTGTTTAAAAAACGCCTGATAATTATGCACCAACTCAATATTAACATTTAAGTAGCTTTTCATCTTAACTTCAGTTGATTTTTATTATATTAGTAGTATTATATTTAATAATCTTCGAAGTAAGAAGCATTTCCATTTATTATTATTAAATTTCAACTATTTTTTATCTTTATTTTAGTTACTTATCGCAACTACGCAGATCACCAGTCCACATCTGTTAATAAACAGTTCAGATGTGAAATGAATATGTTTTCGGACAGATTTGAACTCATATCCCTTTTTTTCCCCTGGAAGCCTGTTTTATTGTGACAACTCTATCCTAGAGCTGCAAAAGCCAACGTTCACAGAAGATCTGACGCTATTGCATTATTTCTTATCAGTCCACGGAATTTCGGCGCCGCCATCTTTGATGTTTGTTTCTAGTTTTATTGGGGACCGATTTTTTCTTGAATTTTATTATTGACATTGTTAATTTTCCTATGAGTATTTAATCTTAATTTCAGTTGCTTTTTATCGCAAATATTCTGTCCGCCATTCTACTGCCGTTCATAAATACTGGTTGAAAATTACTAATAATTGGCAATATTTTGTCTAATAAAAAAAATAAAATTCCGGATAGAAGAATAAGTTTAGATTTATTTAGGAAAACATGTAATATTTTGAGCAATATGTGATTAAAACAGTTAACAGCTAATGTGCGCGTAGTGTAGCGGTTATCAGCACGAAAAAAAATTTGTGTGCCGCTTTCAAATGCCGGGCGGGACGATTGCATTCGTTTTGTATAACTACACTTGGATATATGTGAGTCATCCCTAAGTCCCAGTTAGAGGTTAATAGCACGACAGGCTGGGCTCGCTAGCCTTGGTTGGTAACCAGTCTAGGAGAAGGAGAAACCACAGTAGCAATACTCAGCGAGAGGCTGGCGAGGTCGTAACCCTATTCTCCGTAGGGGAAAGTACAGGACTTACATACATATATGATTACTGGGATCAAAAGCATATATGTCGCATAATTGGTAATACATTAAATGACTACATGGCAAGTTGTCAAGCACTGATGTAGATTTGACTAGAGGATGCCGAAATGACAGTGACCTCCCCGCTCCCCCAAAACATATAAATTAAATATTCAAACTATAAAAGGTAAATGTGTTAGTTAGATCCAGTGACAGGACCCAAAGAGTGTGTGTTTAATACCCGGTTAAGGCAGTGGAGAACTTGGAGAGGGGAATTAACAGGAGATAACTGATAACTGACATCCATTAAACACGACACGTGGAACTAGAACAGTCTACCCCAGTGAGCGAAATAAAGAGTTCAGTTCGACATTCCAACCACCCGAAGAAGGCCGGAGCGTACAACGGTCGAAACGTTGTAATAAATATGACAACAAAGATGAAGACAATAGTCCGAATAATGTAAATAGTGAATATAATTCTATTTTGTCTTTTATTATCTTGATGTGATTGATATTTATAAGAAATAAAATTGTCATCCGTGATAGATAGATAGATAGATAGATAGATATGAAATTTGTAAGAAACGTGATAAGATAGATATGAAGATGGTGAGGTATTGAGCTCACACTCTTTGGGTCTTGTCACTGGATCTAACCAACACCTTTGTTCAGTGTGTCATGTGTCCTTGAGGAGAGGAGAATTAACAGGAGATAACTGACAACTGACATCCATTAAACGTAGCACGTGGAACTAGAACAGTCTACTCCAGTGAGGGAAATAAAGGGTTCAGTTCGACATTTCAACCACCTGAAGAAGGCCGGAGCGTACAACGGCCGAAACGTTGTAATAAATATGGCGACAAAAATGAGGACAATAGTTTGAATGATGTAAATAATGTACATAATACATCATCTCAGAAATATAGACAGATACTAAATATTCAAAACAAAACAAAATTACTAATAGTTTATAAACTGAATTTACAGAACTAATTTATTAGCTCACTTCGAGCAAGACGTACTTTCCCTTTCTTCAATAATAATAATAACGAAATGAACCCATTACTGCATAAAGCTTCTTTAAAAGTTGACCACTATTTGCCTAATCTACCTTGCCAGCTGAATCTGCAATGTTATTGCTCCTGACCTGGCATCTCAACTTCCCCACTACCCTAACGTAGATTCTCTGGACCTTTTCTATTAATGTTTTCATAGTCATTGTTCTGATGAACTTTTCTCTATGGTACTGAGACTTTATGACTTTATGTATAGTACTAGACTAGTAGCATGGTCTCATCATTTTACAGCTGGAATGGCTAGATGTAACCGTAAGTTTTATGCTAACAGCTTCTTCTATCGCACTTCTCACTTGTGGAATTCTCTGTCGGCTTCTAGATTCCTAGTCAACTTTGATCTTCAACAATTTAAATGCAATGTCAATCGTTATCTTCTATCTTCATAATTCCTGTTTTTTATTATTCTCTCTCCTTAATAGTATTTTTTTCTGTTTTTTTTTTCTCAGATGCTCTTTATCTCTCAGTAATCTCTTGCGTCTTAGTGGCATTATTGCCTTGCTTGGGGGTGAAATGATTAGGCAAAAATGGTAATGGTAATTTTCTTCGCATTCGGTATAGAGCACCAGTAAAGCAGGATCTGTACTTTTTGATGGCAAACGTTGGGAACACGCAATTTCATTTGTAAAAGAAAACAATGAAAAAGAAATATCCAAATATTCCAGATTTTTTATAAAAAAATCCGATGATTATTGTTTCAAATCTAAACTAGAATGTCATCATAAATATTCAACCATGTCGTGATATTGAAGTTAGAATGTTTTTATAAAGCAGCTTTTGCCGTTTTAACATCGGCACATTGCACAGAAATTGGTAAAATGGGAGCACATGAATTTCAACATAAAGAATGTATATTTGATGCCCCAAATGGGCATTCTATGCCTGCAGGTTGCTTTAAATGATGCTCATTGAATAGGCAAAAGGCCAATCGAAATTTATAGCCGATAAAATAAGTAATAAAAATGTAATTTTAGAGAGAATGGTATTGGCAGGGGTGTCTTCAGGTTTATTCTGCGTGAAACAGAAACTGAAGGTTGCGTGCCTTTTTCAAAACTAATTTACTAGCTCATTTCTAACCAGACGGTCTTTCTCTTCCGGAAGGGGTTTTATCATACATTCAATACTACTACTACTACTACTACTACTAACGAAATAACCCATGTTTGCATTAAATTTTCTTAAAAGTTTATCTCTTTTTGGCTAATCTACCTTTGGCTAATGGTAATCTTAGGGTTGGCAGATCTTAAATTTTAGGCACCCCCCCTCTAAAACAAATTGCACTGATGGGTTTAATAGTTTCAGTATCCTAGCTTAGACGCAGTTAATTAAATACGAAACTTGCTAGTTATTAAATTCAAAAATATATCGTTAAGGATTTTCCTTAACAACATATTTTTGAAAATGCTGTCGTTAAGGATTTTCCTTAACAACAGCATTTTGAAAAAGACTAGTTTCTAGAAATTCGAACAAAGACATGATAATAGACCACTAAGAGGTGATCCCATCCGTAAATCAAATTGCGTCTATGAAAATAATTAAATAACATTGGTTTGCAATGTCAACACTCCTCCCCCTTCTATTGGACATGAGTAGAGGCTTACACCTTGTTTCTTATCTAGGAAGGGGTTCCCGGTACTGTCTTCTCTCTCCGGCCTCTGTATTAGTGCAGGTCTGTTTCTCCCGTGATGCTTGCAGTCTGTGGCAACATCTCTTCATTCTGAGGGTACACGGCTGACAGTTCTCTGGTTGCTGTTTCCGACTGGTAGTTAGGAGCCCTAACTCTTGCGTAGCGTCTTGAGCGGCTGCTCTGATCAACAGTTGTATAATACCGTGGTGTTTGTAGTGCCATGTCGAGCATGGAAAGGTGTCCCTGCAGTCACCTCCGGTGGGCAGCCCTGAGGCCACATAATGATGCGGATTTTGCCAACTCCTCTCTTCCCGCGTCGCGGTCGAAACTGTCTGTTTTCTTTTACCTCGGGCCTTCTCATCTTTGCAAATCAAATCCAACATGAGTTACAAAAACCGAAAGATTTACCCTAAACCAGCCTCTCAGAAAACACCTAAACCCCTCAACATTTCGTTCTCCAACATCCGGGGCATTAGGACAAACTTCTACAGTCTGGAATCTATCCTCACTGCAAACGGCCCGGATGTACTGGCTCTCTGCGAGACAAACCTTGTCTCATCTATCCCCTCTTCTGATTTCTCGATCCCCGGCTATCTTCCTCTCCTCAGAAAAGACTCTCTAACCCACATGCACGGTCTTGATGTCTACGTCAAGGAACATCTCCCTCTGGCCAGAGAGTCCTCTCTCGAATCGCCTGACCAGTCATACATGTGTCCGTCTCTCTCTCCTCAATGCGGTAAGCTATCTCTTCTTCCTTTACCGCTCTCCATCCTCTCAAGACTGTGAGATACTTGATAGCATTTCCGACAACATAGACAAGGCTCTCTCCCTCCACCCGTTTGCTCACATTTTTGTGTTTGGAGACTTTAACGCCCATCACACTCTGTGGCTTAAGAATGCTACTACTGACCATGCAGGCATTCAAACGCTTAATTTTTCAATCTCCCATTCCCTCACACAGATAGTTAACTTCCCCACACGTTTTGCCTTCAACCGGGAAGGTAAAGCCTCTTTACTCGGCCTGTGCTTTTACCTCCATCCCCGAATCCTGCAGCGCCTCGCAACTATGCCCTTTTGGTAACTCTGACCATGCAGTAGTATCGGTTAACATCTCCTTTAACTCCACCCCCTATAAAGAACCTCCTACCACTAGAACTTCGTTCTATTATCAACGAGCTGACTGGGAGGCGTTCCGTGATTTCCTCCGCGATGTCCCCTGGGATGGAGTCTTTAAGCTCCCCGTCCAAGAATGTGCTTCTGAGGTCTCTTCCTGGGTTAAAGCTGGAATCGACGCTTTCATCCCATCAAGGAAATATAGGGTTAAGTCGCGCTCCTGCCCCTGGTTCTCGGCTGCTTGCTCAGCCGCCATCGCCCATAGGAACCACTACTTCCACCTATACCGTAGCGACATGTCTGACTGCAATAGACGTCTCTTTGCCTCCGCCCGTAACGAGTGTAAGCGTGTCCTAAATGATGCTAAGTCACTATTTGCGGCTCGAATGAAGGAACGTATTGCATCTCGCAAATTTGGCTCCAAAGATTATTGGCGCCTCTGCAAGAGTGTATTGAATAATTGCAAACTTCTATACCTCCTCTATTCAACCAGTTCGAAGTCTTGACCTCCTCTACCGACAAGGCTGAATGCTTTGCTCGGAAATTTTCATCCAACTCGACGCTCGACTCTTCCGGTGTACCCATACCCGACTTCCCTCTTAGAACTGAGGCCATATTGAGTGGGTTAAACATAACCCCAACTTTGGTACTGGGCGTTATCTCCAATTTAGATCCCAACAAGGCAAGTGGTGGAGATGGGATACCAGCCATTGTCTTAAAGAAATGCGCGCCTGAACTGGCGCCCGCCCTTCGAAACTATACAACTACTGCCTCAAGGAATCTTGTTTCCCTGACTGCTGGAAGTCCTCTTCGATCGTTCCTGTCTTCAAGAACTCCGGCGACCCCTCTGACCCTTCCAACTACCGTCCTATCAGTCTCCTTCCCTCTTCGGCAAAATCTTCGAAGCTCTAATCAATACCGGGGTGGTTAACCACCCACATCCCATAATCTGCTCTCAGACAAGCAATATGGTTTCCGCTTTGCCAGATCTACAGCCGATGTGCTCACAGCCATCACTGAAACAGTCTACCGAACTCTCCAAAATAACGGGGAAGCCCGAGCCGTGGCACTAGATATATCCAAAGCATTTGATAGGGTTTGGCACGCCGGCCTTCTCCGCAAGATCCAGGGTTATGGCATTACGGGTCGATTTATAACGTAATACAATCATTCCTGTCAAACCGTGTATTGAAGGTCGTTCACAACGGATTCTCCTCCAGTTTCTATCTCACGAACGCAGGTGTTCCTCAAGGCTCCATCCTAGGCCCCACCCTATTCCTTATCTATATAAATGACCTTCCTGACGCCGTAACTTCTCAAGTCGGCATCTACGCGGATGACACCACAATTTATTCCTGCCTCAAAAACAAATCCAGTCTCGCTCACAAAACTCACCTTGCCGTGCGTCTCGAAAAGGACCTCCAATCGATTGTGAACTGGGGCATGATTTGGCTGGTCAACTTCAACGCTTCGAAGACAAAACTGCTCTCTATTAATCACCACAGAGAGCCTTCCCTTCCCTCCATTAGAATGTCTGACGCTCAACTTCTCGAGAGCAACTCTCTGCGGCTTCTCGGTCTCACGTTGACTGCTGACCTGAGATGGAATAAATACATCGAGTCAATTGCCTCGTCCACTGCGAGGAAAGTTGGCTCCCTGAGCCGTGCTAGGAAGTTTTTCTCCCCTGAGTCGATCCTCCAGATATACAAATCCACAATTCGCCCCTTGCATGGAGTATTGATGCCACATATGGTCTGGCGTCCTTCTGTTTGCCTCGGGGTTCTTGATAGGCTTCAGAAGCGGATATGCAATATGGTTGGCCCTGCCCTGGCGTCTCGTCTACAGTCACTTTCTCACAGACGCACCGTCGCCTCCCTCTGTCTGTTCTACAAATACTTTCATGGAAATTGCTCCGAGGAACTGCATTCGCTGGTTCCCCAAACTTCATGAGTTCAAGCGCCCTACGAGGCTGGCATCCCGCTCTCACCCCTTCACTGTCGAAACTCCTAAATGTAGCCGTCTCTTCTACTCTAATAGCTTCATGTCTCGCACCTCTCGCCTGTGGAACGCTCTTCCCTTCTCCTGTTTCCCTGAGAGTTATAATCTCCAGCTATTCAAGTGTAATGTCAATCGACATCTCCAGTTGCCTTAATCTATCTACTACCCTCATCCTTTCTTCTATCACTCCTATCTGATCTTCCTATTTTCTGTAACCCCTTGCGTTCTAGTGGCTTCCTGCCTTGCTTGGGGTGAAATGCTTAAAAAAAAAAAAAAATGTCGGCGTATAATCTTGTCTATTGGTAAGAAGATTTTAGTTTTTGATTGTACTAGATGTTTCTTTAGGAGATTTAAACATTTACCAACAGGTACGTTAGTGTATGAAGATTAAATATCTATAGTCGCTATAAGTCGATCTTTCAGACAAGGTCGCCAGGCCTTTCATTTATATAATGTTAAACCGTACTGATAAGGATCTCAGACTATCGAAAATCCACCATCTCATAAACTTCTATTCACACTATCACAGCAAAATAAAATTTAAGATAAAAATGTTAATCAAACTACGGATTTATTGATCCACTGTCATATATTAATTTTAGTTTGTCATGAAGAAATTTTAGTAAACTTGATTTACGGCCCTAAAATTTATGTTATTATTAGAGGTTGATGTTGCGTTGTCGTTTGGGAAAAATGTTTGAATGATTCTAATTTTTTCCTAATTCACAATTATTTCAGATTTTATGTTTCCTCAAAAGTAGTCATTTTTATTTCGCTTTCGAACATCAACAAATTAAACGAAAATTTATGAATACCATATTAAGTAATGAGGTAAGATAATAATAATGATAATATTAATAATAATAATAATAATAATAATATGGCACATGGGAACATCAACAATCCTCGTTGTCGTTGGAGCCTTCGGACTGGTTGGAAAAGATTCGAATAGACTCACTGAAAGAATTCCTGAAAGCCTATACCTTAAAGAAATACAAAAATTGCTTTCACGAGTACAGCCCACACCTTACGAAGGGGTTTATCTATATAAAATATGTGTTTTTTTTAAATTGGTCAGTGGAAAACGTCATGGTGCCATTTCTGACCTTAGGTCTCTAGGCGGGACCCGGAAAGAAATGAGTACACACGAGAAATCAAAGGAAATAAAACAACAACAACAACAACAACAACAACAATAATAATAATAATAATAAGCTAATTGAGTGTACAAAACTAGGAAACAAAGTGCATCGCTTTTCACCAATGAAATAATATTACTGATAGACATTGCGATAGAATTTACTTTGTAGAAGAGGCTCCCAGGAGGAAGCTTCCCTGATAACTACAATTTTAACATCTTCGTCCAGAGTCAACCAATGTCTGTCCTACATATCCTCATAATATACACTTCTTACTTCCTCTTTATCGCTCTCTGAAAACAACGTAATGCAGTAACCCTCTACCTTGAGTGGCCCTCTGGTATTGTATTGGGTGAACTAAAGTAAAAATAAAGTATTTAACTCTTGAAATTCTATTTTTATCATTTATAGTCGGTAGGGATAACCGGACTGAACTGTACAAGAGAGAGAGAGAGAGAGAGAGAGAGAGAGGCGAGAGAAGAAGAAAGGGAGAGAGAGAAAGAGTGTTTGACTGAAATAGAGCATTGGACTTTAAGTGAGAGGGAGTTGGATTGTAAGAAAGAAGGAGAGGGTTTAATACAGAGAGAAAAATGAGAGAGATAGAGATAAAGAGAGAGAGAGAGAGAGAGAGAGAGAGAGAGAGAGAGAGAGAGAGAGAGAGATTTGGACCGCGTGTGAGCGTGGAAGTGAGAGAACCAAAAATAGACAAATTTTGCCCAACGAAACAGTACTATTTTTATACTTTATTCATGGCGTCTATCATTAATCAATAACTACCCAAGCAGAATCATTGCTTGTCTAATGAGTTCTATCTTGATTGGGTATTCCGTAATCATGGCATTCTCTCAAACTACGCTAACCTTCACAAATAAGTTATTTTATCACAAAGAAATCGTTAACAAACGAATTTCGCTAGTACGGAGAGTTTGATCCCCACTAGGTGACTTCAACTTGATATCCTGTGCCAGACTAACCTTAATTTAGTTGATAACTAATACTGAATATTTGGTGTAGTGATAATGATCAACCTCATATTACAGGCCATTCCGTTGACAAATCTTGCAAGTCATTGTAAGTGCAGTTAGTTCTAAATATAGAGGCGTTTTACTGTAGAGCAATTAGTGGACAAGTTATCTTCCTGAATATTGTCATTGCAGTGAGTTCTAAATTTACTGGGTGATCCAGTAATGTGACTTGTACCATATTAAGTTAAAGTAGGTACCCGTCAGTCTTGGGAGACTATAGAGCCTAATAGGGTGGCTGATTTTTGTATCACTCAGGCATATTTGTGCTTCTTTCTACTGCAATTGTGCTGAGTGGACCGTAATTCTTGTTCCTAGAAGAGATGTAATATGGTGTGTGATTGACTATTAAGCAAGGCCTGTGCATGACCAAGGGTCATGAATTCAATCATTGGCGGATTTCGAACAGTTTCATCTACACAATTTAATTCACAAGTCTTGGATCAATTCTGGAGTTTCCCAACGTTGTAACACGCCAGGAATCCTCGTCTCCCTTGACCAATAAATTGACCATGGTATGGTTTGAACCAGGGTCGGAACGGCAAAATTCTAACCACTTTGTAAATAAAGTGACGAACGCAACTCCACAGATCGGCTTACAGCCACATTAGACTGAAACATCGATTTTCGTACGATCACCGAAGTTAAGCAACATCGAGCCTGGTAAGTCTCTAGATGGGTGGCAGTTTGAGGATACCAGTGCGGGTGGTGTAATGGATAATGGTTCGGAATTGTTAATCGGAGAGCCGAGTTTCAATTCCAGTTGGGTTTCTTATATTCACTTACGCGTAAATACACTTGGGAAATGTATAAATCCAGCTTTTCTCCCCCAAACTATGGGTTAATTAGTAAAACTTCTATCACTAAACCATTACTATCTTGTAATGTTTTAGTGATAGAAGTCTTACTAATTGTGGCTTTTTGCTAAGTTTTAAACATTTTTAGGGGCTCTACCGTGGTGCAAAATAGTCACGAAACCATGTTTAGTGAGTTCGATCCATATTGAGCGCCCTACAATTTTGGTTCGAAGATAAGTAAATAGTTACTCACCTACTACTGTAGAGTGCAGGTTAGAAAACTATTAGGGTATATCAAAATTATTTTCGTTTTTAATCAAGAATTTTCTGAATGTCGTATATGTCAGTCTTCGATGATCCGTGATTTGAAAGTCTTCCACTTCTAGTGATCGGGTTCTTATCGAAGTTTTATTTTAAAGTTTCATAATTAAACCCTAACTGTTGTTTACTTTTGAGTTTTATTTCAAGGCACATGTCATTGTTTTTAAAATACATTAAAACTTTTGGCAAATGGAATCAGACAGGGATCAATTTTCTTTCATTTTCCGAATTCAGCAAAGTCGTTTAAAATAAAGCCTCAAAATTTCCAGAATCTCAATAATTACGTTCGCAATTACATCTGAAATAAAAGGTACAACTAAACAGTATTATTATTATTATTATTATTATTATTATTATTATTATTATTAATAATAATAATAATTTGCAAAAATCCGGGGTGACAACTACAGCTGGAATTATTGATGTCCTTATGCGCCACATTTTTCAGATTTCCACTTCAAGTTCCTTATATTTTGATAGTTTTTTTTCAGATTCTCAAAGATACATTACAATCTGCAGGGACAGCCATGTCAATAAGAAAGCACATTGTGTTCTTGTGGTCTTTAAATGCGCGACATAATGACCAATTATTATTATTATTGAATGAGGGAGTACCACACCAAAAAATGACGCTAGGATACGAATATACAATATCCATCATGACGCACAGTCTGATTAAGAATGAATATGCTCGGCACATACATCATAGCCAAATGTGCATGATATGATGACAGGTTTTGATAAAAGTAGCGTATAACCTTGCAGGTTGGGACCCAGTTTGAAATACCTTCTGATTGGGTGACGAAGTCAGTCCATGCTGTCTACGATTGGCAGTATTCTCAAATATCCCGTTATGAATTCAAAGTAGCTTGGCTGCCTCATTATTAAAACTTAAAACGACTCTCTTGAGAAATAGCAAAGATTCTCGCCTACTACTCCCGCTCATAAACAGATATCCACATTGCGTCAACCTCTACAGAACATGACCAACTGGCTACGGTCAGGCAATTGACGAACAAACGCGTGGTATTGATTGAATATTTAGTAAAGCCCATCTTAATTCACCAAGACATTATTATTATTATCATTATTATTATTATTAATAGTAATAATAATTTTCACGGTATTAGCCTCCGACAAATATAAAATCCGGCATGACAGAGTGGGCCAATATCTGCATTAGAAAATCTGCAACTTTTAAAGAAAGGAAGCTGCAATTGGTATGAACACCACCCGGACCCAGTTACAGAGATAGGACCTGTGACAATTTTATGGGACTTTACAATGGACACAGACATAACAATGAAAGATAATCGGCCAGATATCGTGATTTGAGATCGCAAAAACAGAATGTGCCTTTTTATTGACATGGCTGTCCCTGCAGAGTGTAATGTATCTTTGAAGATCTTCAAAAAACTATCAAAATACAAGGATCAGGAAGTGGAAATCTACAAAAATGTGGCACATGAGGGCATCAATAATTCCAGTTGTAGTTGGGGCCCTGGGTTTGATTGTAAAAAAGTTCTGATCGATTCAGTGAAGGAATCCCTGGCAGCTCATATCTTATGGAAATACAAAAAAATATCCTCTCAAGCACAGCTCACACTTTACGAAGGGTTTTATCTATATAAAATGTGCATGTGCGTGTAGTTTTTTTTTACTCAAATGTGAAGTCCAGATTCCATTTCTGACCTTAGGTCACTGGTTGGGACCCGGAAGGGAATGGGTATACAACAGAAATCAATAATGATTATAATAATAATAATAATAATAATAATAATAATTGAATTGAATAAGAGTTGAATAAAATATTGTCTTTAGATGGGTGTATGAAATAAGCTTTGGAATAAAGTTTGTAAAAACCGAAAATACTTTTAATACAGATTAATATATAATAATATTAATAATAATATAGTGGAGTCATTGATAGTCATCAAATGTGCACGTGAAATAAGCTTTGGGGTAAAGCTCTGTTAAAAAAAAATATACTTTTGATACACCCAAATATATAATGATAATAATACACTTAAAGAAGAGCAAGATCTAAGAAAAAGAAAAGAAAAAAACACTGTCCACAATATTTTGACAGTATGTTTGCCTTCTTCAAGTCACGTTTAAAAATTGCACACAAATGCAGGTGTTTGTAAAATTTTCTATTGTCTTGAGAAAAACGGTTGTAGTGGTAATCAGCGCGACAAAGTGAATAAAACAAATCTATCGTGAATGGAATGCAACTGAAATGTAAGTCATAAGATGGGGATCTACGCAGCTTGAAGTTTTCCGATATAGTTGATTAGCTAGGAAGAGTACCTAATCAAATAGTTTAATATAAATCTAATGGAACTCTGCTGACACCTTGTTTATTCTTTTTTCGTGTTGTTGCAAAATATTGGAAAAATCCCGTCAATCACTTTGTTTAATAATAATAGTGAAATATATATATATATATATATATATATATATATATATATATATATATATACTTTTGATGAAATGAAAATTCTAATAATGAAAATTCTTTTGATACACCCTAATAGTTAAGCAGGTCATTTTATTGCATTGAATTCTATCCTCATTGGCTACCTCAATCTTGAAACACCGTTTCGCACTAAACTTTTAAATACTTAAAGTGTAATGCGCATTTCACACGACTAAAGGTTTTCAGTCACTGCGCCGATGCATTCCCACAAGTGTCACGGGCTGCTGGTATATGGGTGATTTTATCAAGTAAAAGGATTCAGAATTATGGCTAACCAATGCTATAGAAACCAGTCTGTCGTGTTATTTAACCCATAGCTGGTGACCTGCAGATAATAAAGCAAAGGAATCTGTGGAAAGTGTCTCAATAAAAAATAAAAATTAATTATAGTGTCAAAAAATAATTATAAACTAATTATGACAATTATAATTAACATTAATTCACCATTTCAAAACAATGAAAATCTACCCGACGTTCCCAGGGGTATTTGCAAGTAAATATAACAAATTCAGCTGGAATTCGAACTCGGATCTCTGATTTCTGATTCCAAGCCATTATCCATTATATCACAGGCATATCGATCTCTCGTAAATATCTAGATGAGAACAAAACCGACACCCAAAATGAAATCTAAATGTTTCATAAAGCCGCGTTCGATAGCCAATCAATTATTATTCTATCGATCATTATGAACATAAGAAAATGTCCCAAAATTTTTTTTTGTATTTTACAAGTACGATAAGTACGATGTAGTTGTAAAATTACTTAAATATTGCCATTTTTTGACAATATAGTTTTACTTTTTTTCATACAATATCTCTTCAGGATGTAGGTGATCATAGCTCTCCACAGATTTCTTTTCTTTATTATCTGTGAATTGCTATAACTTGTTGGGAATTATATTAGTTTTCCATTGCCTTTTGAATGGTTTTGAATTTAAAATTATCTTTATCCTATCCTAGCTGCAAACCAAGGCTAAAGAGCCCCAGTTGACCATAATATATAACTTATACTTATGGCCGAGGCAGACAAGGATTCATCTTTTCATAATGATATCACGGCAGCAGGGTAGACTGGGCTCTTGGCTGGCAGATCGGCTAGGAGAAGGATAATACTAAATTCAAAACCAGAGAAGAACAGGAAACCACTCCACTATATTTCCAAAGAAATTATGGGGAGACGCAGATAATAAAGCAAAGGAATCTGTGGAAAGTGTCTCAATAAAAAATTAAAAAAAAAATTATAGTGTCAAAAAGTAATTATAAAATATTCATAACAATTATAATTATCATTAATTCCCTCATTCCAAAACAATGAGAATCAACCTGAGTTTTCTCTTCAACACACACAAACACGTGATATTCTTACTATCGGACAAGCAGTTCGCACAGACAGATCGTTAGCATGTGAGCCAACGAAAATGTCGGTTCCTTTTCCTTTTCAGGCCATAGTAACAACATTTATCTTCTAGCACTCAGCACAAATTCGAGGTAAGAAAACCCCAGACATTTCTTGTATTTTCTAAGTTTTTTTGGACAATTATTATACACATCTACAAAATAAATAATAAAAAAAAAAACATACGAGAAAGACTATACTTTTCTTATTCTTTATTTTATCATTCTGTCGGATTTCGATCCATAATTGATCTACATTTGACCTTGAACTCACACTTTTACTCAGTATTACCGTCTCTCGTTTCTTCAACACAGCATAACAACCAGATAATAAATAATATTTGTTTTGTTGTTTCCACGTTTTGCTATTTCTCATTTTTATGAGTATTTTTGTATATATAAATGTTAGGAGGGATTATAATTATTTACTTAGAGTTATAACACCCCTACAAAAGCCATGACTGCATACACCCTGAAGCAAAATGGCGCTAATTTTTAAAAAAAAAGTTTTAAAATCATAAATTCTCATCATTATTCTTCTTATTCAGTTGTGAATTTATTTGTTTGGTTTAATAATCAAAAAGCAATGGAGATAAGAAAAGTTTTTGATATTTTATAAGTAGTTGTAAAATTACGTAAATATTGTTTATGGAGTGCAAAATTGGATAGACCGTTTCGGAAAATGTTTCAAAATAAACTCGTAATTTTGAAGAGAAATTTACTTTGAGAGCACTTTACTTATTCTGACTAATCTAGAACTTGTTTTACCGAATTGGGGATTTTATCTATCAAGCAGACACCGTAATTTTGAATAGAAATAAATTTCTTTCTTTTTGATACCAGTTTCTTTTTAAATTATATAGAACTCATTTTTATCAGATTAAGGACCTTATTTACGAACTAACCTCGAAATGTTGAAAGAAAATAAATTCACTTCATTTTGATACCAGTTTTATTTGGTGTGAAACCGATTTTATCATATTACAGATCTTCTTTATTAACAACCCTTGTAATTTCGAAGAGGAATAAATGTTGAAGACGTTATTTATTAATTCACATTCATTCTTCACATTATCTTCGATTAAGACGGTTTAGTTTATTTAAAAAATGAAAATTACTAAACAAGATAGAATTGTTTTATACTTTAGCATCGTTTGAATGTATTTAGCCAGTATGCTTCACACTTGCCGACTAGTTAATTGGGTAACGGTTTAAATTTCGATCTATTATACGGCCGATGTCTGAGTCGCGACATCCGAAACTCCAAATTGCGTGAGTCTTGAGACTTGACAAACGAGAAGTTAGAATGAATTTCTCGCAAGTACGCAACGTATCAACCTGTGAGTAGAGAGGATCGATGATGCTGTTGGAGTGGCTGACGAGCAATGACTGTTTTTTTGAAGTAGCTCCTGTATCAATAACTTTACTTATCTTTAAAATAATTTCAATTCCTCCACGGAGCTGCCTCGTGCTTAAGATAGCTGCGTATTCCTCAACAACTCCAGTGGCTGGGGTTCCATCCCAGGTAAAAGGCTAGAATTTCAAAGGAGACTTGTGCATTACAACCTTCCTACCTTCCTATTTTCCTTATCTGGCCAGGATAAGTTAACTAATATCTACAACTAATACATCCGCCATTCTTCTAACCTCTATCACTACTGGTAGGATTTATTAAGCTGTAGGATGACCTCAGTCTGCAGAGGATTTCTTCTAAGGCGCATTACAGGTGTTGCCAAAATTCATTATAAAAGAAAAAAAATAATATATCTCTTCTACATCCTGTGGCTGAAAATTGTATCTCTACGGCATCTTGTGGTTGAATAGCATAATTCAACCACAGGGTACTGTAGGGCAAAACGTATATCTTATCCATTCTGGGGAATTTCTCAGTCCCCAGCGAACCACGTGTCGCATGCAACATAATACTATATGATAACTTTAAAACGTTCTATCACATTCAACACAAAATACCCCTCTTCAGCAACTGGTTAACGCCGCTAACAGGATGTTTTAGGGACAAAGCGTGTTTCTTATCCGCTACGAAGGACGTCTTAGTTGTCAGCGAACCACGTGTCGCATACAACATAATACTATGTTTACGACTGCTTATTACATTCAGCACAAAATATCCTTTCATTCAGTCCAAAGAAGAAAGTTTTAAGGAAAACAGAAACAAAAATGACGAAGAATCGAAAACAGAAATTTGAAATTTCTGGGGAACATAATGAGGAAAGAGGGCTTGGAGAACTCGACACACATACTGAAGGCAAGAGGGATACAGAGAAAAGTGCGTAACCTCCCTAACAGGCTTGTGTAAATGTATGTCACAACGGAGTGAGAGGGGTTGTGAAAAGACAAACCTTACTAAGAATTACAAAGACTAGGAAGATGTGGAGAACCATGATCGCTTATGTACTAAGAGACACGGCACATAGTAGAAGAAGATTTTGATTGCTGGCTTAGAATAATATAAACAGAACAACGAGGAAGTTTTAACGAAAATCAGAACGAAAAAGACACTTTGGTCAAGAAAGAAACTGTTGAAATTACTGGGGTACATAATGAGGAAAGGGAGCTTGGAGAATTTAACACTCACAGGTTATATTAAAGGCTAGAGTAGTAGAGGGAAACAGCGAGTAACTCATATAAAGAGCAGGTGTAAATCGATTGTAAAATATGAACTTGCAGAGTATAGAAAGGAGGAAGACATTACTTATAAAGCTATAAAAGATAGGAAGAGCTATACATATTTAAAATTATTTATTCTGAAGGAATATTTTGATCGGTACCTTGAAATGGGCTAAATAGAAGGGTAGACTGGATCTATGTAGTTTTCGGTGACATTCAGTCTAGGATAATGACAGCTTTGAATTCAAAATTGTAGTGAAAGCAACAAAAACCACTTCATTATTTTTCTAAAGAAGCCATGGCAATTCGCAGATATTAAAGAAAAAGAAATCTTTGGGAAATTAATAGTTGCTTGTACCTTGAAGGAATATGGCTTATTAAAGAATTGGTAGAAATTGTGGAAGGAAGAAAATGTAGAAAATTTAAGGAAAATTTCAGAATAGAATTTCAATTAAGGTCCTGCGGATTTTTATAAGAGTTAAAAGGAAGAGTTTTCATAATTACTTGAAAGCAAACGTTCAACATCTTTCGACGTAGTAAAGAGTATTTTTTTCTTAAAATCAATTGGTGCAAAGTATAGATAACTTACGCGATTGTATTAAATTTAAACATTTAGAAACCGGTGTAAAGCAGAGTCTTTTATTACTGCATTTAATTCCTTTTATTCATCAGATTATTCACACATTTACAGCTGAGTAAATATTGATAAGACATTGCTGTTGTACCGAGAAAAAAACAAAACCAAAAAAACTCGGATATTTTCTTTCTTGTTACTCTGCAAAGAAGCGTTTTAATACAAAATGTTTCTGCTGATACGTTTAAGTTGTCAACTTGAACAGCAGTTGCGAAATGATTCTTTGTCAACCAGTCTTTTGTCATCGTTAAGTGACAAATCTTCCTACATTAGAAACAAGATATACACATAATGTATTGAGATTTACGACTATATCTTTCATTTTCCCGCTATTTATTACAATGCATATTTCCTGTCCGTAGATTGCTTTGAACAGCTGAAGAACAGTTTGTGAGAAAAAGCAAGACAAATTTAGCCACTAAAACGAATATTCTTATTAATAATATTAATTTTTGAGATATGGAAACACCAATATACTTTAAGCTATTTGAAATATCGTTATCACCTTTGTTATCGTTGAAATACAAGTTAGATTCTAAATGAAATTAAAACAAGACCCGATTATGACTGAAGAGTGAGTTCGTTCCTTACTGGGTGCTCAACATTTTCAGCCTTGTAGCACATCTAAACTACGCTTAGAAAATCGTTTTGGCCATTCCGAGGTAGTGTAATGGTTAACAAGCCTGTTTCGCTAGATCAGTTGTGACTGAATAGTGAGTTCGATCCTCACTGGGTGCTCCACATTTTCAGTCTTGTGCCACATCAAAGCTCCACTTAGGAAATCGTTTTTGGCATTCCGACGTGGTGTAATGGTTAACAAGCCTATCTTGCCAGATCTATTGTGACTGAAATCGGGGGAAAAAGTAAGTGTTTATAACACACTTGTGCCAGTAGTCGGGGTTCGAGTTCAGGTAGAAAACACAATCTTTCTATTGTTAGAATTATCCAAGTTAAGTTATCTTCATTGCATGTCAAACTATTGCAATTATGAATCAATCTAAAAGAGGCTTTAGTTAAGATAAAACTGAATCGCAAATTCTAAAATCTTGATTATTTAGGAAATAACCTATGACCTCTTGTTCGTTAGTATGATACGAAGTTGTCACCTGAAGTGCCATTGAGAAACACTAATCATCCATTGGCGATAATCCGGTTATACGATATTAGACCGCGCGCCGGGTTCGATCGGTGAAATCCATCCGGATAACGTTCTTTTAATCATGTAAGACAATATACGACGATAGCTTGTCGCCTGTTTATTGCGATCTTAGATGACATAAATTTATCACTCACCAAGCCATGGATCAACGTTGTGGTTCTATAAGATAAAAACCGCCACCCAGTGATAGTCTAATCATTTACCGCTTGAATGACAGTCTTGGGCGGTCGGCTAGATACCAAGTGAGATGAGGGGAAAAGGTCACCGACTAAGGTGGCGACATTATTGTGATAATTCATTACATTTTATTCTTTATTTCTTTTAGTGTTTTATTTGCTGTAATGAATAAATTATTCTTGATGGTTTAGTTTGAGGAAAGCACAGAGATTTTGTTGATGGAGAATGAAAAATATGGGAAAGATTTGCCAAAGTATAGGAAGTACATACATTATAATACATACTATAGTATTAAGTGTAGTATTTGTAAGAATAAACAGAGCTCAGGAGAACAGTAAAATTGCTAAGCTTTATTCAACTAAACGAAACTCAGCTAGTATATTTAGCTACCCCACCACGAGGGTTGCATATGGCACAAGGCCGGTTTAACGTGAGTTCTCCTAGCCCGTAGTCTCGGCCAAAAATATTCCCTTTTTGAACCCGCATAAATGGGTTCAGGGGCAGTCTACCTCTCCAAACGAGACTCTGCCCTTCCACGGAGCTTCGTCCAGATTCCTCACTGCCCGAAGGCAGAGAGTTTGACTGTCTAGCCGGAACAGGTTGCAGCTAGAACGAAACTCAGCTACAAAAACGAAAATAGAAGTTACAAGATAAATAGCCAACTTGGGCGAGTCAATTGCTTGTACATAGTGACCATAGGATACTACAACATTAAGTACAGTTCAAATCCAAATTGAAGATGGCTTGGAAGATCGTGGTGCGCAAAACTGTTAAATAAAAAGAGTTTGCCAATCTACCTGTCTGTTTGTAAAAATCTGCTATCGAAATTTTGACTTTTACTTTGGACGGAATTAGTATCCGTATTTTTTATTAGCTTTTAAGACGGGTTCAGTAAAAAATACCTTGGTGCGTCGTCGAAACTAGTTGTGAGTACCGTTATTACTATGCTTAAATCTTAGTAAAGCACAAAAGAGATGGGAAGATTGTGCACCGCAAATTCTGAAAGGAGTTGGGAGAGTAAATCTTGGAAATCAGTATCCAAGGTTCTGACGCTTAGATGTGTTTAAACATTGACCCCCTTGTGAATGTATTTACAAACTATCTGTGTTTTACAATCAGGGTATATAGTGACATCAGTCAGTTATGTGCCATGAGTAATATACGCTTAGGTGATCATGTATCTTTCGATAGATGACTGACGAGGCAGATTTTTTCCCGCAGTAGGTTGCCATTTCTTTCTGACATCCAAGGCTATAGAACCAGCAAGTGGATTCGTACCTTTCCCAAGGGTATTAACACGTAAGTGAATGTAATGGATTCGACTGGAATTCGAACTCGGCTCTCCGATTCCCTAAATCCCAACCGCTATCCATTACTCCACCGTGTCTCCTATATAGTGACATACGTGTGCATTACAATGAGTAATTGTGGGTGTAACAAGATGATTTCTATTCTATATCCGAATAAAGTGATTGTTTTCAACTACTGAGTAGAGAGTTGTGTATGTTTTTTTCTTAAAATGAAAACATAGTCCTAATTTATTGGCCAAACAAATAAAATCGATCTTATAAATGAGTGACTAAATAAATCAATGAATTATTTTTATTATGATCATTCTTTTGGGGAGGGGGATTCACAAAAGAGAACACTCGACACTGTACTCTAATTTCAATTCAAGAACCTTGGGTAGGTGAGTTTATTTGTGGTGACCCCAAGGTGTAATGGGTTCACCCTAAGTGATACCAAAGAAAGATCTGTACCCAATGTCACCGCACAAAGTTTAACCTGAGGGTTGACTTACAAGGTAAGCCAGAAAGCGCAGAATCGTGCCTCGATTGATGTCGATGGGTGCATCAACATAGGCAATAAATAAATAAATAAATACATGAATAAATAAACATAATAATAAATAAATAGATAAATGAAAAAAAAATAACGAACTCAGCGATTGCAGGATATACACAGAACCGGATAAAAGGGAAACTATATAAATGATCGACATACGAAGGGAGAATTGGATTCGTCATAGAAGATCGACTAAACGAAGATAGACACGAAAACACATACCCTCGTTTCAAATTAACGAACTCCAGAAGTGAATATTAATTATTTAACTTATGAAAAATTTAGCCTTGTATTCTTCTGAGACATTGCTAAACTAAAATTATAAAAGACAAGGCTGCTTCGATTTAGCTGACGTTAATTGAACGAACTCTAGAAGTGAATAAACAATTATTCAAGCGCAGACGATTTAGTGTCCTATTCTCATTAGGCTAACATAACATTATATTGGTAATCAGCATAATATGATTAAGAATAATAAAGAAACGTGACAATTTCAAAGAAATAAAGTGTTTCCTCCACAAAAACTAAAGAAAGAGAAGATCAATTTATTGCACTCATATTAGAGGTTAAACCTGTGTTTCGTGGGCGAATACACTCTGGTCGATATCTCTTCCCAGGTTACTGTTACACACGCAAACGCCAATCACTTGTATGAACGTAGAACATGAACTGGACATTAAAGAGCACCATTCGATGACACATTCAAAACGCCATTGGGGATATGCAAAATAATTTCAGTACCAGCCTGACAATAGATACAAGTACCCGTAGTTCTGCTGCTTATAAATAATTCCCAATGATATGTGTTTTCACTCCTGGGATTAGTGATAACCTAATCTGTCTTTTAGATGCCGTGACCTCTTTACATTGCGTCGATCTTAACGAGTCTCTTTATTACGCGACCGTCCAGAACTTGGTCTTCAGCTGTAGGAATGTTTATTTTACCATTGTTGCCCATATTGGCGTATTACCGACGTGCCAAATCCAATATGTGCTACAATTCTCTGAAATAACCACCCAACCACTCGAAAGCCCACAATTCTCTACCCAAATAGCTGTAATGGAATAAAAAAGGAAGTGTGCTTCTCCATGTTATAACATCAAATGACACTGGACACTCCAATTCTCAAGGTAGCATGCACCCCCATCTAATATTGCGTTTAGTGTTACAATGTTACAATTTTGACGCCTATTTTATTTACTTTATTTTAATCTATCTATCTATTCACATTTCTCACACATTTTTTATAACTATTCTTTTACTATGTTAATCAGTTCATACCTATCTTACCATCTTTATATCTATCTGTTCACATTTCTCACACTTTTCACACCTATCTATCTATCTATCTATCTATCTATCTATCTATCTATCTATCTATCTATCAGCAGCATGTATCTGAAAGGTTGGTACTGTAGGTAACTTTTTCGTATAATACTAAAACATTTTGTGAATTTTATTTTATCTATCTATCTATCTATCTATCTATCTATCTCGGATGATAATTTTTATTTCTTATAAATATCGGTCACATAAAGTTAAAAGATGATATAGAATTATATTCATTTAATGATTTTAATCGTTTTAAGAAGCTATGCAATATCTAGAAGTTTCAAGAAGTTGACATTACCTTCTTGAACATCAACTGGAGTTGCAAAATTGTCTTTGTGATCGATTGATAAACGCAATCAATTTGTAGATTACAAAAAATAACAAAAGAAAAAAAACAAACAAATAAGAAAGACAATAAAATAAAAAACAAAGAATAAACCTGTCGAAAACTAATATTTAGCTCCCCTCAACGAAGAGATGACACTTAAAACAGGCAGCTCAAAATCTGTTGCCGTTCGAAATGTGGCGCTCTGTCAAGAAATTGGCGAATATTAAGGGGAAAAAAGGGCGTGTTCGTTCCCTCAGAACTAATAAACGTCAAGATCGTTTTGTTCCGTGACTTTCATTTTCAAAATTACACCCACTCCAGATGGATTCAGTCGAGCCTATTATCAGCGTTAAAAAACGGTTACAACATGCCCAACAACGCGCAGTTTGGATAGAGTTTCGGTGGATCTGGGTACACTATAGTGACGAATGAACTCTAAATTTAATTGCAAAGTGCCCATATATATATATATATATATATATATATATATATATATATATATAAATTGGTAACAGAAGCCATTGGTTTATACCAACGGCTTCCCATACTTCATACTTCTCCAATTCACTCTCGTGTGGTCATGTGTGGCGTCATGAGATGCGGTGCGATTTTCGCTTCTAGCGACTTATATGCACGTGTTTATCGTTGCTTAGAAATCATCTATGTAAACAATGACAGACTATCATCACTGGCCTGTCCGTATATTGCTTAATATGTTGTAATTGACATCTTTGATATTGGCTTATGTAAGCCGAAAGCTTAGATTGTATTAAAAAAAAATATGGATCAATATTGTGAATTCCTTTCTTCGTTCAACGATAATGTTATTAAACTTATCAGACGTTATGAAAAAAAATTACATAAAATAAATAGACAACACTTGTCTATATTATTTAATGAAACGTGTATGAATGAAAAGATGCTGCCTAAAACACACACACACACACACACACACACACATACATATATATATATATATATATATATATATATATATATATATATATCAACAGTTGCATAATATCGGGGTATTTGTAGTGCCATGTTACGCATGCTTAGATGTCATGGCATGCATTTTCATGCTTATATATATATATATATATATATATATATATATATATATATATATATACACACGTATGTACCTACGTTCTTTTTATAGATGCAAATATTTAAGTAAATGCTCTGTTTATAATAAACAGTATTAACGACATTTACCGGTCTGAATGTCCGAGAAGTTTTCATAAAAAATATGCGTCCTCCGACAGGAATCGAACCTGTATCCTATAAGGAACCGTCATATAGCCTGACTTACTTTTACAGAGGAGCGTTTCAGTTAGCAAGGTCGAGTTTACCGTTTTTAAACTACAATTCTCCATGATTTTCTCTTGTACATTCATATCTGCTCGATGCGTATCCAAATGTAAACAGTTATGTGAGAAACCCAGAGATTACATTATGCTTTAGTCTTTGCCTCCTTCTGGTCAGTTTGTATTGCCATAGACGTATATAGTGATAATTATTTTGGCCTTTTTTTTTCCTTAAATCTTCTTATGACAGATACAATGAAAAGAAATACATGTAAAGCAGTAAAGAAAAAAATCACCTACGCAGCTGAATCTTTCTTTCTTCAATATTCGTGGCATTCCTTCTAATTTCTGTTGAATCTTTTCTCTTGAAACGGTCTCCAGATATCTTCGTCCATTGTGAAACTAATTTACATTCTTCTATTGCTAACAACGAATTTTCTGTTCCAGTCTATCTTTCTCTTTGCCGAAAAGATTCATACATATGCTTGGCCTCGGTGTTTATGTTCGGGAAAATCTCTCAATCTCCCTCGGTGTTTATGTTAGGGAATTGTCTCTTGAGTCCTCAGATTAGTCTTTCATGTGCTTTCGACTTTCATTATTGCATTTTGTTAGCTGTCTCCCTTTCCTTTATCACTCTCCTTCTCAGGACTCTAATATATTAAACAAAATTTCTGATAATATAGTAATAGTGCTTACTTTACATCCATTTGCAAATATTTTTGTGTTTGGTGATTTTAATGCTCATCACGTCAAGTGGCTTAAGCATTCTAATGTTACTGATGTTGCCGGTATTCAAACATTCAGTTTTTCCATTGTTTAGTCTTTCAGACAAATAGTGGATTTTCCTACTCTTTTCCAAAATAAATCTATTCAAATTTCTTCTTTACTTAATTTTTCCTTAAATCATCTCCTAGCTCTTGGAGATCTTCACAACTCTGCCCTCGAAGCAATTTGCATAACGCTGTAGTATCTGTTGATATTTCTTTTGAATCGTTTATTAGAAAGGAAAATCGTATTCATCAGACTTCTTTCTGTTATAAGCGTACTGATTGGGATTTATTTCATGACGTTATTTGAGACGCGCCTTGGATTGATATTCTTAAATTTCCTATTGCCGTTTCTTCTTGGGTTAAAGCCAGCATTGATGCTTTTGTACATTCTCACAAATACCATATGAAGCCATAATCTTCTCCTTGATTCATACCTGGCTGTTTAGCCGCTATAATCCATAGGAATCACTTTTTCCAGGTGTATTAGTGTGATAATTTCGATTACAACAGACGCCTATTTGTGACTGCTCGAAATAATTGTAAACGTATCATCAAAGATGCTAAGTCTTTGTTCGTTGATAGAACGAGGCACCGTATAGCCTCTGACAATCCCCCTTCTCATCATTCAATTTGAATTGTTAACGTCTTCTGCTGATAAAGCAGAATGTTTTGCTGGTAAATTCTCTTCAAATTCTACTCTAGATTCATCTTTGCTTGACATTACACTTAGAACTGAGTCTCTGTTGAGTGATATCCATATAACTCTTCCATTGGATGCTCACAAAGCATATGAGCTTGATAGTATCCCTGCAATAGTCCTTAAGAAATGTGCTCCTGAACTATTTCCTGTTATCTCGGAAGTAAATGCATTACTGCTTCTTGCTTTCCTGCTTGTTGGAAATCCTCTTCTGTAGTTCCCGTCTCTTAGAACTCAGGTGAACCATCTGATCCTTGTAATTATCAGCCTATTAGCCATCTACCTCTTTTTGGCAAAGTACCAGATGCTCTAATTAACTGTCTTTCAGATAAGCAATATAGCTTTCTATTCTCTATGTCAACTGATGATGAATTAACGGTTACAGCTGAAAGAGTCTATCAAGTTTTAGATAAGAATGATGAAGCTCGGGCTGTTGCTTTGGATATCTCGAAGGCATTTGATAGAGTTTGGCATATTGGCCTTGTTCACAAGTTGAAGGTTATGGTATTTCTGGACGAATTTTTGAACTGATTCAGTTTTTCTTATCAAAATTCGAAATGAAAGTTATCTTGAATGGCCACTCTTCTAGATCTTTTTGAATAAATGCAGGCGTTCTTTGGACCTACGTTGTTCCTAATTTTTATAAATGACTTTCCTGATGCCATCAGTTCTCATCTCGGTATCTAGGCTGATGACACAACTATTTACTCCTGTCTTAATAGAAAGTCTGATCGGTTCTATAGGGTCAAATTGGCAACTGATCTAAAAAAATGACCAACAATCTGTTGTTAAATGGGGCAAGGAGTGGCTTGTTAATATGAACATTTCTTTAGTCATCTGAGAGCACTCTTTCACCAGATTGCTGATGCCAGCCTCCAGAAGAGTGACTCATTACGCTTTCTTGGGTTAACGTTTTCCGATGACATGAAGTGGAAAGAGTATATTCAATCAATTAGTAAGTGTAAGCTAAGAACGTTCACTGTGTCGGGCTAGATAATTTTTCTTTTCAGAATCTATTTTATATAGTTATAAGTCTACCATTCACCTGTGCTTTGAATATTGCTGGCACATATGGTCTGGTCCTGCTATATATTTAGAGATTCTGGCATCTCACCTTCAGTCACTTTCCAACGACCGTAATGTGCCTTCCCTGTTCCTTTTCTATAAATACTTTCATAGTAATTGTTCGGATGTACTTTAAACTGTAAGCTTGGATGTGTGGGGGTAGTGTAGCAGCCCGGGATTGAGAATAGGAGAGCCGAGTTCGAATTCCAATCGGGTTCATTATATTCACTTACGTGCAAATTGTTGTAGAGTAGTTTTCACAGTGGAGGGTTGTATTTCAATATGCTTAAATATTGTAGAGGGGGGTCCAAAACGAATTTGTAATTCGTGACTTATTTGAGCAAACTGTCTTATCGAGAAAAAAAAAAA
Organism: Acanthosepion pharaonis; assembly: GCA_903632075.3. Taxonomy (NCBI): domain Eukaryota; kingdom Metazoa; phylum Mollusca; class Cephalopoda; order Sepiida; family Sepiidae; genus Acanthosepion; species Acanthosepion pharaonis. The sequence continues at coordinate 2,178,431 of CAHIKZ030003536.1, forward strand.
AAATTCTTTTCTCAGTTGAGAATACGACTGATTTTTTCGTCACTAAGTTGACGTCTTGTCTTTCTAAAAACTTTTCCAAGTTTTTTTTTTTTTTTTATATGAATCCGAGTTGTCGCCGAAAATTTGAATTTCGAATTCTGGTCGCCAAAGTTGTTAGAGAATGAACGAAAAATTTTTCTTCCGTATGAATTACAAATTCCTTGTCACCAATGTGTTGTTAGGCGTACGAAAAGTTTTTTTTTCTTTCTCCGTCTGAGAAACGAATCCCTCGTCGTCAATGTTGTAGTAAAGTAAACGAAATTTTTTTCTTTTCCCGTGTGAATTACGAATCCCTCGTCGCCAAATGTTGTAGAGTAGTTTTCACAGTGGAGGCTTGTATTTCAATAAGTCGTCCTAAATTAGGTTCGACGTACAAAACGTTAGGAACTTGGAAATAAGAGTTAATGACGCAGCAATCTAGTTGTGATGGTTGGTACTTCAATGTCCGATATCGACTGACTCGCTCAACACCACTGAGCCCAACTGGCGACCGCTACTACTACTACTTATTATGTGTGGGAGAGTCTATTAATAATAGAATAGGTACGTCAGGTATAACACAAATATTCTTTGTAAATGTATGTATCCACCTTTTCTCCCCCAGCTATGAGTCAATTAATTGATCTTGTATCATTAAATCATTTATCTCCCCAAAAAGTTACAATCTGAAAATATTTTCTAAATATAAATAACCTGTTAGAGGTTGATAATCAGTAAAAAAAAAAACAATTCAATCAACCCAACTGCAACAGCAGAAGCGTCTTTTGTCTGTGTCAGGATTGCATTTTTGCATCATTGTCGCAGATGTAGCTTAGTTACGCGTAGTTTGCAAAGTCTTCTTTGATGCGTTCAAAAGCTGGAATTTCTGCCGACAAATTTATAGTCATATCGTTGACTTTTAGTAAGATAGTAAGCGGGGCGAGCAACTGACAGAGATGTTGCATGTGGTTCCAGCAAAAATTCGACATTCCCACAAAACATAGAAGTTGACCAACAGCAGTCGGTAATGGTAAATTCTGAACGGAATCGATTTTTCTTTAATTGGTGAAATTCCGTTCTTGGAAATAAGCGTGACATGCTGATTTTAATTTCCGTTAAACACCATAAGGACCCCAAACTCCATTCTGAGAAAAGGCTACAGTTATTGAGTACCAGTTGGGATCTATCTCTGCAGCTAGCCATATCTCTGTAGCAGGCAACTTTTACGTTTATATCATTGATTTAATTTACAAGAGTAATGAAAAAAAAATTCTTTCACGCTTTTATTTATTCTTTTCTTTTTCGCTTTCTGTCAGTTTTTTCTTTCTTTCTTTCGTGATTTTCCATTTTTTTCTTTCTTTCGTGATTTTCCTTTTCTTTCTTTCTTTCTTTTTTTCTTTCTTTTTTTCGTGATTTTCTTTTCTGTCTTTCTTTCTATCTTTCGTAATTTTCCTTTTCTTTCTTTCTTTCTTTCTTTCTTTATTTTCCTTTTCATTTTCGTCATTTCTTTTTCTTGCTTTCGTGATTTCCTTTTCTTTCTTTCATTCATTCTTACTTTCTTTCTTTCGTGCTATTTCTTTATTCTTTTTTTCGTGATTTTCCTTTTCTTTCATTCTTTCTTTCTTTCGTCTTATTTCTTTTTCTTTCTTTCGTGATTTTCCTTTTCTTTTCTGTCTTTCTCTCGTTTATTCTTTTTGATTTTTCTTCTTTCTTTAGTTCGTGATTTTCCTTTTCTTTCTTGTTAGTTTTTCGTTTATTCCAATTATAGCAAGACAGTCATATCAATAAAAAATACTTTATGGAGTCTGACTTAGATTTCGTAGAGAGGTCATCTTCTGTGGTTCTCTTTCACATCTTATCCAAATTATATTTTTGGAAGAATTTTATTTGGAAAAATCAAAACATCAAAGTTCACGATCACGTGGCCTTATCATATGAATCGAGCACTTCTCATCATCAATTTCTGTCTGCCTACGACAACGTGAAGTTAAACGTGCTTACTTGAAAATATATTTTGAATTGGAACATTTCAAGTCGATTCTCAAGTGATGTTAAAAATTTTCTATTACATCAGCATGATGAGAGGCATTTGGGATGTTACAATATTTGCATATCTATCTATATTATTTCGAACGTTATATGTATGGACAACCGTGTTTGAAATAGACGCGCCGTTTTAATTTTAAACAGTGCATTACGTGTGCTTTCGAGAAATCTTAATAAAGAAAATGATCTCCCCGTCAGGATTCGAATCTGTGACCCAATTTAATGAAGAAGCCACCGTTTGATTCGGCGTTCTTTAAACCACTCGGCCACAGAGGGCGTCAAAGTCTAGCAGGGTTCTATCTTCCTGATATCTTTATTTTTTAGGTTCGAACTCTGCCGGTGAGCACATTTCCTTTATTAAGATTTCTCGAGTGCGCAGGCCGATAGACGTAATTCACACTGGTTAAAATAAAAACGAGGCGTCTATTTCAAACACGGTTATCCACTAAAAATAACTTTTGAAGTAATGAATAATGTCGGATTAAAAACAAATCCATTAATTCTTTCATAATTGCTATCTATCTATCTATCTATCTATCTATCTATCTATCTATTCATCTAATTCGTTCCCTATCTATCATTTCTATCTATCTATCTATCTATCTATCTATCTATCTATCTATCTATCTATCTATCTATCTATCTATCTATCTAATTACGTTCCCTATCTATCATTCTATCTATCTATCTATCTATCTATCTATCTATCTATTTATGAGAACAAAAAACAAAACAAAAAAAAACGTGGTCACTTAGAGTATTTGTAGAATATAAAACTTTCAAGGTAAGAAGTATTTCGAATGAAGGAGCTCAATATTAAGAGATAGAGTCATAACAGCAACTAAAGATTCATAAAATTAAATGATTAACTTATCTGTCTCAAGTCTGAGTTTAGCGGAGATAGTATCCGCTGGTCAGGAGAGTGAATAAAATTTAAATTTACTTGTTTCTTGGCAAATGCATACTATCTATGGATATAGAATATTTGAAGATGCTCCGTGAAACTCAAAGTGCATATTTTCAAGGATGCGGTGGGTAAATTGTCACCATTTTACATTTTTTTTAATTTCGCGCATGTGTGTTGTTTGTTTTTGATTTTGCCGTCCGTGAGAAAAAGAGCACCATGGCGTAATTCGCTCCGCCAAAAATTTGGAAGCGGCATGCTATACTGCTTGGTATTCACATCGGAAGAACCAATACAGACATTTCAGAGCATTTGTTTGTTAATCTGAGAACAGTCAAGAGGATTCGGAAAGAGTTGGATGAGTCTAATGCTGATTACCAAGGTATTTGCAGTGATTACTAGTGATGGCGACGTTATGCATCCATTGATCTTCTCACAGGGTCTCAGACTCAACACCAAGGCCTACATCAAATAAATAAATATATAAATAAATAAACAAACGACTCCCGCTAAAATAACCGTCGGAATGGACTATCCACAATGCATCACTGACCGATATATATATAAATAGTCGAGAAAAACTCAACGCTCGCAGCCTGACGATTGCATCTAGCATGAAACACCCTATCACCTCTGAATGTTGACTTCAATGTTCACTTATATTTATATTTACATACGCTCTATCTCTATTGAGCACTTTATCTCAAAAATATAGCACATTTAAAACTATATTTTTTTATATATATATATATATATATATATATATATATATATATATATATATTAATTTAAAGAAAAACAGAGCACTTTAAGGCTCTATTGTAATAATTTATTTCACCAGAGAATTTTATTTTTCTCTGGATCTTCAGACTTCACTTTCAAAAGGTGAAACGAAAAAGGAATTTAAAATTTAAACTTTTGACAGGTAGTATTAAGTTTATATAAGTTGACATAGAGGGTGGTGAGGGATGGTATGAGAGACATGATCGTGTTTAGAGAGGGAAGGGTGAGTTTTAAAATTTATTTTTATATCTCTTTTTATTATAATACTTAATATTGAGGAAGTGGGGGTAAGTATCAGACATTGACCTATTTAATCGGTCAACTAAACGGAAATGATATGGGAAAAGGAAAAGGAGAAAAAACTGAAAAAGAAAAAAGGGGGAAGTAAACATATAAGAGATGTACTTAGGGTTTTTGGAGGAAGAAGAGGGGTGGTATAGCTTTCGCAATTTTGATAAAATTTGATAGTAATTTAAATCTTTAATTACTCCACAAAGAAAATAAATTAATATATATTTTAAGACATTTTTATGTTTATACATTCTTTTTTATAGATACAAATATTTAAGTAAATGCTCTGTTTATAATAAACAGTATTAAACAACATTTACCTGCCTGAATGTCGGAGAAATTTTCACAGAAAATATTCGTCCTCCGACAAGATTCAAACCTGTATCGTATACGGAACCGTCATTTAGCTTGACGTGCCTTTACCGATTTGGCCACAGAGGCGCGTTCGGTTAGCAAGGTCGAATTTACTGTATTTGAACTTCAATTTCTGTGAAAATTTCTCGGACATATAAGAGCCCTTAATACATTGACTGCAACAGCTTCAGTCCGAATTTGAATCCGCTTAACTATTCTTTTTAGCCTTCCCTCGTATACGTGTGTCGGCTAAAAAGTTCATAGGCTGACAAATGTACTCTCATTGGAATATGACGAAATGAGATTTATTTTTCAGCATATCACCGCTTTCAGTTCACATACCTATTCCATCGGTGTGCAATGCTTGAATCTCGCTGATGAAGAAGCTTATATCCTGTCATAAAATTATCAACAGCAAATATAACGTCATCTTTATTACTGGTTTCCAACACGCCTACATTTTTTCAAACTCAAGAAAGTCCTAGAACGCTAAAGAATTAACAAGAACAGTGACTGTCTGAAAAACCGGACGTCATATTGCTGCAGTTGAAAGAGAGGAAAAAAGTATAAAGCCAATAAGGAGAAGGTATCAAGGGACAAAATAAACGACGAAAAGGAGAAAGAACCGCAACATTCTACACGTATAAACATACGCGCAGGCGGGCGCATTGACGCAAACACGAACACGGGTGTGCACACACACAAACACACACTTAATGAAAGGAAAAGAAATCAACCTTACTCCAATGAAAAGTACAGATATAAAAGGAGAAAATAAGTCAGTTGCTGATATCCTCTGACGAGTGGAAAGAGTGACTGCTAGGGAGTCTGTCTACGAAACTCTAGAGTCGGGAGGCTGAAGGTTACACCAATCAGCTAAGTGACAAATTTTATCCTTGAATTCATTCCCTCTCTTTATTGTCTGATAAGCTTAATCGCATTATCGTTGAAAGACGAAAGGAAATCACCATATTGATACATGTTTAATGCTTACATAAGCCATTATCAAAGATGACAATTTCAACAAATCAAACAACACACAGACGAAACCACAATAATAGCCCGCCTTTGCTGCTTGAAAATTTCAAAGTAACGACAAACTCGTATATACGAGACGCGGAAGCGAAAATCGCGTCTCAGCTCGTGACGTCACACATGACCACGCGAGAGTGAAAAACGAGAAGTATTAATTATGTGAAGCCGTTGGTATAAACCAATGTCTTCTGTTGTAAATTATAGGCATTTAAGAATATTTGCAGAGATTTCATAGTTTATTTTGTTCAGGTTAGGTTTCAACTATTTTATGTTTATTGGGAACGCTTGCACTAAGGCCCTTGGGAAACGATAACAGCTATACCACCCCGCGGAAAAGGCACGGATTGTATTACTCCTATTACTTCTATTATTAGCAAGTTAGTTTTATGTTTAAACATGTATCAATATGGTGATTTCCTTTCGTCTTTCAACGATAATGCGATAAATATATATATACACAATATATATATATATATATATATATATATATATATATATATATATATATATATATATATATAATATATTTATTTAAAAATATTATTCCAACTCGCGACATAAGAGGTCTCATGTTTCAAAACAAGAGCTGAAAACTTCAATATAATTATTTAAATTAAATTGAGTTAAAGTGAGCTCTGTTCCATTTTCAAGCGAAATTTTTTTGGAATAAAGTATTTCTGAAATTTACGTGTTTTAATAATTGAAATCAAAGTTTCCATGGTAACAGCTAGGGCGAATTGTTTAAATTAGGTAGGCGTGTTTTGGGTGTTAATAATAAGTATCAGTATAGAGTTACTTTCATAGATGTCAAGTCAGGGAAAGGTGGGGGTGTCTAAATTTGAAACGGAAGATGTATTAACCCTAGTCTGATTGTCGTGGAGATTTGTTTATTTTTTATTTTATTTTATTTTTTTTATGAAAGGGATTTGTGCATATAAAAAACTGCCGTAACGTTTGTTTTTTGACGACTTCATAAAGGGTTATCTTTTTTGTAGGGTATTTAAACTATTTATTTGGGCTATGGATTATGAAAGTTATAGTGTATGCTTGTTTTTAGCTAATTATTCAAACCATGAATCTGATGATGTCTACAAAAAACCGTTAACTCATGTCTATTGTTTAATAGATTATTATTATTTAGAAGCTTAATAATGTGCAATTTCTCATGGAGGCACAAAGGGCATGGGTCATCCCAAGTTTTACATGTTCTAGCCCTGTTTATAATTTTCCATTTTACTTTAGGTGTCCTATTTGTTTCCTTCAGATGCCAAAAATATTTAGATAGGGAAGTCTGATTTCTTTTATTTATATTATTGAAAGAGCACTTATGCTGCCTCCATCTATCTTTAAAATCATTCTTCGTGGACCCAATGTATACCATATTAGTGCTAGGACTCTCAGTGGATGATATAGTACATTGGTATACCACAGATTTAATGCAGCATTTATTTTCTAATGGGCAGTCTTCTAGGTTTCTACAATTACATAATTTTTCCCTTTTATTGTCTGATTTAAGTGCAGGGTTTTTATTAATACTGTTTAGGCATGGGGGTTTGTTCAAGATCTTATTATTTTGTTTTTTTTATTATACCATCAAGATTTTCAGAGCAGCTCAATTTTAGGGTGTTCTTATTAAATATATTACTAAGCTTACTATTAGTGGGGAAGTGTTTATCAATTAGAGCTAAGAATTTCTGTCCTAGTTTAATACTGACCATTTGGTTGAACGGAGGGGTATACCAAATGATTTTTCTTTTCCTGTTTTTTTTTCTTCTTATGGCCAGTGCAATTGTCTCTATAGTTAATTTTAGCATTTTTATAACCACTATTTTTAGGGCAGCGTTATAGAAGCCATTGTGTTGTTGGAATATTTCCTTGTTAGCGGAGTTAATGCTAATTCTATTTTCTATTGATGAGGGTATATGTTTATGGAGGGTGGTTTGACTTCGGGTGTATATATAAAGGGTTAGCATTTGGTTTTCTATAAGGTTGGTATGTGTTGCCTGGTAAGTCTAGAGTTACGTCAAGGAAGTTTACCCTTTTCAAATTAGAAGAGACAATTATCTTTAAGTTTAGTTTTTAAATTCACTAAATATAATTTTTCTGATTTTTTCTATCTTAAAACTAGTAGAACTCCTCACCACCATGAGCCCGTCATCTCTATACAGTCCTTAATATCAATTTCGCGGTGTGCCGTTAAGTTGTACAGTATTAGAAGACCAACAAGGTCAGAAGACCTCGAAGAGTCTAATGATCCCATAGTGATGTCAAACAGGTCGTTATTGTTTTTTATCCATTGGTCACCATTATGAATGAGGACGAGATTTCTTTGCGCTGAGGATTATATCTGTTTCTTCCTTTGTCAGGTTAGAATACACAGCAGCAAAGTCCAGGGCAGTCGTAAATAGATCCTTCGAAATTGATGGGTAGTAATGATATCGAACTGTATTAGGGTGCAATTCAGTTTATCATCAATATAGTTAATTCAATTGATGACATCTTTAGTATTGATCCATAATTTTAACTCCAGTTGTTTTTTTTATTTGGCAGGTAATTTTTTCCAGGATCCTTTTGCTGATCTTTCCTATATCGGGTCGGGTAGGGTTAATTATTCTAGTTTCAGGGTTTTCTAAAAAGTCATGCTTATGGTCCTTAAGAGTTATGTAACATTCCTTTTCAGCAAGTTTACCTACTTTATCGCTAATTTTTAATTTATCAGTTATTTTTACTAGCTCTGTTTATGCTATCAACCATATTTATGTTGTTGTTGCAAGCTTTTTTATAAGTCCTGGTTAAGTTTTTTTTAATTAAGTTGTTGTAGTCATCGACAGCCAATTTGTAGAAGTTGCCGGTTTTGTCAGACTTAACTAATATTTTATCACAATCATCTATGCTTTTAACTATTTGGTCTAGATGTTTTTGGAAGTGGCTTTTCTTTTTTTGAAAGGAGATGTTGTTGATAATGTTGAGTAGGTCTTTTTCAAATTCGTATAGCTGTTTGTTGAATGGTGCAACTTTTTTACTTTTAAAGCCGTAAACTTCGCGTTCTTTATCGGTTGAGTTATTCCCACGAAAGTAGAAGTATGTCTTCCATTTCATCCTTCTAATTAATTCCTCTGTTTTTTGTAAAAGTTTAACAAAATAATTCCGTTTGTTTGTTTGTGGAATGTTTTTTAGAGAAATCCCGAAATTAACTTTTTCCATATTTTTAAAGGAGTATTTAAAAATAAATGTTCAGAGTGCTCGACCTTAATTAGGAAGAAAATAATATGTGAAAATATATAGAAAATAGGAAAGAACTGGTTAGGTAAGTCATCCAAAGTTCCTTAGTATTTTAGTTATTATTTTTAAAAAATAGTGCTCGATACAAAAGTAGAGCATAAATATAATTATTTATTTAAAAATATGATATATATAATGTACATTTTATGTAGTATTGTAATATATACTGGTTGTGCGGGGTGGTATAGCTGTTATCGTTAGAGAAACGGAGTCTGCAAAACGAGTTTGATTTTTATTGGAATCGCTTGCACTAAGGCCCTTGGAAAAGGCATGAATTCTCTTCTATTACTCCTATTACTTCTGTTACTAGCAGATCAATTTGATTCCTTTAGACAAGTAAAGTGTACGAAAGAGAGTTTATTTTTCTGAGAGATAGCTAGCTAGAGCGCGTGTGTGTGTGTGTGTGTGTGTGTGTGCGTGTGTGTGTGCGTGTGAGTGAGAGAGAGAGAGAGAGAGAGAGAGAGGATGGGGAAGGGTGCGCAGGAATCCTACGTCCAGTAAAGAGGGATGGAGTGGTCTTAGCAGCACCATTCTGTAAAGAAGCCAGCCTATTTTAGAAACCATAGATAACCCAACCCATACCGTGTTCGACGTGGGAAGCCATTAAATGATGATGATGGATGATGATGCAGTATCTTGGGATTCGTATATCTGTGAATAAATCTTTGAAAGAAAAATGATTTTAAATTCTATAAAAGAACGGTACAATCATTTCCATCTGCAAAACAATGGATTCTATTTCCTTTGTTACTCTTATATTGATATGATGCCCTAGCTAAAAGACAGTTTTACTTAGTTTGACCGTTTTTACATTGTTAGCCGATCTTTGTATGTTCCTGGCTTAGGGTTAAATGCCCGAAGAAATAAAAGGAGGAGACTGATCACCTACTCAGTCACTCTTTCTCGTAAGCTTTTATTGATTCAGATGAAAGATTATTTATGGATGCGCAACTGGCATAGAGGAGGCAAGGTGGATTAATGGATAGCGGCTCGGATTGAAGAATCGGAGAGGCGAGTTCAAATCCATTATATTCACTTACGTGCTAATACCCTTGGGAAAGGTATAAATTCTCTTCTCTTCAGCTTGGATGGCAACAGGTCTAGTAGAGAGACAACTCTAACTTCAAAACCTGATCAGTAGGCTAATAATCTACTTGTTAGAAGACCGCGACGATATGTACCTCAATTCCTTATTATACAATTGCGAACCTGTTGAGGAAAATGGAATAGGTAGAATAGGTAGACCGATTCCAATTAGTAATAAGTTATAACGATCTTTGTGTCCAACATCAAATATTGGTAAAATCATGTAGAATACTGATGCTTCTTTTCTTGGGATTTGTACGCATGCTCAAATATTTTTAAGGAAAAGAGATATAAATTGCTTTTAAAATGTTCATTATATTTTTTCGTGTCTAGTATAAGAATTCTGTAAAAAGTAATTAAAAATGTGTCAAAATTCTACGTGGCGTGTCCTTTCAGGGCGTGGGCGATCATGGCTCTCTACAATTTTCTATCCATTTTATATCCGGTCCCTGTTTCGTCATCTATTCACACAAAGCCATCAGGTAATTGGCCTGACACTTTCCAATGTCCCTCGATATGCCTTGTGATATTCAAAGTCTACAATCCCTCCATCCTAATCATGTTCCCTAGAAATTTCAAATGTTTATTTCTGATTCTGAGTATAAGTGTCTTTTTTGTTTAATTTTTAGTAAGATCCCTTCGTTACATACAGCCACCGCCCATAGAATCCTCAGCATCCTTCTGTAGATTACATTTCTGTTGTTTCTATTTTAATCTGAGGAGAGTATCCAGCATCTACTGCCATATAAGAGGATTGATATTACATAAAAGTAATTTTTTCTTTGTTTCTAACAAAATTTTCATTTTGCTATGTCTTTGTTCTTAGATGGCATTAGGAGTGTTTAGTTTAAACTAACTTCATCCAAAAAGATCGAATTTGATTGAATTAAGACAATTTTACTATCGGCGTTCATTTCTTTAATAGTTTTTCATTTAATTTTTGTTTACTGAATTTAACATTGCAGTTGGAAATAAAGAAGCATGATATCCCGTATATTATGCTTTATAGTTTCTGAAAGATAAAAACTGTTCCAGTTAATTCTGAATTAAAAATCATGGAAAAAGCGACAAGAAACCATTTTATTATATTTCCTAAGAACATTCATTGTCATTGCCAATTTATAAATGTCTGAAGAGGAAGCCATGGTTGCCAATTTTATGAGAGATATTTTAAGTATTATTCTGTTAAGAGTTTTAATTATCTTTTTCCTCTATTATAACAGGATATGAATAATGATATAAATATTTTTTTATTAATATTCACTCGATACAATGCCTAAGAGCCACTCTATGTAGCGGGTTGATGTGTGATTTTGTATGAACATAGGAAAAGGTAAGTTTTGAAGTACTTGGGGCTGGCAACAAAGATAACTCCAGACCTGAAGAGATTAAGATTGATGTGATTGGGAAAAAATAAGCAAATGAACAGATTTTAGAACGAACCGGAAACTCAATCCTAAACAGGAAACTAGGTATAAACCTCTACTACTGTTCAAAAGACCGGGGAGGGGCGTGAACCTGACGATAAGCGAAACTATATATACCATTTGCGAGAGGAAAAGATAAATAAATAATTAGTGAGTAAAATTTCAGAGCGCAGACGGAAACTTTGGGAGTCGAAGGAACCGGAAACCCAATCCCAAACAGTAAAAAATAGGAAAATAAAATTACGGAGTCTAGGAGATATAAAATAGAAGAGAAAATAGAATAAGATGAATTTAGAACGACGAAAGGGTTGGTGGAGATCCAAATGTGGGATCGCGGTAAGATAGGTGGAGTTAATCGGTTAACTAAAATTTCCGATCTGTCTTTGTTCTTAGATGACATTAGGAGTGTTTAGTTTAAGATTGGCTTTCCGGTTCGTTCTAAAATCAGTTTAAACATCATCCAAAAAGGTCGAATTTAACTGACTTAAGACAATTTTACTATCAGCGTGCATTTCTTTAATGGTTTTTTAAATTTAATTTTTGCTTACTGAATTTAACATTGCAGTTGGAAATAAATAAGCATGATGTCCTGTATATTATGCTTTATAGTTTCTTGAAGATAAAAAGCCACTCAAACGCAAAAAAATAAGTGAAGTTTACGGATCAGGTTATGTAAATAATCGAACGTGTCAAAAATGGTTTGCAAACTTCCGTATCGGAGATTTCTCATGAAAGAAGCTTCATATTAGAACAATTGATATTTATAACGATCAACTGAAGCATTACATGAGAATAATCTACCTTTATACGACAACGCGCGTAATATCTAGCAAACTCAAAATATTTAAAATGTTCTGGATCGATTGATTTATGAAGTTGCCTGAAAGATATCAGAACATAGAGGAGCAAAACGCTAAATATATTCTCATTTACTAACTTAAGCTTAGTTTGGCACAAGGCCACAGTTATGGGGCATCACGTGAATACAAAACTCACTGTTCAGTAGGAATAGGGACTTACAGTAACTTGCTAACAACTAGCCCGCACCGAGGCATCCCCAAACAGCAAATATTTTTTTCACACCTTTATATATATATATATATATATATATATATATATATATATATATATATATATATATATATATATATATATATATATATATATATATATATATATAGCAGTTTTATCGTATGCTAGTGAGGCAAGGTGGAGTAATGGATAGCAACTCGGATTGAGGAATCTGAGAGTCGAGTTCGAATTCCAGTTGAATAATACCCTTGGGAAAGGTATGAATCCTTTTCTTCCCCCAGCTATGGGTAAAATAGCAGGGATGCATTGGGTAGCAACTTGTCTACGGCAAAAAGAAATGGAAAACTACTGCGGGAAAAAATCTGCCTCATCAGTCACGTATCGAAAGTTACATGATCGCCTAAGCGTGTTTCACGTATGGCACATAGCTGACTGACTGATATTTATGTGTAAAAATGCTCAGTATTAGGGATATGTGTATGGAAATATTTTTATATTTACACTGTTTACTAGACATTAAGGTCAGCACCGAATAGTGAGAGTCTGCATCGAGCACAAAACAAACTGTTGTCACCCTTTTTGTGCTTTGTCGGTTTCTTCAATTCAGATATCGCGTCTTTTGTAAGAAATCAACAACAACAATAATAAGATAAAATATAAACTAATAATGATTAAAAAAAATCTTTGTAGCATTCAAAATTCATCTTGTAATTAGAGATATTTTTAATAAGCTCTGTACAAATGTTTTAGCAATTGCACTGCCGACGAGCCAATGACTAGTAAGAGCAGTACTAGTACAGTATGAGTCAAAATTCACGAAAGATTTCCATAATTGATAAAATAAAACAGAAACGACTTTTATTAACAAAGAGGATTAAAAGAAACTTGAAACAACAGAGATTCGGTTCTAGGGAGGGCTATTGCGAAGCCACATGCGCTCAAACGAACTAAACGGCAACTTCGAAAGAGAAAGAAACACAACATCTCGTACTATTTAAATCTATTTAGTATCAAAAGAGAAAAAGAGTAATAAAGGAAAAAGAAGTGTTTGCAGACAATGCGCATCTACGGACTTAGCTTAGGAGAATCCTTGATGAAAGAGGAGTCCCTTTTAGTCCCCGGTTAGCTTCTTTAGGCCGTAGTAATTTAGGTTGTCGGTCCCGTTTTTCCGTAACCTGATGAGACTAACTAAGGTTTTTAGTGAAGTAGGGGGGGGGCAGTTTGCTTCGTGCTGCCTGAATAACGTGGTAGAAGAAAAATGAATAGGTCATTGAATTTGTCGTTTATATAGTCAGGGTCGCGTGGTCTTTACAAGAGTATTGCTTGGTCTTTTCTTTACCCAATCAGCATCTTTGTTTCATTCTGTAATTGATTAGACATATTTTCTGGTTGGTTGAGGCGTCACATCGGTTTGATGAAATATATTTACTATTAGCCAGGAATAAAGCCCGAGGCACCCGGTGAAGATTGAACTCGCCACAGTTGTAAGGATATGTTTATAAACCATTGCACCACAGCCAGGCACAACAATCTACTTAACTACTTGTCTTGCAAAGTACTTGTGGTTGGCAGATATTAATAAAGAAAACTGCCTATGTTTAGGTATTTGCAGACAGGAAGCTTCTACGTGTACAGAATGCTATCAAATCCACATGAACGCATGATAACTGCTACTCGTAGGATGAACTGACAAACAAAAACCTTTTTATTCCATTCGTTCATTATTTCATAAAGATATTAACTATTCTCATCACGCCCAATTCAAATATTGCTTTATTAATAAAGAATGGATATAAAATTGCATAAATTTATATTTTATATTCATTTTTTTCACATTTAATTAGAACTGTATATTATAGTCGTGTCTATACAAGCAAAGAAAGACTCATGGCTAATGTTTGTGAGCCTGATCTATCGCGTGAATAAACATGAGAATACTTAAACGGTCCTCGGGGAACATACCCAGCCATTTACGGAAAAATACAAAAACTAGCCTACCTAGGGCAATGGCTCTTTGGACATCGCCATTTACCCTATCTTAACTTACATGTTTTAAAACAGTCTGCCAAGTCCACTTACAGGATCGACATCGGCTGTCTAGTTGACGCTCGCAGTATTTCCATGGTTATTTTAGCGTTAGGAAAAGCCAGCAATCACTGGCAGCTATATCCGAACTGAGATATCTTTGTGAAACTGTTTCATCAACCTTACACACTAGGGTCTCCACTGATTGCTGAGTTATATTAAGGCCGTGCAACCGGTCTCAGGATATTTAGAATAGAAGGATACGTTCCGAATAGAACTGGGTGTTTTAACATCAGTTACAGGTGTAGGTGTTCAAGACTTAGTAAGACTCCAGATTTTATTGCTTATCTTTATGCTATTATAACCTTCCCAATTGAACGACTGGCGCAACAAAATCTTCTTAATCCAGCTTCTCTTATTTGGTCTTGTGTCTTACTAAATATTTCATGCAAAAGTTTCAGTATTTTTCGACAAAATCTTTTATTCGTATAAATTCAAAATATTATTGGACAAAGTATGTTTCATGCCATCTTATGAGCCTAGGTCACTTTTTAGCTAAACTGTGTATTCCATCATAAAAGAACGTTCCTAGTTTTGATTTGAGTCCGTTTTCGATATCCTGAATCTGTTGAAACAGATGAACATAAAAATAGCATTGCAAGGAACGAAGCAAGTCGGTGAGATGTCAGGAGAATACACAGCATGTAGAAGAATATCCCAATCCAGCTCGATGATCGTTGCTTCTGCTGCATTTCGAACATGACAACGCGCGTTCTCATGAACTCTCTACCAGAGTAACATTTAATCATGTTGCTCACCATACCGTTGCACTGTAACAGTTTGTCCAAGTTTTCTAAAATTCATAAAAACCTCTTTTCGAATCTTCCTGAATACAGACAATTGGCTTTAAGCCGACAGATATTGAAGTCTGTCATAAATCTGCTGACGATTTTATTCGTTTTAAATTCTTATGCTAAATTCAGATCGCGTTGTCAGGGAATTTTAAAAAAAAAACAACATTTTTTTTAATATCCTGTTTTAAAAGTAACCTTTTTTTTTTTTTTTAAAATAATCTTTTATAAAAATAACCTTTATTTTAAATGACATTTTAAAGATAACCTTTTTTAATATTAACCATTTTTAAAAAATGAGGTTTTTAAAAATAAGCTTTTTTTTTAAAAAAAATAACCCTTTTTTTTATAAAAATTAACCTTTTTGAAAAATAATCTTTTTGAAAAATAGTTTTTCTTTTAAAAAATAACCTTTTTTAAAAAATATCCTGTTTTAAAATTAACCTTTTTAAAAATATTCTTTTATAAAAATAACATTTTTTTAAATGACATTTTTTAAAGATAACCTTTTAATATTAACCATTTTTAAAAATAAGCTTTTTAAAAAATAAGCTTTTTTCAAAAATAAGGTTTTTTAAAAATAAGCTTTTTTAAAAAAATAACCTTTTTTTTTTATAAAAAAATAATCTTTTTGAAAAATAATCTTTTTGAAAAATATTTTTTCTTTTAAAAATAACCTTTTTTTTTTAAAAATATCTTGTTTTAAAAAAAACCTTTTTTAAATAATCTTTAAAAATAACCTTTGTTTTTAAAAAATAACCTTTGTATTTAATAATAATTATTTAAAAAATAAGCTTTCTGAAAAATAAACTTTTTTGAAAAATAACATTTAAATAATCTTTAAAAATAACCTTTGTTTTTAAAAAATAACCTTTGTATTTAATAATAATTATTTAAAAAATAAGCTTTCTGAAAAATAAACTTTTTTGAAAAATAACATTTTTTTTAAAAAATATAACCTTTTTTTTTTTGAAAAATGATTTAAAAAAAAAAAAAAAATAACCCTTTCTCTGTGTCAAACAAAAAGAGAAGGAAAATAGGAAGAGAAGTTAAATAAGAAGAGAAAGAAAAGAAGAGAAAGAAACAAGAAGAGAAGGAAAACAAGAAAAGGAAAACAAGAGAAAGAAAAAAAGAAGAGAAAGAAAACAAGGAAAGAAAGAAAACAAGAAGAAAAGGAAAACTGTTAAAACGTTGACCGAAGTTCGTTCGAAATTTGCTTAAGTCGAAGAATCAAATCCCTTCGTGTTTTTTCGTGAGGGAATCAACCATCCCTTCGTGACTTTTCGTGAATGAATAAAATCCATTCAAGACTTTCCGTGATAGAATTGAATCCTTCCTTGACTTTCTGTGAAGGAATAAAATCCTTTAGTGATTTGCCGAAGTCCCTGAACTAATCTTTTTTCTTTCACCGCACATGCCTGTTAATACTACTATTACTCCTATTACTACGATGACGACAACGACGATAGTCATTTCACTAAAGAATACTATTGAGTCTTTAAACTTTGCACAAGGACAGAAATTCCTGATGACCCTAAACAGTCACCCACCCATCTGAGTCTAGTATTGTCGTTATTTATCTTTGATAATCAGATGACAACAGATGCGGCAGAGAAATCCGATGTACCTTTGGATAGCGAAAGATGCAAAGTATTAAGAAACCACAAAATTTCATTGGAAACAAAGAAAAGAAGACTGGACTGTCATGTAATATCGGCACCCTTATATGGCAGTGAATGTTAGGCTATCTCATCACAGATGGAGAAGAAACTTGAAGCAACAGAAATCTTTTGAGAATATTATGGATCAAATTTGCGAACAATGAGGAAGTTTTAGAGAAAATGAGAAAAAAAAAGGACAGTTATACATGACATCAGAAAGAGACAGTTGAAATTTCTAGGGCACAGAATGAGGAAAGCGGGCTTGGAAAATTTGATGCTCCTAAGACATTGAATGCCAGAGGGGGCAGAGGAAATCATCGTATAACCTATCTAACGAGCTTGCATAAATGATAGGGAGAACATGGATTAGGACAGGTGTCGGCAACCCTTGGCATGCGTGCCAAACATGGCACACCGATAACTTGTTTCTGGCACGCGAAGCTTTTTCATTAGATTCACTTTTATTCTTTCATGTATATCATTGTCTCATGTATTTTTATTTTCTTCCCTTTACAGATTGTGCAGAATGTCACTATCATCAGCTACGAAACGATGTCATTTGAATGAAGAAGATATTAAAGAATTTAAAGAACACTCGACTGTAAAATGTGGTATGATTAATAAAGAAAATAAAACCTTATGCATTTTCTTTTCCGAAACAATCTTTTGTAGGACTTCTTCTGGTAAGGATCAGTTTGAAAGTGTTCATAAGAATTTAGGCAATAAAACTGAAGAGGAAAAAATAGAATGAATTTTTCGTGAACTGAGCAAAGACAAAATCTGGCTGATACTTTTATTAACTTTATTTCAGGTAGGCCTACTTCCGGCATACTTTTGCTAGCTTTGAGGTATCAAAAATATTTGTTGGCACGTGGAAAAATTTGTGTCAGAGCTTTGTCCGGTTTTGGAACGCACTCTCAAAAAGGTTTCCCACTCCTGGATTAGGAGATATAATAAAAAGTCAACTTTACTAAGACCCACAAAGGACAGGAAGTTGTGAAGCACCATGACCGCCCACGTTTTGAAGAGACACGGCACATAGAAAAAGAAAAATCAGGCGAGAACAAATAAATTCGACAGCACTTCATGGACTAAATTTTGTTTTAGTCTATAAGCTGCTTCCAGTGCTGAATGTTACTAAGCAGTTAACCATCCAATTAGTGACCCGATTCGTTGTTGCTTAACGTTGTTCTTCAGATAAGAACCAATTCTATTAATTCACCATTGGTTTTAATTTGCCTTCATCCGCCATCTTTCTTTATCCCATTTTTCTCTTTTTATTTTCCCTTTTTTTTCATTTGCAATTGGCCTACCATGTTTTTTGCCCATGTGGTCTTTTGACGGCGGGAAATAGACAATATACACGCGCCTTGCCACTTAAAGAATCATAGAATGAACACATCAGTTTAAAATCAGTGATAAAGAAAAAAACGTTATTCCTTCTTCCATCTATCTCTTGATAGATATTAAAGGGTGGACGCCACAAGAATATTAAGCTGATTCTCGTGATCTCATACAACCAGGCTTCTGAAGATAAGGTCAACTACGTACAGTATTCCACTTGTTGGTAGAACCCAATGGTTAACGAAAAGAACCGAAAAACGAAAAGATATTCACCACGAAAATAAGAGAGGCAAATTTGAAAAGAAAAACAAAGACGGTTTTTCAATTATGAAGCGTCAAGCGTAAGTTCATTTGATGATAAGCTCAGCTTACAAGCCTTTACCAAATGTGAAAGTATCTAATCCTTTTTGGCCCAGCAAATGCAAGTATAGTGTGTTTTACAATTGTTGAAACAAAGCAGTGGCCACTCAGATGGGGAGAACTCCAAGACCGTCAGGACCCAGATAAGGAGAACAATGATTCCAGCAATGATTCCTCACACTGCTAGTGTTACAATGGCATGGATCCGTGAAAAGAAGTTTTAGGAGCGTCTCATCAGTCGCAAAGCTGACGTGGAATGGCTACCTCAGTCACCTGACCAAATTTCCCCCTCTATGTGTTCAGGAAGGACAACATCTACCAGGGCAACCCTCGAACCATTGCTGTATTGAAGACAGGTATCACTGAGAAGATTCAATCGATCACCCAGGAGGAATGTGCACGCGTTATCAACAACTTTGCATTCAACAGTGCCTTCAGCTGAAAGGTAGACGTCTGGAGCGTGTACTCTAGGGCTCCTCTTGACAATTTTGGTTCATATTTGAGAGTAAATAGTTGCAGATCCTTTTACTTATCCTTATTTTACCTGTCAATAAATGTACTTTCCATTAGTCTATCAACTGTGGTTATTGATTTGTACCTGATCATTTTGTTTCAAAAATTGTGAAACACCCTGTTAAGTGATGGCTTGAATTTTTTAACAAGTCTCCAGCTTAGGGAAATTGTCAACTCATTGTTTTCCTGACGGAAGATACAAGGAAATTGTCGGCTCATTGTTTTCCTGACGGAAGATACAAGGAAATTGTCGACTCATTGTTTTCCTGACGGAAGATACAAGGAAATTGTCGGCTCATTGTTTTCCTGACGGAAGATACAAGGAAAGTGTCAACGCTTTGTTTTCCCGACGGAAGATACATGGAAATTGTCGGCTCATTGTTTTCCTGACGGAAGATATAAGGAAATTGTCAACTCATTGTTTTCCCGACGGAAGATACAAGGAAATTGTCAACTCATTGTTTTCCTGACGGAAGATACAAAGAAATTGTCGGCTCATTGTTTTTCCGACAGAAGATACAAAGAAACTGTCGACTCATTGTTTTCCCGACGGAAGATACAAGGAAATTGTCGGCTCATTGTTTTCCTGACGGAAGATACAAGGAAATTGTCGGCTCATTGTTTTTCCGACGGAAGATACAAAGAAACTGTCGACTCATTGTTTTCCCGACGGAAGATACAAGGAAATTGTCGGCTCATTGTTTTCCTGACGGAAGATACAAGGAAATTGTCGGCTCATTGTTTTTCCGACGGAAGATACAAAGAAACTGTCGACTCATTGTTTTCCTGACGGAAGATACAAAGGAAATTGTCGACTCATTGTTTTCCTGACGGAAGATATACAAGGAAATTGTCGGCTCATTGTTTTCCTGACGGAAGATACAAGGAAATTGTCGGCTCATTGTTTTTCCGACGGAAGATACAAAGAAACTGTCGACTCATTGTTTTCCCGACGGAAGATACAAGGAAATTGTCGACTCATTGTTTTCCTGACGGAAGATACAAGGAAATTGTCGGCTCATTGTTTTTCCGACGGAAGATACAAAGAAACTGTCGACTCATTGTTTTCCCGACGGAAGATACAAGGAAATTGTTGGCTCATTGTTTTCCTGACGGAAGATACAAAGGAAATTGTCGGCTCATTGTTTTTCCGACGGAAGATACAAAGAAACTGTCGACTCATTGTTTTCCCGACGGAAGATACAAGGAAATTGTCGGCTCATTGTTTTCCTGACGGAAGATACAAGGAAATTGTCGGCTCATTGTTTTTCCGACGGAAGATACAAAGAAACTGTCGACTCATTGTTTTCCTGACGGAAGATACAAGGAAATTGTCGATTCATTGTTTTCCTGACGGAAGATACAAGGAAATTGTCGACTCATTGTTTTCCTGACGGAAGATACAAGGAAATTGTCGACTCATTGTTTTCCTGACGGAAGATACAAGGAAATTGCCGACTCATTGTTTTCCTGACGGAAGATACAAGGAAATTGTCGAACCATTGTTTTCCTGGCGGAAGATACAAGAAAATTGTCGACTCTAAGTTTTTTCTTGGCGGAAGGTACAAAAAAATTGTCAACTCATTGTTTTCTTGACGGAAAATACAAGGAAATTGTCGAGTCTATGTTTTCCTGACGGAAGATACAAAGAAACTGAGTTGTTGCAAGTTTTATACCAACTCTCGGAGATATTTATTTTTTATAATATGAAGAATAATCATTTTCCTCCTGAGAATTTCTTAGACTATTGACCTCATTTTAAAGTTCTTACCTTCTTCACGTGCACATTATATAAATAGAGGAATCGTTTTTTTTTCTAGAAAGTTATGGTAAACAGAAAATAAATTTGAAAGAAGCAGGTTACATTAACCTGACAACAACTGTATAAATCAGGCCAGTGTTTATTTCAACGTGGTGTTGATCTCTTTGTCGGAGAGGAGGGGAGTAGAAAGTAAGGAACAACCTGGATTACATGGCGGTCTTGAGACGGTGCTGACCCAGGCCAACATTTCTTTTCTGTCACGATAACGATGAAAAAAAAAAAAAAAAAAAAGAAAAAAAAAGGAGTTCAGTCATCCAAAAACTCTCGGATTTACATTATTTACGTAATTCGGACTAATTTCCTCATCTTTGTCGCCATATTTATTACAACGTTTCGGTCTTTGTACGCTCCAGCCTTCTTCAGGTGGTTGGAATGTTGAACTGAATCTTTTATTTCACTCACTGGAGTAGACTGCTTTAGTTCTACGTGCCATGTTTAATGGATGTCAGTTATCAGTTATCTCCTGTTAATTCCCCTCTCCAAGTTCTCCACTACCCTAACCAGGTATTAAAATCACATTCTTTAGGTCCTGTCACTGGATCTAACTAATGCCTTTATCCACTGTGCCATGTGTCCTCAAGGACACATGGCACAGTGAATAATTAATAGTTCGAACAATGTAAATAACGTACATAATACTTCATCTCAGAAATATAGACAGATACTCTCGGATTTAATGCATCATATTTTCCAATATAACAAGGAAAGAAATTCTCATTTGAGAATTGATAAAATTGTTAAGTACGCACAAAGAATTAATCGAAATATTAGCTACGTTTTGTCAAGGTTTATATTGAGTGTAGCAACTATTTACAGTTAATATATTAAGTTATACTCTCACCCGCCAGCTCTTTTCTTCATCAACAACAGTTCCAGAGACAAGGCATTTTGTCAACGTATCTAATGATGGTGTAGAATGCAGGGGAGTGGATTCATGACTTCCCTAAAGGAATTGGCGCTCAATTGTCTCAGCCGCAAATCGTACTATATTGTTCCATTTCCCGCATTGATAACTATTACGTTACTTTGTATGTCGGCCAGTCGTGCAAGGTCTTGGTCATGAAACTCTTTCTGACAAGTTCCAAACTTTTTGTTGAATCACCGCAGCTCGAGCCAGCTATGTGGCACCAAAAACTAGAGTTGATAGATCCTTGAAAGTAATCCATGTTTTTGAATAACGACGAAGAAGACAAGAATGTCTTAATATTTAAACAAAACGGTTTATTTACCTGTTAGTTTATACAGCTGCGATGCAAATGAGATCTCTGTCTGGTTAACTCCACATCAAAACCTGTCGACCGGATGTAAACGCTAAGAAAGCAAAATTAAAAAATAAAATACGTCGTTTTCTGTGCAGATGGAGTCTGAGCATCGCATCCGGCTCACAAAACAAATCCCCAAAAATATAAAATAAAATGTAAACGTCGGAGCCAATCACGATCGTTGACACAAAAACAAAAGCATGACAAAAATTGAATTCACCTTGACTGCTTAAAAGGACCCGTTCAGGGACACTCGAAGCAATAAACAAGCAGTCGCCGAGTTCACTAGCGGCGTCCTGGTTGACCGAGCCGACACAAGCTTCAAAGCTAGGCTCGTGCACACCCAACTCTCCCGCCTTCTTTGTTGCTTTCCTCTCCCCCAAAAATCGACATTCCGCTTTGATCCATTCTGCCGGTACCGATAATTTCTCTTTGAATATATATTTTATACCATAAACACGAGCCTTCCTATAGTTAGTTAGGCTTACGGCCATATGACGTTGAAACAGAAGTTCCCCTGTGATTCAGATGAGATTCCTTTCGACTGTAGAGCTTTGCAACTTTACTAAGAAAGTCGACAAATTTCACCTTTACACTGGAAAGTGGTATTTTAAGACTATAAGGAAGCTGATAGCGTTAGCCATTTATTAAATAGCTTATGGCTATATCAGGTTGAATCACAGGTTCCCGTACAATTACCGAAGTTAAGTAACGTCGTGCCTGGTCAGTACCTAAATGGGTGACCGCTTGGGAATACCAGGTGCTGTAAGCTTGCATGTACGGGTAATGTAATAGATAATGGCTCGGAAATTTTAATCGGAGAGCCGAGTTCTTATTCCCGTTGGGTTTGTTATATTCACTTACGTGCAAATACAATTGGGAAAGGTATGAATCCAGCTCTTCTCTCCCCAAAATATGGGTTAATTAGTAAGACTCGTATCATTAAACCATCATTTAACAATATCTTACACTCTAAAAATATTTTCTGAATTTAAATAGCCAACATAGGCTTGATAAGCCGTAGAAAACGAATCAATCAGTCTTTCTATAATTAACTAACTTTCTACATTTAACTCTGTTCGTCGACCATTTTAAAGAGTTCTTGGGTCTCTTCTCGCTACGCTCGAGTGAATCACTACCCACCTGGTCAAAAGTATCTGGATGAGTTAGAACAACGAGAGATTGGAAGGAATTACGTGGTGACCTTAACAGACCCAGGATATAAAGTTTGACTGGTACAGGGCTAGATAGAGGTAAAAAAAAAATGTGTTGAGTCGAGAGTTTGCCTTCTTTTAAAATCAGTATTTTTACAATGATGTTGATCCTGTAAAATGCTGGAGAGCCACTCTAGGTAGAGGGTTAAGAGGCACAGTTTATTCAGATATGTAAGGAAGATAACAGTTAACCTTCGACTTGAACAGGTTAAGATTGTAGTGATCAGGGAAGCATTCTTTTGTGAGTCAATTCTACAAATTAGTAGTTCGTAGGAAGAAGCTGTTCGAGTGGAACTTACATCTAATCAATGAAATACGAAGGAAATGAAGGTGGATTGCTAGAATTGGCGTGACATGGTGGGTCTTAGTCACGAAGGTTAGAACTGGTGGAAGTAAGGAATATAATTCATCTGAATACTTTTCAGGGAAATAGCAAATGATCAGTGAGAGGCTTATGACGTCTTGCCCTTGTGGAAAGGAAATAATGTTATGTACAAAACGTTTTATGCACAACTGCTTTAAATAAAAAGAAAAATAAAGAAAACTTATTCCTTCTTTTCTTTGAACGCTTGTCGATGTTGTATTTAACATTTAGTTAAATACAACTGTAGTATTAGTTGTAGTAGTATTAACTTGATTTTGTATTATTATTAGATGAATGCGTTTTCATTTATTATCAGTAATTGATATGCTCTGATCATGATCCATCCCAAAGAATCATCGCGTTTCTCTCAGAAGGTGTGGGTTAGCCCACTTGACTTTGTCTAAAAAAACGTCACTTACTCAAGAAAGTTAGAACTTAGGAATGGAGCTCGTCTGAGCACTTTCCATGGAAATAACGATAGCGCAGCAAGAAGCTTGTGACGTTTCGTTTGTGAGAAACGGTTGTAGGGTGGAAAATTCATCACCCACAAGGATGCGGAGACACTTTTTAAGTCGAGATTGTAACATGAAGACTGCGCAGCTCCTGGCCATATATGGCAGCAGTTATTCATTTTCACTATTTAAAATTCTAATTTTTAACGCGACTGGGACTAACAGCACGAATAAATAATATTCGAAAATACCTGATGAATATTTAATAAATGTAGCCTAAACTACCAATAGAAGTTTACATGGTTAAGATTGAATTCATTACATTAGCTAATAGGGCCGTTGTTGCTGAGCATCAGTCAACAAAAGGAGGTTTTCAGACAGATATTTAGTCCTGGGTATGGCCATAAACTACATCCGGCAGCAAGGCCTCTGATCGGGTGATTGGAGATTTTGAGGAGCGAGGAAACACCTCTTAATTGCTGTTGTTCCCAGGTCTACCTTGACCCGAGGTGGTAGAAACCGTTAGGGTCACAGCTATGGGCAAATAGAAAACTCCCAAACAAAAGCAAAGTATAAAACAAATTTTTATAGTAAAATTACCAACAATATATCTTATCTGTAGTTGAAGGCATAGGATTGTGTTCAAATAATTTAGATTTTGGCATTAAATAACCCATAGATGTGTTGATATGCCACTAAACCAAATCAACCAAACCAGACAGATATTTGTTAAAATTTATTTAATCTAGTATAGGTTATTTGTATTGAGGCACCCAATGAGGCTTGACTTTACTAAATTGTCCTTGATGTTCGGATGTGATTTTATAGACTCCGCTCTTTGGCTGTGAAGTGTTAAAATGCCGAGCGTTGTTCGATTGAGATTTGCTTCAGTCGACGAATCAAATCCCTTCACGAAGGAATCAAGTCGCTTCGTGAAGGAATTAAATCCCTTCGTGAAGGGATCATATCCTTTCGTGACTTCTCTTCGTAAAGAAATCAAATAATTGTTGATCTCCTTGAACTAATTTTTCCTTTTTTTTCCCTCAACACTTGACTACTACAACGACGGCAACTGTTGTTTCGTTAAGTAATACTACCGGGGAAAACTCGAATTCACTAAATTATCTTTGATATTCGGGACTGGTTTAAAAAAAAAAACAAACCCCGATCTCTGGTTAGCGATTCCACCTGACTGCAGAAACATTTTTTCTTGTTTAGCATTGTCTGTTCGTATTTCTCTCACTCTCTCTTTTTCATTTACTTACTTACTCTCTCTTTTTTGATGTCAAAAAAATACTCGTTGTCACTTTCGTATGGCTCGTTGTAGTAAAGATTTTATAATCACAGATACAACTATAGTAACGCCGTTGAACAATACTGGTGTCAGACGCCTTCGAATAACACTCATACTTGCTCGATAATATTCACTTGAACAGTAATCCGTATAGTGATCCGAACAGAGAAATAGTATAGTGAATAGAGCAGAGAATAGCGGTCCGTATAGTAATAAAGGATAGACTAGAAATGGAGATCCGTATAGTATAGAGGACAGACTAGAAATAGCGAACGTTAGTCATCAGCTACTTTCTACATATATGCATTTCCTTTGTGGTCACGTGGTCTACTTAATTCAATAATGGGATCACCTGTGTTTGCTCACTGGCGATCTATGTTCAAACTCAAGTATCGGCAGCGACACTTTATTCCTATATAACTCTCTCTCTCTCTCACACACACTCACTCACTCACACACACACACACACACACACACACACACACACACACACACACACACACACACACACTTTATTCATTTTATTTCTTCTGGTTTTCGTTCTCACAATACCTCCCCGGATTGAATATCATTACTGCAAGTCAATGAACAAACAATTTTTATTATGCACATATGTCTTGACATGTTCTGGCCATGTCACCTTCTTAGCATTTCTGGTAGATAAAAGTTGGTATTTTCATTTTCAAACCATTAAATTTTTATGCCACACAATCTTCGAGAAAGGTATCTAACTTATCCAAGATAAAGTGGATGCCATTTCAGAACTACCAACACTAAAGTTATTTTAACAACTAAGAAGATTCGTTGGGCTCATTAATTACTACAGGAATTACATTCCACAAAATTCTACCCAATCCACTTACAACCTTATTAAAAGGGAAGAATAAGAACATTAATTTAACTTCGGAACAAACCCAAACAGTAGAAGAAGCCACAAATGACTTAGAGCCACATCACTGAAGTTAAGCAACGTCGAGCTTGGTCAGCACCTAGACAGGTGGCCGCTTGGGAATACCAGATGCTGTAAGACTGGATGTGCGGGCCGTGTAATGAATAATGGTTCGTAATTGTTAATCGGAGACCCGAGTTCCAATTCCAGTTGGGTTCATCATATTCACTTACGCACATATACCCTTGGGAAAAGTATGAATCCACATCTCCCCCCCAGCTATGGGTTAATTAATGATACTTGTATCACTAAAACCATCATTATCTCCAAAAATACATACAAAATATTTAGATTTCAGGATTAAATAACCCATTGAGGTTGATATAAAAAAAAGAAAAAAGCCATTAAATTACATCCGTCAGGAAATATATTCTTGTTTTCTTTATATTCCAACTAATACCCGCAGGTTATATTGTCATTTTTAAAATGTTCAAAAGTCTTTTGCTTTAAATTTTAAATAAAGCCAGGTATTATTAACACCATTGAAAGTTTTGACATTATCATTAATAACTTCTTTCCTTCCTTTTATTCTTCCTTTCCTCTTGATAATATTTATAAATTTTCGTACAGTTTTTAAACTTGTATATTTACCTTGTTTTATTCCTATTTCAATTATTTATTATTTTTTTTTTACTCTATATTCGACCGATCTGTTCAGCCTTCAAATTAAATTAAGAACATGGAAGATATTTCGAACTAGATTACGCCATAGAGCAACACATTTACAACATTGGGCAACCGAAGCCGATAACAGCGCGATAATGTTCTCATCTCTAATCCTTGTCTTCCTTCAAAAAAGCTGGAATAACGAGAAAATTTATACCTGGAAAAGTATCGTCTTTGACCTATATTAATGGCATCCATGAAAAATTACTTGACAATTTAAGAAATATTTTCTTTTTTATATTTTAAATGTTAAAAAACCCCAAAAAAACTCTGACTTGGTCAATAGAAAGAGTGACATTCTTTAGAAAGACAAGGAAAACCCATTTCGGATATAATGATCTCAACAGATCAAGTATTTTAGAATATTTTCCTGCATTCTTCGAACTGAAAACGGTTCAGCGTCTTAATATTTCTATTAAATCAGCTCATTGGAACATTGAATATCAAATTCTTTAAATGTATAAAAGAGATCAATGCATCACTATCAGAATTCATTTCATCTCGTCTCTCAACTATCTTCTCCAGTATTGTAAAAAAAAAAACTAAACAAAGCAAAAAAAGAAAAGAAACAAAAAACAAATCAAAGCAAAAAAAAAAAGAAACAAAAAACAAAAAAAATCAGCTCCTGCATAGTCTTTTATCATTGCTAATAATGACGATAAAATTATTGGCAAATGTATTTATTTATTTACTTTTTCAAAAATCCTTTTCATTGAACGGAATTTTATTCTTTCCCCTAAAATGCGATATTACTTTCCGAACAACCTGATAATTTTATTTGAAAACACAGAGTGAAGAATGAATGATTGCTTCATTTTTTTTCTTCTTACACCGGATTATTCGACATTAAATTTTTTCCGGGTATTTTCAGTGAGAAAATAGGAAAAAAAATATTAAATTGAAAAATTCCACTTCTCGTTAAAAGTCGGTCGATTCAAGCCGTAATTTGATTATGAAGCGTCCGCTCAGCAAACTATTTTTGGTCAATAAATGGCACGCATTTCTGCAACATATTACAAATTTTCTTTTTGATTATTATGCACAAAATTCATACGTAAGGAGGATGGAAATAATATGAATTGAGTTTTACATTTTAATACTAAAATTAACCAAATAAAAGACTCGAGAGACACTCAAAGTAGATGGTTACTGTTAAAATATGAATGAGAATGAAGGTATAAATGAAAGATGCATATCGATACTTTACAGGTTATTTAATGTCGAAATCTAAATATTTTGTAAGAAATTTTATTTTATTTTAAAAAATACTAATAGTTTAGTGATACGTGTCTCACTAATTAACCCATAGGTGGGAGGAGAAGAAGTGGATTCATACATTTCCCAAGGATATTAGCGCGTAAGTGAATATAACGAAAGCCACTGGAATTAGAACTCGGCTTTTCGATTAACAATTTCGAGCCATTATCCATTACACAACCAACAGATCCATGCTTACAGCACCTGGCATTCCCAAGCGGTCACCCACTCAGGTACTGACCAGGCTCGACGTTGCTTAACTTCGGAAATCGAACTGGGAACGGTGTTTCAACGTGATATGAACGTAAGCCGATTGAAAGTATAGATGGTAGGAAGTGACGATTATGAGGATAAGAAGGATAGATAATAAGGTGAACCTATCTATATAATAAGGGAATAAGGTAAAGAGGTGAAGTTAGTTGTGTTCGGGGAAGCACTCATATGGGAATGTGTTCCGCAAACTTGCAGTTGTTGGAGAAAAGTGGTCTAGAAATTTCTTCTGACATTTGGAATATGGAAGAAATGAGGGTGATTCGACACCGTGGAAATGGTATGATGTCTCCGAGCTGTAAAGGTCTGATCTGGTGGAACAAAAGATTACAACTCAACTGACCATTTGCCATGGAAATTGCGATGGTGTAGTGGCAGGCTGGCAACGTTGCATCCGTGCGAAAGGAGTCGTAGGTAGAAAGTAAGTCTTTTCCAACAAGACCGCGTAAATGATTTTAACTCTATCAAAGCTAGGAAGCGAGGATTGAGAAGCTGCAGTCCAGATATGTTAGTAATAACCCATGACTTGTAGAGAAAAAGAATAACTGAAGGAGGAGGGTAGAATGAACTAACACATTTCCCAGCATCTTAAGGAATGGATCGTATACATGAATTCCATTTAAGGCCTAGAATGAACTTGAAGCCAATTCGCCCTAAGCAAGATGCAGTTAACACGCAACGGGCTACTGGGAGTGATAGAAAATAAGAAGACTTTTAAAGGAACCTGAAATCAGAATACAACCGGGGAGGTGTATGAACCGGGCGATAGGCGAACCTCTCTACGCCTATCGAAGAAAAAAAATAAATAGTAAATAAAATTTCAGAGTTTAGGCGGAGATGTCAGAAGTATAGATTGGATAGAAGTATAGATTGTAGAAGGAACTGAAAAAACAATCCTAAACAGGAAACAAGTCAGGCAACGGAGACAGAAAAAGAGTGTGCATGGCAAAAGAGAAAAACAAGTAAGGAAGGCTAGAGAAAAACGAACAGAGACGGCGAAAGTTTAACTGCCTACAAACTAACGTAATTCATAAAGCTACTATTAAAAGGAAATCAAGTAAAAGTATATATAGGAATAACAATAAGTCTATGAGAACAAAAAAGTTATTAACACAAAATGGAATATCGGAACGAAAATATGCAAATGGCACAATTCTTTCAAAACATATGGTCACTACAAAAAACAAAAAAAAACAAAAAAAAAACAAACAAAACAAAACAGAAAAACAAACAAACAGACAAAAGCCAAAACACAACAAAAATAACATGGAAGAAAGCACTAGATTATAACAACACCTCAAAAACTAGATTGATTGTGTGTTTTTTACGGATTATCAAGTTTGCGGGTTATTTAAACCACAAAACATATTTATAAGTTGTAAGAATACTTCTTCTTTGTTGCATTAAATGTTTTCTTGGAGACAACAATGATATTTATAGATAAACATTTACTATTTAACCCATAGTAGGGGTAAGAAGAGATGAATCCCAAGTGTATTTGCGTGAAAATGAATGCAAACAACCCGATTAGAATTCGACATTCATTCCCTGATTTCACGTTCTGAGCAGTTACCCATGAGACCACACGCACATATTCGAAAACGAGATAATCGCAATAATTAATTTTCTAAAACAAGATAAAGTCCTAAACAAAAGGTTAGAACTCATTTCTAAATGCAGACATAAAGCCAAATTCTTATTATGCTACCTACAACCTCATCATGACTAAAAGTACTAAATAGAATCCCATCAATTAATCTAATGATTACTTTTTAAAATCTTTTTTATACTCTTTCTTTCTTTTTTCTTTTTTTCTTTCTTCAGCGAATAAATTTTATTTCGAATGCCAAAATTTGTAACCGAAAAATATGTACAAAACAAATATATAAATAAATAGAAAATAAATAAAATAAAAATAATAAAGGTGATGATATAATCTAAAGAATTAACCTTAAATAAAAGAACTAGCAAGAGCCGGTTTACTTTTTCACCCCTTCCCTTAATTCCCTAGTAGCCTATATATAGAGCCCACCACTGATACATTAAAATTTTTTATCGAGAGAAAAGCATCCCGGTTATGACGATAAACTACACCCGCGTTCTGGGTATGACGATAAACTACGTCCAACAGCAATGCCCCTGATCAGAAGGTTTTGAGGAGTGTGGAACCACGTCTTAATTGCTGGTGTTCCCAGGTCCACCCTGACCCGAGGTGGTAGTACCTGTTAGGGCTCCAACTATGGGCAAATAGTTAACCCCAAAACTGGGTTTAAAACCCTTCAATATATTTTTGGAAGAAAAATGATTACCAGCAATACATATTTGTAAATAATTATTACCCGCAATACATTATTACCCGCAATACATTTTTGAAGAAAAGATTTTACCAGAAATACATTTAAGAAAAATATTACAACAATAAAAATCTTGTCTGTAACATCCCTTGGGCTAGTGACTGCTAGTGCTGCTGCTGCTGTCCCTTTGGACGCGATAACAGTGTTTGTTTACTTCCGCCGAGCCTCGCTCTGGAACAAAAGGCCAGCACGCGAAGCTGAAAATATGTGTATATTAATGTTAATAAAGGTATGTTAAATAATTATATATCTGTGTGAGTAACCCCTATTTCATTGTCAACATTAAAAAACCCATTGAGGTTGATATGCCGTAAAACAAACCAAATCAAACCAATCGAGAGAAAAATAAGAGATGATACTAAAAAAAAAAATGAAATTTTTACTTCTTTTCCGTATACAGAATTAATTCGTTTTTGTAGGACATAGAAGCATATACAAGCAATGGACATTCAACAGGATGTAGTGGGTGTAAAGTGGGGTGCCTTTAACAAACTTCTTGGGGATAGTACCATTAGTTCGAAAAGTCTGTCTAGAAATTTCCATGTTTGCCTTCGCACCGCTTTGCCTTCGATCGGTGGAACATGCCATTTATGATATCCAGATTAGTTGCGACAGTGTAGTAAAGAAAGAAATAAGAGAAAAAAATAACCAGAGGGTTTTGGAGTCTATATTTAATACCAAAATGAAGAAACAGGCAATCAGAAAGGAACTACAAGAGAACTCCATAACAGAAAGGAATTAGAATCTACAGGCAAGAACGTGAGAGAAAAGCTGAAGTATTGTAGCTCAGAAACTGGAACAACACTCGCAAGCGACTCTCGTTTAGCACATACTATACTATATTATATTATATTATATTATATTATATTATATTATATTATATTATATTATAGTACACTGCACTGAAAACGCTTACTGTCCTCCCAACAAACACTCGCTTCCTTTATGCGTTTTTCCGAAGCTAGAAAATTAGCTCAGTGACGCATGCGCTGTGTCATTTCACTGCCGATGCTCTTACGATTCGTCTCGCTAACAATTTGCTTGTTTTATGCGCGAATTTACTCTACGCCGCTCTGTCCCTCTTGGACCTCGGAGGTAATTCTCCATCACAAGAATAAACGAATGGATAATCTTGATTGTCGACACACGTATAATTTCCACAGGTACAGTTAGTAAAATGTTATGAACGCAGGTAAAAATATCTTTCTTCTTCACACTCCAGTCCCATACTTGATATTTATATTCTCATTCAGAAATTTGTCTGACAGAAGGGCACAAAAAGAATGTAGTATTCAGCGTTCATAAATAGTCACAAGTTCAACAGATAAGCACAAAGAATAAATAACGGAGGGTTGGAGGCAAAAAAAAAGTTTGTATTTAGGAGGAAAGACTTCATACCTTGAATATCTTCTTTTTCAGGACGTTGGCGATCGAATCAACAATTTCCTGTCCTTTGTAGCTCTTAAATTTGTTTGTCTTTTTGTTATCTCTCCTAAAACTTACTCAGCCATCCGTCTACTAAAGCTTGTTTATACTTTGTTTTCCTTTGTCTCTATTTCTGTCATTATATCCTGTGAGTATTAAATTTTCTAAGCCTTTTTCCTTATAATGTGTCCTAGATATTTCAGCCATCTCTTCTTGATGTTAAGTATAAGGGTCCTTTTTGTTTCCATTTTCCCTACAACTTTGTTTGATGTATTAAATTGAAAATACACCATAAAGATGACGGGTTACGAGTCGTCAGTGATGCGCCCTGGTTTCATTGGGTGTTTTGAGTTTTAAATATCTCGCCCTACCTATAATCCGACCTGCTTCTGCAGAAAGCAGAACCATGTCTCGAACGTGACATAACGAAAAGACACGCCCACTACAACAGTTATTTGAATATTTTTGTCATAATGTACTTTAGCTACAATCATAAAGCACCCAATGATAAATTAACTGTCAATGGCTTTTGCTACGAATACGCTATGACCCGGGTGTATAAGTGATAACGTGACGAACTTCACTCCACTTTGGTCCTTACTTGGGGTCGACTGCACTATCGAAAGGGTCTCGAATATTAATAGCATGAAACATGGAAGTAGGCAAATGTCTGATAGCAGAGCCATGAACAAAGTTATTTAAGCTGGCATATTTAAATGGTATATTTATAAACTACTGTATTCTCATCATGCAAAACACTAAATTTAGCGCTTAAGCTCCTTCTTAGACAGCTGCTGTTAAGATCAGACGGAGTAGAAAACAACTCACACGGCATCTAATTTATTGACCAATGAAAATGCACTATAGTCTTGGAGTCTCTTTCATAGGCCAAGCAGAAAATCGTCTTTCTCTCTCTCAACAGCGAACACGGCCTGGCTACAATTAGGTGTCAGTGAACCTTATCCGCTCCAGCAACTATAAGTCATTTCTACTACCATTGAGACAAACGACTCTTCTCACAAGAACCTATCCTACGAACTTCATAAAAAAGAACTGAAGAATTATACTTAAACTTTATGCTCACAGAAACTTACAGTGATTCAATATATATATATATATATATATATATATATACAGTGCTGTTCGATAAAAGTGACTCATCTGATTTTTTTTACTAAAAATATTTTTTGTCTATTGTTTTGGGGGTTAAAATAATTTTTAATCTTACTAATATAAAGACCCGTTCCCGACCACCTAGGAAAAAAGTTTATTCACCCTAAGGTATTCTATTGATAATTATAATTTTGGATATAAATGAGATTCGGGAAAAAAACTCTGTGTAAAAAAAAAAAAGTGACTCAGATATCGCATTCTAATGATTAAACTGGTAAATTTAAAGAGCTTTTGACAAAATATTGAAAACTATTTTACAATACACTCAGAACAATATTCTAGAGAATTCTAGAACAGCTTAAATTAAATTCCAAAAAGCCTCATACAGTATAAAAACAGCTTGAAATAGCCACTCAGAACCACTTAAGGTATCTATTATTGCCCTCTCAACAGCAGGCGTGTCTACGAAAGAAATTGCAGAAATTGCTATAACCTCGTAATCAACTGTCTCTCGAGTGCTTAGGGCACATAATAAATGCCACTCCTGCTCCAAGGAAGGAAGCAAGGGGACGAAAGAAAAAGATTGATGATAGAACTGGCAGGGTAATCAAGAGAGAAGTTGCGAAGAAGAGGACTTATATACGAATATTTAAGCCACTAATAAGCAAAGCCAACAAAGCCAAGAGACTTGAATGGGCTCAATATTACAAAAAATTCACCGTAGAAGACTGGAAGAATGTTCTCTTCTCCGATGAAACGAAAGTTGAGCTAAATTCAAAGGATAAGCGATCTAAAATCCGGAGAAGAAGCTTTGAAAGCTCTTTGAATTTATCAGTAAGTACTGTCAAGCGTCCGTTCAATATAATGTACTGGGGATGCTTTTCTTTTCACGGAACTGGTTTCTTAAAACCTATTGAAAAGACCCTCACAAGGGAGCAGTACAAGAGAATTTTATAGTCTTGTCTGCTCCCTTCTGCTGAAAGGGTGCAAATCGACCCCACCCTGCTCATTTTTATGCAGGATAATGCTCCCTGTCACAAATCAAAATTGATGAAAGAATACTTTGATGAGAAGCAGGTGAGTGTTATGACATGGCCGCTCCAAGCTCCTGATCTCAACCCCAAAGAAAAATTATAGAGCATTATAAGGTACAGGCCCTCGAGAAAGCAGCTGATCAACAAAAAGGATTTGATTGTGAATTTCATATCCGAATAGAATTCAATGCTTGGAGATGAGATTTGCCAGAAGCTAATCAAGTCAATGCCAAAATGGGTTGAAAAGGTTATTCAAAATAAAGGAGGACCCATAGATTATTAAATATTTCGAACTATATTACCTATTATAGATAAATTATACCTCTATTATTCTTTATTTAAAGCTGTTCGGTTATGTTTCTATTGATTAGAAGTTGCAGGAAATAAGTGAGTCACTTTTTTTGCACAGAGTTTTTCCCTAAATCTCATTTATATCCAAAATTATTATTATCAATAGAATACCTTAGGGTGAGTAAACTTTTTTACTAGGTGGTCGGGAAGGCGTCTTTATATTAGTAAGATTAAAAATTAGTTTGACCCCAAAAACAATAGACGAAAAAATTTTTAAGTAAAAAAATCAGGCGAGTCACTTTTATCGAACAGCACTGTATATATATATATATATATATATATATATATATATATATATATATATATATATATGATACAACAGATAAATTGTCGTCTAAATGGCACAAAAATGAAGATAACACTGACATTTTAACAGATATATTTACCAAAATTACACAAAAATATCTCGAAACGCTAAAGAGTAAATTTGTTCAATAAAATCGCCATTGGCTTCAACCACGCCCTCCAGACGACTTCGGAATCTCCTGCAACTCTGCTGGTCGTTCTTTTTTATTAAGTTAGTGAAAGCTGCCATAATTCTTGCCTTCAGTTCATCTTTGCTGTTACAAGGAGTTTTATTGGTCTCTCGCTTTACTGTGCCTCACACATAATAAACAAAGGGGTAGCAGTCTGGGGATTCTGTGATATGGTCGCAGACAACCATGACTGGATTCTCCTACTTGTGTGGCATGGTGCAGAGTCCTGTTGCTAGACAGAGAGTCTCCCAGCAGTCACCCTCTTGACCCAGGGCAGCACTACCGCCTAGAAGCACTTTATGTTCAGGCTGCGATGGGTAAATTGTCGCAAACATTATATTTGTTTTTTTTTTTTGTTTGTTTTTTTTCGACGGTACAATATAGTAGCGTCAGTTGGTCACTGTTTGTGAGAAAAAGAGCACCATGAACTAATTTACTCTGCCAGAATTTTGGAAACAACATGCTGTACTGCTTGGCATTCGTGCCGGAAGCTCTAATACGAGCATTTGAGTGTCAATCTGAGGACAGTGAAAAGGATTCGGAAAGAGTTGGATGAGTCGAATGGTGATTACGAAGGTACGACATCTCGTAAAACTCACTTTGATCGTTCTGATAAAAAAAGAACTCCAGTATTTCTTGGTGAGGAATACACACACACACACACACACACACACACACACACACACACACACACACACACATATATATATATATATATATATTGAAATTAAAACAAAAACATGTTAAAGATCGCTACACAATTCCAATCAATTTTCAACACGACAGATCTGTAGCTCTACTCTGTATTGAGCCCTCTTTAAAAGTAAATGTTACGTACAGTGGGATTATACTCCATTTTACCTTTACACACACACACACACACACACACATATATATATATATATATATATATATATATATATTAACATGTGTTAGCACGTGCGATACCCTGTCTTCATAAGCCGCCGACCAGGGGTGATATCACGGTTTCGGTGGCTATGGCGGGACCGCTACGCCTGGCGCCACCAGCAGCGTTTGCCACCAGGAAGCTAATTGATCGTTCCTCTATGTAAATTCTCGTAATGAAATAAATAAAACGATTGTTCCTCTTTGCAGCTTCTATCCGTAATGAAAGTTTCCTGAACGCGTTTGCCGTTATTGACGCGCTTGTAAAAATTGTTATAGACGACCACGCATATATTTCACTTGTGCATGTTAGGTCGTAATGTTGCGCGCATTTTATTTTTTTTTTGTGCTTTGATCTCGACCAAATCCAACTTGACGCGTGCTGAACTGTTGTTTGAATGCGATGCGAAAACACTTTTCAACCATCGGCCAGTGATGCCTATTTTTGAAAGGAAGTAAATGACCGAATGTTCCAGAAACCACAGACACCCAATCTCAATAGGCATCACGTTATTTTTCACACATTCGGCACGCAGTGACTCGTAATTACTATAAATATTAATTCCGGTGTCTACATGTGTTTGAGGTGTTATCTCCGATTTCTTTTTATTTTCTTAAACATTGAAACCGGCCTACTAAAGAAGAATTGTTCCTCTCACTAGAAATAACATTAGTAAAAAGTAATGTCCGTTATAAAAAAAAAAAAAAAAATACAAACTCTTCATTCATCATTTTATTCAGTTAGCGTTCTTTGCACCTCGGCTGAGGTCAACACTGCCCTTCATCTCACAATTGTGGTTCAAGGCAGAAGAGTGCAATGGCTTGCTGGTTTCTTTTTCACCAGGGATGTTAAGGTTACATCGTACCTTCTTTCAGAGGTGCATTTGTTTTTGAAGTGAGCTTCTTCTAGCTTTGGCTTAAAGAGGTAGGTTCCATAAGGCAGCAGGTGATTTGAATTCAGAGTTTCCTTCTCCTAAACTAGTTGCCAACCAAGGCTAACTTAGCTCTCCAATCCTCAACGAATATATATATATATATATATATATATATATATATATATATATATATATATATATGGTTGGATAGATGTGAGTTTGTGACCCTGGGTTTCACGCTTTAGCGATCGTCAGAGTTTGTCTGACGATCGCTAAAGCGTGAAATCCAGGTCATAAACTCACATCTATCCAACCAAATATGTTAGCTCTATCTCTGATATTGAGCGCTTTCTAATAAGTACCGCGCATATAATATATAAATAATTATACATATATATATTTATTTATATTTATATACACTTTACACACACACACACACACACACACACACACACACACACACACATATATATATATATATATATATATATATATATTTATATTAAAACGTTATATATATAATGCCAATTTGTTTTAGGACATTATAAATATTAATATATATATATATAATGTATGATATATATATATATATATATATATATATATATATATATATATATATATATATACACGAGGTGGTATCAAAAAGTTTCCGGGTTAGTTCTGTAGCGCGTCAACCGATAGGAACAGGCGGTTTCATGCGCAGTGATAGTTAGCTGGGACATTCATGCGCCAGTGTGCCGAGTGACGTCGCTGTATTGTGAAATATCTCACGATCATGTGTATGCTGTTGCCTGCGATTTTGTTATGCTTATCATTTTGCATGCTTATCATTTTTACGACATCTATGGTATTGTGCATCGTGAATTTGTCCTCCAGGTCCAGGCCGTCAATCGAGAGTCCTACTGCAACGTTTTGAAGCGTTTGAGCAATTACGTTCGGTAAAAGCGACCGGGTCTATGGAGCACGACGACAATGCTCACTGAGACCGAGCTCTCGTCACTCGTGAGTTTTTAGCCCCAAACAACATTGTATCGTTTCCGCACCCGCCCTCTTTGCCAGATTTATCATCTGCGGGCTTCCATCTATTCTTTAAGATGAAAATGCAGCTCAAAGGTCGTCATTTTAACAGTGTTGTCGAGGTTCAGGGCAAATCGCAGAAGATCCTGGCTTACGAGAAACAATTTCCAGGCCGGATTCCAAGAATAGCTGGGAAGCTGGAACCGGTGTATTCCTGCGCCAGGTGACTATTTTGAAACAGATGATGTTAAAACGAAGGTAAATATATTATTATTTCTTAACATAACTTGATCTGGACCTTTTCGATACCACCTCGTACATTATATATATATATATATATATATATATATATATATATATATATATATATATATATACACGCATAATACATAACGCCGACAGTACAACTCGGAGTTTTATGCATAAAATTCCGAGTTGTACTGTCGCCGTGGGGATAGGCATTAAGTTAAACCAACTCCCAGTATTATGAAAGGTTAATTTATATGCTCTGTTAAAATAAATACATTGAGCTCTTTTTGAGGACCAGTTTTAATATTTTATATTATTAGGATTCACTTGGATTATATACCAACAGATTATTACCTATATACCCATATATATATATATATATATATATATATATATATATATATATATATATATGTAAAAGGGTCAAAAACTAATATTCCATGGTTATAATTTATTACATTGGAATCTTAATCACGATCCAAATTTGTAGGTCGGATGATTTTGATCGTGATTACGTTTCGAATGTAATAAATTATAACCACGGAATATTAGTGTTTGAGCCTTTTATATTATATTTTTACTCTGTCCTGGACATTGAGTTCTACCTTGATTCTCTCCCCTTGTGGATTTATGTATAATGTATATATATATATATATATATATATATATATATATATATATATATATATATTGACCACTAATATTATATATGTAACCGTCATATACATTGACGTGCTATACCATACGCTCCCTATATACATAGTGACTACTACTAACAATCAACCCATTGTATAAACCCATTTATATAGTTCCAAAATTGAGAAATATGTAGGCAGGTTAGGCTGCTTAGCTACTACAACACCGCCTTTTCCCTCTCACATACTTCTTCTCCAAATCTCCCACTCCCTCTATACCCCTATCATGTTCCCCCTAATCTCAATATCTCCACTGACCATCAGACATTCCATAATCCATAGCTCTCTCCCTAAGTCTGGTATGTGTTTTTGAATGTCTATTAATTCTCCAAAGCCATTTACTGTATCCACCTATTGTATCCGACATATTATTGTGATTTCTAATTATTATTCGTACTAGTAGCCACCTCATAAGAATCAACCCACGAAGAAACTCAGCAGAGCAGGCTGCTAAAGCTACCACTACCCCGCCTTTCCCTTCTCAACCTCCTCTTCCCCAACCCTTCCACTCCTTCTATAAGACTTCGGCCAAAACACAGATGCTTAAGTTTTACCATAGTAACACCGACTTTTATTTTATTTAGATTAAGATCCATTTAATTAAATTAATTTGAATCGGCCTGATTTATCCTGCATAAAAACCAACAGACGGTATCGGCCAAAGTAACATACAAACTAATATTAAAATCCAAAAAGCGTAGAGTAAATTTTTGGTTGAGGAAACCGACTACTACTAACCACTAATCTCTAAGCCCTATCTTTACCCAGGCCCTCTCCCTCACTTTCTCTCCTCACTACAAAGCTAAAGTGTCCGTCTGGTGTTCTTTCTCCATTCGCGGAGCAGTTTTTCGTTCTGATGAGATGAATATTTCGGTGTTCATGAAATAAAAATTATAAACGAAATGGATAATTAATGTCTCCGTCTTATTATCATTGTAATGCTCTGTATTCCACATTGAGCTCTCCCTGTATTTATATCCTACTCGGAATTGTCCCTTCCAGTCACAAACTGGTAAAACATATAAATATAAACACACACACACACACATTGTGTATTTAGGCAGCAATCCTTCATTTATGCATGTTTCATTAAAAACGACAGAAAAGGTACTACAATTAAGTTTTTTATTTAATTTTTATTGTGTTCGAATAAGTGCTTTACTTTTTGAACACAGAGTGTGTAGAAACTGCCCAAATGTTCTGAGTTCCGAGCGCTTTCGGCTATACTTTTAGCCATTATCAAGGATGATTTTATTTTTTCAGTTTAATTTAAGCCAACACTTAACAATATTAACTACGAACAAGGCCACAATGTGCTAACCGTGTTCGGAAAATAAAACATCTCTATAACACTAAAAACATACACATAACGCACACGCTCAATTAAACTGAAAAAAAAATCATCAGCTCGGAATTATAGAACATTTGGACAGTTTCTACACATTGTACGTCTCCAAAAGCTTAATACCCTGTCTATCATTTTTAATGAAAAACACACACACACACGTGTGTGTGTGTGTGTCTTTATGCACATATATCTGCCATTGTTATAAAACACACAGTCATTTTTTTCTTCGTTCTTGTTGATCACTATTCGACGAACATTTCAAAACCATTATGCTGTATTTCCTACGTTATTCAGTTCTGTTTTAACTTTAAATGATGTCCTTAGATTGCATTTGTGTGGGAAGAGCCTCTTAAGCTCTACTTTGCAGCAACTTGTCTCCATGACATTTTTATTTTTGATTAAAAAAAAGAAAAAAAGAACAAATGAGAATTTCGAAAGAACAAGCGATTGCTCAGTGAGAAATGCGTCATCCCCGATAATTTATAGGAAATGTCATGTGACTAAAACCAAAAACTTCGTCTTCATTCTCCATTTCTATTAGACGCCTGCAGTTAAAACATTTCCTGCAAACAAAATAAAACATCTGCTTCATTCTTTCTTTGGTTAGTGCCCCGCAGATTCTGTCTTTTTCGTACGAATAGGACAAATTAACTCACAGCTAAATTACCATTTCTTCAGATTAAGGCAGTGGAAAAAAGGATTAAACAATCAAGACAAGAATCTATCGAATAATATTCTTCATGATTTTTTGATTTCTTTCCGTTCTAACATTTCGGAAATTTCTTGCTATTATTGAAACTGGTCAAGACCGATTTTTTCTCATCTGCCATATAGAAAACAACATATAAACTGTTTTTTAAAACATTTTACGCCAAGCAAGGCAATAAAGTCACTAAGACGCAAGGGTTACTGAATGTGAGAGAATATGAGAAAAAAATTATTAATGAACGAGAACAATAAAAGAACAAAAATTAAGAAATCAAGACATTGTACTTAAAGGTCAAAGTTCAACGGAAGAAGAATGCCGGAAGAGGATTCCACAAGCAAGAAGTGCGAGAAAAGAAACTTTTAGCATAGAACTTTCGTTTTACATCTATCGATTTAATCCGTAGATTGATGACACCATGTTGCCAATCTAGTACTGCACCTAAATTCATAACGTCTTAAATTTTTGAACATCAAAGTAAGAAGTCGGAAGAAAGTTCCATAAGAAACTCTTAGCATAGAATTTAAGACTACCTCTCGCCATTTCAAATGAACGATCATGAGACCTTTCCGCCAATCTAGTGCTGCGCTTAAATCTATAAAGTCTAGTTACCGTAAAGAAAAGTTCACTAGAACGACTACCA
The DNA here is from genome assembly GCA_903632075.3 of Acanthosepion pharaonis. Lineage (NCBI taxonomy): Eukaryota > Metazoa > Mollusca > Cephalopoda > Sepiida > Sepiidae > Acanthosepion > Acanthosepion pharaonis. Next base: position 2,220,188 of record CAHIKZ030003536.1, read on the forward strand.
TGAAAATATTTGTAGAAAAAGTACGGTGGTGTGAAAATGATTTAAGCTGAGATTAGGACCGATAATGCCAGATTAGGACCGATAAGTTTTTTGTATTTTATACCTATTGACTAGGAAGGGAAGATTTATTATAAAATCCTTTCTTATCATTTTGTTTCTGAGGAAACAATTTCTGTAACTGCCTTTTTATAGTCTTTTAAAGAATTGAAATTTTTCAACAAAAGAATTCTATAAAGCGCAGAATAAATGGCAATCCGAAAACACGATATTTCGTTACTACGGCATGTAAATAAAACATATAAAAGATTCTCATAAAAAATAATAATCTTTATTTATCAGGTTTAGAGCATCTCGACGTTGCGTAATGGTTAGAAAGTTGATCTCGCTTGATCAATTATAACTGAATAGTGAATACGATCCTTACTGAGTACCCCATACTTTAAGTCTTGTGCCACATCTAGAAAATTATCTTTTATTTATCAGGTCATCAAAGAAACATTCGGTTTAACATTATCCTATATTATGCTTTTTCTGTTAGCTATTCCCAATCGTGTTCCCTTGATTGTTGCCTTTGGTACGTCATTTTTGACAATTTTTTGAATGTCCACTGATTTGACAGTTTTCACAATATAAACAATATTGAAATTTTTGTAATTAAATTTGAAGATTCTTAATTACTTCCAAAGACAGGAACAAAATAATTCAAATCCTCCACATGAAACGAGAAGATCTGTTCTGATGATAGTTCTCGCGCCTCCACGCCTTCCTCTTCTTTTTTAGTCAGTGACCCGTTGCAGGGCCACCATGTATACTGCAGCCGCATTAGAGGTATTTCTTGGGTAAGATGGCTTGACTGAGCCCAACCCTTTCCAGGCGGGTTTTGAATTCAGAATTTTCCTTCTCCTAGACCGGTTGCCACCCAAGGTTATAGAACCCAGTCTGTCCTGCAATTAGCTAGGAGGGAGAAAAAGAGGATTCATACCTTTCTCAAGCGTATTAGCACGTAAGTGAATATAATGGGTCCGACTGGAATTGAACTCTGGTCTCCAATTTATCAACCCGAGCCGTTATCCATTACTCCACCGTGGCTTCCTACGTGCTAGTTAAAGATAATTGCAATATATTCATGTAGATTGACGTACAAGAGTCAGGTGACAGAATAAAAGATTGTCACACCATGATTAAGGTCATATTATATATAAGGAGATGCTGAAAACTTTACAGTTCGATCAAGAAGAAGCCATTAAACAAATATAAGTAACTAATGGTTGGTTACTTGTTTCCGAGTATCCCTATCTGCTAGGGTAGCTACCTTGTTGCAAGCTCGGGGTTATCTGTTTGTTTAACATCACAGAACCAACCTGTAGTTTATACAGCTAAGCAGACCTTAGTTACGGTTTATGGGTGTGGGCGCATAAACTGGCATGATCAATAAACAAGGCCATTCCGAGTAGTTTCGTCTACCCAGTTACGCATTCGCCATGTCGATTGAGGTTGTAGAATACGCCGACTGCCCCTCTGCATTTGGGTACGACTCCTTCCCTGTTTGTCGTGGGTGGCGAATCGTGATGCCTGAAGACGGAAACCTGGTGGCTGAGCGGTCCATGACCCGGGTGTATAGTGATTTTCCAAGTGTAGCTAGGATGTGGCACAAGGCCGAAAGTAAGGGGCACCCAGTGAGGATTGAACTCACTACTCAGTCGTAATTGTTCAAGCGAGACAAGCTTGCGAGCCATTATACCTCCTCGAGGTGGCCATCAGCTGGGTGCTAAGTGATAACGTGACTCTCCACTTTGATCCTTACGGTCGGTCGGAAAAGACGATCCGATCAATCGGTTGGTCATGTTAATTTCTAACACTCATATAATTAAGACCGACAATGACTCACAAACAGATCACTTGGCGATCTAACACCAACCCCCTTTATTATTTCAAAAATGTCAGAAGGCGGCGGCTGAGGGGTCTATTGTGTCGAAGAGAAAGTAATTCAATGTGTAAGTTTTTTGGGTACTGAAGCTTGAAAATTAACAGGGCCTCAAAGTCGTTTATACTACGAAAGTATATACTGGTAATGCATCTCCGTCTGAAACAAGACGAATGGGTTTAACCCTCTTGGTAAATTCCCAATAGTAATTGAACTCTGTGGTGGGTGGTTGCGCACAGGACCAATGAAAAGAAAAAGATAAAACTCACATGACAAATTTAAATAAAAAACCCAAAACGGAATCGCTAGATCTCTATCTATGAAAGGAAGGATGTGTGTGTGTGTAACGAATGCACGGCCGCAATTTTCGACGGATTTGAACCAAAATTTACATGCACATGCTCCAGGAAGGCCAAAGACCGTCTTTGCATTTCCCAACTCCCATCGGTAGTGGAAATAATCGATTTTATCATGCTTCTACAGCAGTTTTCATGTAGTTTGCGGCCATTTTGTACTGGCCAGAGTGAGAGCCTATAGCTGGCTGCCACGAATAGGCAGGAAGATTCTATTAGCCAGCGTGAGAGGCAACAGCTGACTGACACGAATGTTAACTAGCATGCCAGCATGCAAAAAAATCGATAGCTGCATTCGTCACAAGTGGGAAAAATTTAAATCTGCATGACACTTTACTCCAATTGGCTCATTCGCTTGCTTAAACTCAACGTTGATTCTGATTCCGCAGAACTGGGTTGGGTGTGAAAAAGTACTTGTTGTTAACATTCTTTTTTCATTCGGTTTTTCCAGTTACGAATCCTTTTTTAAAGCTGATCGTTTTGTGTTCATTTTGTTTAGTTCTTTTTTCGTAACAGATTTAATGTTTAGTATAGAGCTTAGAAAAAATTCGCAGTGTGAGATAGGCAAGAAGTAAGGCATGTAGCAACATCAGCACGGCAAAGGGCACTCCTTTAAAGGCAAGGAAGGGCATAAATATTTTAAGTCAAGTGATAGTGATTGCTGTATGACTCGCACGATTTTTGAACCAAGCACGGGTAACGCCGGGCCATGCTGCTAGTTATTTATAATCGGATATCTAGAGGAATCCCCTCTGGCCAATCAGTCACAATTCTTGATTAAAAAAATAATTACCAGCAGGGTAAATCCTCGAAAAGTGAAAAAAAACTGAGAAGCGGCAATCCACTTTTAAACGGAGACAATAAGAAACACGCTGATAAAATGCTTAAAATGAAGTCTTTCCACAATTTAAAATGTAAAGCTTACTCATACGAAAGGCTTAACTTCTCAAAGAGACTGAATAAAAATAAAGAACAATTCTTGGCTACTTCAGAAGAAATAAATGCAACCTTAGGGAAGCAATGGTTCACCAACTATAGAAGGATTAGAATAAAAAGGGGCGAATCAACAAATTCAAACACACATATTTTAACATTTAAAAACCCCTCAGTCCCCAAAGAAATAAAAATAGGATTTACAATTGAGAAGGTTGAACAATACATAGCTAATCTCTTGAGGTGTTTCAAGTGTTAGAAATATGGACTACACAAGCAGATCTGCAAAGGTCAACCGCTACGTGGAAAATGTGTTAAAAAAAACAACAAAATATACTGAAAAAAAAGCGTCCTCATGATATTAAATGTTGTAATTGTCAAGTCAACCATCCAGCCTTTTCGAAATCTTGCTACGTATAGAGAAAAGAGACAAAGAAAAAATGGAGTAGAAGTAGAGAAATATCTTTCCCAGAAGCAAGAAAAATAGTGGATTCATATATGAAAGGCCATACCTATTCCAATGGAACTCAGAAGGCGAATCCAATTATCAGCAACAATAACAGCAAATCTGACAAGTACTGATCGAGCAGTTGGTGCAGCTAGGACCAAATAACTGGTCCAAATTTCAAGAACTCCTAAAAAGAACATATATGGGTGGAAGCTGACAAACAGAAATACTAAATGAATCGGAAGAGCCTATTTAAAATCCACATTCTGTTACTCAAATAACACCTATGCAAAAAACAAAATCTCTATTAAACAAAAATAGCAGAGATCACCAATCCAGGAAAACAACTCTCAATATAAATATTTCCAGAAAGGCCTCCAAAAATATGAACAATCACCCCCCCCAAAAATACCTCTTTCATCCAAAAAAAAAAAAAAAAAAAAAACAGATGTGAGGTCTTAGAATGAAGAAATGTTAAGCGATCAATAAACTCCAAACAAAAATAAGTATTTCTGAAATGGCCCCCAAAAATATGATCAATCAACCCCCCCCCAAAAAAAAACCATCTCTTTCACTCGCACACACACAAACGAATGTGAGGTCTTAGAATGAAGAGATGGTAAGCGATCAAAAACTTCAAACAAAAATAAATATTTCTGGAAAGGCCCACCAAAAATATGAACAATCAACAAAAAAACAAAAACAAAACAAACAAAAAAACCCCAAAACCTCTTTCACCCCCCCCTAAAAAACAAACAAAAAAAACAAACAAAAAACAAACCAAAAAAACAAACAAAAAACAAACAAAAAACAAACAAAAAACAAAAAAAAAAAAACAAACAAAAAAAAACAAAACAAATGTGAAGTCTAAGAATGAAGAGTTGATAAGCGATCCAAAATCTTCAAACAAAAATAAAAACACTAAAAAATATTTTTATATAAAAAATTATTAAAAATATATATTTATATAAAAGAATATATTTTTATATAAAAAATTACCAACAATACATTTTTGTAGTGAAATTCCCAGCAATACATTTTTATAGCAAAATTATCCACAGTCCATTTTCATAGCAAAATGACCATCAATGCATTTTATAATAAAAATGAAGACTTACTATACAGTTTTTTAAAAAAAATTGCTTTAATTTCATTTCTTGTAAAGAGAAACAAGTTTTCACTCGTTTGATTTTATAAGATTATTTGTAAAAAAAAGAAATGAGGCTAAGTCATTATAATTTAATCATAAAATAATTTATTTCTCTTGAATTAATTATGAAGTTTGAATTTACATCTTCAGCATTAAATAACCCATACGTGTAGATACACCGCTGAATAAAACCAACCAAGCAATTAATCAGCCATTCATACTTGCTGAAGAATGAAGATCAATCAACATGTAGAATATGTCAAGTTGCACTCACGGGGAAGCCATTTTAACTGAATGGACTTATTTGGTCTCTATAAGACAGAAATACTACAAGGAAAACAACATGAGAAAACTATTTCAAAATACTGTGACATAATGTCCTACTTTAAAGGAATCTGTTTATACCAAAACATAAAACACCTACAATAGATCACGTAAAATATATATATATATATATATATATATATAAATATATAAATAAAACATATATTTACCCTGAAAGTATAAGATTATGTACAAAATATCTATAGTTGAAGGCATAAAATTGCGTTAAAAATATTTAGATTTTTTTTTAAGCGTTTCATCCCAAGCAAGGCGGTAAGCCACTAGCACGCAAGGGGTTAGAAATAGTTGTAGCGAGAGCAAATAGGAGTGATAGAGGAAAGGTTGAAGAGAAGGGTAGGGGATAGATCAAGGCATCTGGAGATGTCGATTAACATTACATTTGAATAGTTAAAGATTATAGCTATCAGGGAAACAGGAACAGAAGTTCCACAGGCGAGAAGTGCGAGATATGAAGCTATTAGAGTAGAAGAGACGGCTATATTTAACAGTTTCGACAGTGAAAGGGTGAGAGCGAGATACCAGCCTAGTTGAACGCTTAAATTCATGAAGTCTGAGAACCAACGAAAGCAGCTCATCGGAGCAGTTACCATGAAAGTATTTGTAAAAAAGAGAGATGGAAGCGACGGCACGTCTGTGAGAGAGCGACTGCAGACGAGATTCGGGATCAGGGCCAATTACACTGCATATCCGTCTCTGAGGTGTTGGCATGCCGCTAAACAAAAACAACGAAACCAAACCAAATGAATTACAGTAACAAATCTTGGGCCAACTAGTTGTATGGTGTACAGGGACTTCCTAGTAATGTCGCATACAAATCAACGATGGTAAGATTCGAAACTGGGTCTCCTGGTTGGAACACTAACGCTCAATCCTCTTGGCAATATGCTTATTAAATGTACATATTATTCCACATATACACTGCAGCTCAACACAATTGGTACAGGCTCTCAAGTTGACATATTCTGATGTTTGCTCATTTGAAATAATGAAGTAGATTGTGTTGATGGTACTATCAACCATAACAAGGGTACCTGGGGGTGGTGTAATGCTTAGAAAGCTTTTCTTGCTAGAGCAATTAAGACTGAGTAGCGAGTTCGAACCTCACTGGGTACCCCATACTTTCGGCCTTGGAAAATCACTATCAACCATAACAATGCAACTGTCCACAAATCCGGAAATAACGATAATTATATCGTTAATTGAGAATTTCCCGTTTCTGAATACTTGACAGTTATTCTTCAATCAATTCCTTTAATTGATCTCAACCTCTGCGAAATGTTCCAGTTCCCCAAGACAAAACTGTGTATGGCCAAACAGATTCACAGATGTTTCACAGAGATTCTTAATGATTTCCAATAATAAATGGAAGGTAGATTGAGGTAGGGTTCGAAAAAAATCAAATATTGATAACATGAAATATTCAAGAATTATTTCACATTGGACGATAGGTAACTGAATAATTATTTTGGCCATACTACTAAATTAAAAAGATGGCGATTGTTAACTTGAGTGAAGTATTAAAGTCGCTAGGAGGCTTGCTATTGGCTGAATATTAAACCATCAACACTCAAGACGAGGAGAATTATTCTTTGGAGCTGCAAGCGTATTAATGATTATGGGCGATCGAAGAAAAACAGAGGATTGACAAATTGTCTATTTTGATGGAAAACACAAGCCTCTGCTAAATTTATTCTAGCCCAAATCTCCAACGCTTGTATTCTAATGTGTCGTGACTGCTCTCAGACAGGCCAGTAATATGTTTTTTTCCTCAACAAGAAAAACAATGTAACATCCTCGCGAGCCACCTTCGCATAAGTTTGAAAATGAAGAATCACTATATACAACAATTCGCAAATTATTTAAATTATCAAAGTTAGACATGACTAACCGAGAATGTCTGTCGACGGTCTTCCAAACCGATTTTTTTATGATTGACAGTTGTTTTCTTTTTCATCTCCAAATGTGACAGGCCTTTTATTCAACCTAATATCAAAATAAACTTATATAATAATAATAATTTTATTGTGTTCCATGTCCCCTGGGATGTGGGTGATTACAGCTATCTACAACATCATGTCCATCGTATCTCTAAATATTTTCTGCCATCCATATACACAAACTCGTTTAATACATTACTGTGAGTGTAAAATTTCCCAAGCCCACCCCCTCTAATGTGTCCCAGAATTCTCAACTATTTCTTTCTGGCGATCAGTAAAAGTGTCCTTTTTTTGTTGTGGGTTTACAGCCATATCACTTTGAAACATCGGTTCACGTACGATCACCGACGTTAAGAAAGATGAAGGCCGGTCAGATGGGTGACTGCTTGGGAATACCAGGTGCTGTAAACTTTAATGTGTGAATGGTTAATGGCTCGGAATTGTTAATCTGGGAACTGAGGTTCAATTCCCGTTGGTTTTTTTAAGATTCACTGACGCGCTAATAACCCTGGGAAAGGTATGAATCTGCCTCGTTCCCCAGCTATGGGTTAATTAGTAAGACTTGTGTCAGTAAATAATTTTTACCTCAAAAAAGAATTGTTACAATCTAAAAATATTTTATGGCTATAAATAACCTGCAAAAGGTTGATAAACCGTAGAAAACTAGTCAATCGACTGAAAGAAAAACTAAATAAAGATTATATGTTCCTATAAAACCTTGTATTTCAGAATGAAAGAAAAATAGCGAAACCTCTAAAACACAATCTTACTGTAGATTTTGTCACCCTAGACTTATCAGTTTGTCTATTGTTAGCCATTTTCGTCAGAAAGTATATTGCTCCAAAAGGGCTGCAGCATAAATCCGTACAACAGTGTAATTCATCGCACGTGAGACAAGCAAAAAGAAAGAAATGACAAAATTGGTTGGATATTATATAGTTACTACCAGCGTATTGACATTGGGTACTTCGATATGGTTAGCAAGCTTGTCTAGCTAGATCATTTACGACTGTAATAGTGAGTTCGATCCTCACTGGATACCTCATACTTTTAGCCTAGTGTCACATCAAACCTACGCTTAGTAAAACCAGTGTTAGAGTGTTCCGATGAAGTACTGATCGACCTATTTCCCCAAATATGATTGACCATCTGAATTTAAAAGGGAACTTTTAAGCAACGCCTCATATGCCATTCTTAATGATTTTTTCTCACTTGATGCTGTAAAGTAATAATTAGATTTTGGCTGACGATTATCGTTACGCATTACGTTTGAAAGATTTTGAATCGACATAAACTTGCATTTAATTTTTCTTTCTTTCTCTCTTTTCATTCATTCTTTGTCATTCTCTTCATCTTTAAGAATGAAAGATTGGGGAGGGGGCAATTTCTCGAGTCCAGGGCCGAAATAAATGACTCGCCGCCAAGACGCCGCTTATATGGATCTTATATTTATAAATATTTATAGCAACCATTAACTGTTGATAAAATCAGAATAAAATGAAGGAGAAAAATAGAAATTTTATCTTTGACTTCTTTCCTTTACCAAATTCTTTACATGTTCTGGGCCAGTCGAGGTGAAAAATGTTGCCTTGTGTTACAACTGTCAAGAAAGGAATAAGAAGACGTGTTACAGAATCGGTAGTATTTGCTCTGTTTGTTGGGGGGTTATCGCTTGTTTTACTTGACAAGTTCTCCGAACTTAGCCAAAAGGTGTGGCTCAAATTTTGTGTTTATCAATTTCTGACATACACGTAAGCTACTCCAGGTTTGATTCCTCAATATAGTTAAAAAACAAAGTTAGAAACATGTAAAGTAGAAGTTGATCAGAAGAGAAATTCTTTCTTTGTGTACAAGAATACGCGCAGCAGCATGAGATCATTGCGAACTAAAAGAGAAGTTTTCCCTTTAAAGTTTATCAATTCCTTAGTTCGTAACTAACGAGTCCAATCTATTCATTATCTATCTGACTCTGTTCATATCTATCTATCTATCTATCTATCTATCTATCTAATTCTGTTCATATCTATCTATCTATCTATCTATCTATCTATCTATCTATCTAATTCTGTTCATATGTATCTATCTATCTATCTATCTATCTATTTATCTATCTATCTAATTCTGTTCATATCTATCTATCTATCTATCTATCTAATTCTGTTCATATCTATCTATCTAATTCTGTTCATATCTATCTATCTATCTATCTATCTATCTAATTCTGTTCATATTTATCTATCTATCTATCTATCTAATTCTGTTCATATCTATCTATCTATCTATCTATCTATGTATCTAATTCTGTTCATATCTATCTATCTATCTATCTAAATCTGTTCTAATCTATCTATCTATGTATCCATCTAATTCTCCATCATATCTATCTATCTATCTAATTCTGTTCATATGTATCTATCTATCTATCTAATTCTGTTCATATGTATCTATCTATCTATCTATCTATCTATCTATCTATCTATTTATCTATCTAATTCTGTTCATATCTATCTATCTATCTATCTAATTCTGTTCATATCTATCTATCTAATTCTGTTCATATCTATCTATCTATCTATCTAATTTTGTTCATATCTATCTATCTATGTATCTATCTAATTCTGTTCATATCTATCTATCTATGTATCTATCTAATTCTGTTCATATCTATCTATCTATCTATCTAATTCTGTTCATATCTATCTATCTATCTATCTATCTATCTAATTCTGTTCGTATCTATCTATCTATCTATCTATCTATGTATCTATCTAATTCTGTTCATATCTATCTATCTATGTATCTATCTAATTCTGTTCATATCTATCTATCTATCTATCTATCTAATTCTGTTCATATCTATCTATCTATGTATCTATCTAATTCTGTTCATATCTATCTATCTATCTATCTAATTCTGTTCATATCTATCTAATTCTGTTCATATCTATCTATCTATCTATCTAATTCTGTTCATATCTATCTAATTCTGTTCATATCTATCTATCTATCTATCTATCTATCTATCTATCTATCTATCTAATTCTGTTCATATCTATCTATCTATCTATCTAATTCTGTTCATATCTATCTATGTATTTATCTAAATCTGTTCATATCTATCTATCTATCTATCTATCTATCTATCTATCTATCTATGTATCTAATTCTGTTCATATCTATCTATCTATCTAATTCTGTTCATATCTATCTATCTATCTATCTATCTATTTATCTATCTAATTCTGTTCATATCTATCTATCTATCTATCTATCTATCCATCTATCTATCTAATTCTGTTCATATCTATCTATCTAATTCTGTTCATATCTATCTATCTATCTATCTATCTAATTTTGTTCATATCTATCTATCTATGTATCTATCTAATTCTGTTCATATCTATCTATCTATCTATCTATCTATCTATCTATCTAATTCTGTTCATATCTATCTATCTATCTATCTAATTTTGTTCATATCTATCTATCTATGTATCTATCTAATTCTGTTCATATCTATCTATCTATCTATCTATCTATCTATCTAATTCTGTTCATATCTATCTATCTAATTCTGTTCATATCTATCTATCTATCTATCTATCTATCTATCTATCTAATTCTGTTCATATCTATCTATCTAATTCTGTTCATATCTATCTATCTATCTATCTATCTATCTATCTATATCTATCTAATTCTGTTCATATCTATCTATCTATCTATCTATCTATCTATCTAATTCTGTTTCATATCATCCATCCATCTATCTATCTATCTATCTATCTATCTATCTAATTCTGTTCATATCTATCTATCTATCTATCTAAATCTATTCATCTATCTATCTATCTATCTATCTAATTCTGTTCATATCTATCTATGTATCTATCTAAATCTGTTCATATCTATCTATCTATCTATCTATCTATGTATCTATCTAAATCTGTTCATATCTATCTATCTATCTATCTATCTATCTATCTATGTATCTAATTCTGTTCATATCTATCTATCTATCTAATTCTATCTATCTATCCATCTATCTATCTATCTATCTATCTATCTATCTGTTCATATCTATCTATCTATCTAATTCTGTTCATATATCTATCTATCTATCTATCCATATCTATCTATCTATCTATCTATCTAATCTGTTCATATCTCATATCTATCTATCTATCTATCTATCTATCATATATCTATATATCTATCTAATTCTGTTCATATCTATCTATCTATCTATCTAATTCTGTTCATATCTATCTATCTATCTAATTCTGTTCATATCTATCTATCTATCTATCTAATTCTGTTCATATCTATCTATCTATCTAATTCTGTTCATATCTATCTATCGATATAATTCTGTTCATATCTATCTATCTATCTATCTATCTAATTCTGTTCATATCTATCTATCTATCTATCTATCTATCTAATTCTGTTCATATCTATCTATCTATCTATCTATCTAATTCTGTTCATATCTATCTATCTATCTATCTATCTAATTCTGTTCATATCTATCTATCTATCTATCTATCTATCTATCTATCTAATTCTGTTCATATCTATCTATCTAAGTTTGTTTACTTCTATCTGTCGAATACTGTTCCTACCTCTCTCTCTCTCTCTCTCTATATATATATATATATATATATATATATATAGAGAGAGAGAGAGAGAGAGCAAGCTAGCTGTGTCTCAGCCTGTTTCCATATGTCTGTTTAAAACCCATTCTGTTCCAAGGTGTACCTTTTTTAATAAAAAAAAAATATTTAATTAATTCCTCTCAAGTTTTCTGAATAAATGCATTTTCTTTTCCTAAAAATTTCCGTTTATCACGTAGAAAAAAATCAATAAAACTGCCAAACGCATATCCTCATTAAAATGAATTCCAATCAGTCAATCACTAAATCAATATTTTCCGGCTTTTTTTTATATTGATATCCAGTCTGTATAATCATTTTACAACAGGTTTAAAAAAAAACACAAAAAACTGACGTTAGTATTTTTATTTTACAAACAGTAATGTCTGCTAAACAAAGCAGCATTTAATTTCTATTGCGCTGGAATGTTTCATTTGGCTTTTAATTGCAACAAAATAGCATAATGATAATGATAATGGTATTATTAACCGTTTCTTTATAAGGAAATATTCGTCATTCATTAACCGAGCAGTTTGTACTACTGTCGATTGAAATTTATAAAATCCTATTCTTAAAACAAATAAAAAAAATCAGATTCTCAAGTCTATTAGTTGTTGTTACTCATTCCAGTATTGATGTGGGTTTCCTTCCTAATCTTTTGTTTAAGGTAGAGTGGAAAGTCAACATTTTGATTATGTTATTATTTTCTCTTCAAGTTACAAGTGCGATCCATTTTAGTTCTTGTTTGTCAAATTTCTCAACTTCACGATATCCAAAGAAATATAAATCTCGCTAAGACAAGAAATAAGATTTCTCAAGTCCACTACTTGTTATCAGTCTTTCTAGTACAGGTGGGCGCTGTCTTCATAATCTCTTGTTATGCCATTATTTTCTCTTCAAGTTACATATGCTATCCATTTCAGTTGTTGCTGTTGACAGTTCTCAAGTCACGTGGTATCTGTTATTTGGTATAGGTCTTTTCTGTAGCGCTAGTCCTCAAGTTTTCAATAAGTGTAGTCTTCACTAAGACCCAGAAGATTCACTCGCTCAAAACCAGTTTTAACCATTGATATGAGAATGCACTTGTATAAAACAGACAGTTTAGATATTTCTGAACTTAGAAAGAAAATGATGGGGAAGAAAAGAAAGAACATAGACAGGCCATCATTGACGATTATATATATATATATATATATATGAAGAAAAATATATACGGAAAAAACAAACAAAAATCCTTATATACAATTTATACTGTTTTAATGTTAATATGTCAACGTCAGACGTTTCGGTCTAATAAACCATCTTCAGGACATAATCATAAATTATAACATTATCAATACAACATGACAAAGACGATGTACATAATGTACATTGTTTGTTTTTTCCGTATATATTTTTCTTCATACTGTCGGATCTATATCCATATATTTATTATATATATATATATATATATATATATATATATATATATATATATATATATATATATTGTCTTTTATATGCTTTATGAAAGTCTCAATCTTTCAAATTCGATGAATGTCGTTAAGTGGTTCGCTGAGGTACAGAAGTGAATTTATCAAATATCTTTCTATTGCCCTTAAAAAGCACAATCCTGAAATTCCATAAGGTTATTATTGAAGTTTCTCCGATTTGAAAAAAAAAAAATTCTGTGCTGTGTGAATACATGAGCAGTTATGGCTCTTCATAACTTCCTGCCTTTTGTAGCATTTAGCAACGTTTTTTTTTGTTATCTTTTTCAACTCACTTTTCTCTCATCCATTTTAACAAGGATGTTAGGACGTTACTTGAGGCTTTCCCCTCCCTTTTCTCTTTTGCCTTCAATATGCCCCGTGAGTGTCAAATTCTCCAAAACCTCTTTCTTTATTATATCCTAGACATTTCAACTCTCTGATTATAAATGTTCTTTTTTTTGCCGCATTCCATTCCACAGAAATATACCAAATATTCTTCACTGCGAATAGACTTTCTAGCAAGGTTGTGGCATTTTCCGGATTAAAATAATTTTGGAGAATTCTATCATTTCATGAAGGAATGCTATCAGAAATGTCCTAGATTATAATCTCGTTGAAGATTCCATAAGTGTTTCTTTTCACATAAGGGGCTAATAGATAATGATACTCATGCATATGTTCACGAATTTTTTCCCCGTATTATCTGGTGATTGGCCTGCTCCTGCATAGTTTGCAATTCAAACATTTCCTTCTTAAGAAGATTAGTTACCACCCAAGGCTAGAGAGTTTAGTTTTCCCTACTATTTAATCCAAAGATGGTGGGAGAAAAGACGGATTCATATCTTTCCTAAGGGTGCTTGTGCGAAAGTGAACGCCATAGACAAGTCCTGGAATTGAACTTAGCTCGCCAATCTCACTTTCCGATGACCACTACGTTACGAACACGCCCTACAGTTAGTCTGGTAATTTTGGCTCTTTTTAGCATAAATTCCAAATATTTTTCTTTGCACGCCCAACAATATCAAGTTGGAAATGATATCGGTTATAAATCTGCTGGTTGATAAGGTAGCCGGTCATGAAAAAGCAATAAAGATTGGGCTAAAAAAGGAAGAGAAATTCGAAGGAAATAAAGAAAGGAGATAAGAAGAGAAAGACCCAGAAAGATCTTCCAGAGATGCCCAAATAAGGGAATTTAACCAACATCAGGAATTAGAGTTTTAAAATTTAAAACATTTTGTCTTATAATTTGTCTTTATAATTTTGTCTTATAATTTGTGCTCAGCACCTTATAAATTATGTTGTTATATATATGTAGAATAACAATACAATAAACGACACTTACCGACGTAAGAGTTCCAGCTAGCGTCCAGCTGGCAGACAAAAATAAAGCAGGTTGTAACTTAATACAAACCCTGCAAACTAACTGAAATTAAGCTGGTATTTATATAGAAATACTTCCACTCAGGTACCAGCAGCCAATCACAGCCCAAGCAATGGACTATCCCACTTTAGCATAATGAGATGCTCCATTGCACCATAAATAACTCTCTTCCTCAATGTTGAATCATTCTTCACTCAGCTTGCTCCACAACTGAGTGTTTATCTTGACCACGTGATTGTTCGACAATATACTTGGGTGATTTTTAAAACTAAATGCTCAAAATTGGTAAAAGCTGTGAATCTAATGTTTTGTGACAATTCTTATCACATCAAACTCCAACAATGTTGATTTTCTAAAGAAAGTGAAAAATCAACCTTCCTTAATGTCACTGTTGTGAAAAATTAAAAAACACCCAAAAAACTTTTAGACAATAGTCGAGGTAAAAGCAAAGAAAGTACTATTCATTGTACGAAGGTTTAATACAAGACGGTAAGCAAAAGAAACGGTTTAGTAGGTAACATATACATCGGGGATGTCATAATTAAACACATTCAGATTTTATTTACCTGATCCACACCCCAATAAGGCAACACGTGACATATGGTCATTATTATGTGGGCGACCCATACGCGTACATATGAACCAAAGATAAAAAAAATTACCCAGTCCCTAAAACCACTGTCATGCTGGCGTCGATATTACACCGAACCCACTTCTTTTAGTGTCATGAAGAAGGTGTTGCCGCAGGATGGGAATCTCCAGGATCAAGCGTCTTCTTCCATCTAAAATGAGGAAAACTGATACTACACTTTGATAAAAAAAAAAGGGTAAAATATCCGTTGGCATAGAATTCAGAGATTCGCAGTTTCTAGATCCATGTCGTACAAAAATAGTATCTTTCATCTGACAGCCTCTCTGGTTTATTGATTGATATCTTTTTTACTTTGTGGTTTATTTAAACCCGAAATACATTTCGGATTGTAAGAATAATATTCTTTGCAAGTGAATATTACATTAACAATTTTTTGAAGATGACAACGATTTTTCCAGAAACATGTCCTACTATTTAACCCATAACTTGGGGAAAGAAAGGGATTAATACTTTCCCCAAAGACATTTGCGTATAAGCAAATGTAACAAATTCGACTGGATTTCGAATTCTGAACCACTTTCCATTGTACCACCCGCACATCCACCAGCCCTTTTGAACTGGAGAAAGAATGAAATGACTTCACGTCACCTATAGAAAAAGGAAAGAAAACATGTAACAAGGAAGTATTAAGAAAAATAGGACCATCAAGAAAACTTATATTAACAATAAGAAGACAGATGAAATTTCTGAAAGGCATAATAAGGAAAGTTGGCTTGGGGAATTTAACACTCACAAGACGTACTATAGGTAAGTAAAGCAAGCGGAAGTAGCGAATAAACTCTTTGGTAATTTTATGCTACCTGGTACAGGAGTTAATCATTGCCAATGAGGATTTACCTGTGTTGTAAGTGGAGCGATGTTTCTCTTAATTTTAGATGGGAGAAGCTACTCAACCCCGGAGATCCCAACCCTGCGGCAGCACCTTTCTCATTGCACTAAAGAGATTGGATCGGTGTAATACCGATATCCGCGTGACAGTGATCGCGGGGGCTGGGCAAGAAAAGCAATTTTTGTCGGTGGCCCATATGCATAAGAATTCATATGGCGCTCCTCACTTTAAAATGACCTTGTGTCACATGCAGCCTTGGTGGGGAAGGCCGAGTTTATGTTGTTATATGGCAGAACAAAAGTGTCAAAAGTTGCTTGGAGCAGCAAGAGACAAGAAGTTGTGGAGAGCTATAATCAACTCGTCTTGGCACATAAGCAAAGAAGCAGAAGAAAAAAATCAAAGGAATGGAGCTTCTCTCAAAAAGAATCATTTGACAGAATAAAAGAAATTATCAGTTCCTTGTACCGCACCAGTAAGTACCCTAACTCCACCCGTCCAGGAGATGACGATAAAATACATCCACCTTTTGGGTAAGACGATGAGGTGCATCCGGCGACGGGTCTTCGGGTCGGGAAGTTTTGAGGAGCGTGGAACCACCTCTTAATTGCTGGTGCTCTCAGATCTACCCTGACCCGGAGTGGTGGCACCTGTTTGGGTCCCAGCTGTGGGCAGGTGATTTATCCCCACCACCACCTTCGGACATGGGTCAGGGCTCTGTGAAAGTGTAAAAATAGGTTTTAATACCAGCAGTATTTTTTTTGTAGAAGACTATTGCTAACAATTAATTTTTAAGGGAAAAAATTATTACCATCAATACCTTATTTTACATGCAATACCTTATTACCAACAATACCTTATTACCAGCAATACAAAAAAATTACAAGCAATACATTTTTGAAAAAATATTACCATTAGTACATTTTTAGGAAAAAACAATACTGCCAGCAATACATTTTTGAAAAAAAAATACCAGCAATATTTAAAAAAATATATTACCAGCAATACATTTAAAAAATATTACTAGCAGTAGGTTTTTGAAGGAAAAAATCTTACCAGCAATACATCATTGAAAGAAAAAAATATTACCAGCATTACATGTTTGAAGAAAAAATATTACTAGCAATACATTTTTGAGGAAAAAATATTACCAGCAATACATTCTTGGAAAAAAATATATTACCAGCAATACGCTTTTGGAAAAATATATATATATGAGCAGCAATACTTTTTGGGGGAAAAATTATTACCAGCAATAAAAAATCTTGTCGGCATTGAGGTCGAAATGCTATAAAACAAAACAAACCAAACTCCGCCTTCTCTTGTGTTTACAAGAGCCAAATAACACCGAAAATAGAATACCAATGTCATAAATTGTTTGGAGCTGCCCAATCCTGACTATTTAGTCTTGAGTTTAGAAGCATCTATACGGTCTTATTGGTGATTAATTATTTTCACCTTACAAACTCTATCCCACAGACGAATCGTCGCAAGCCTCTCGCCATTATATCTTTGCTTAGTTCTCCAAGATAAGATCTTCACAGCAAAGTCCTATCATGGCACATAGACTGGACTGAACCATTCCCATTCATTTCGTACTTCGTTAGTAAGAAGGAAGTTCTATTCGGAACTTTCCAAGAACCGCTACTTTAGGGAACAAAACTCCCGAGTGAGTTACGATACTAGCATCTTCAAGTCAAGGGTTAACCGTTATCTTTCCTATATATCTTCATAAACTGCACTTCTTACCTCCTCCTCTTATCTCAATCAGTAACCCTCTACCTTAAGTGGTTCTTGAGCCTTGTATTTGTTGAACAATCAATAAAAGAAAAATAACGACTTTAGGAATGAGGAAAGAGAAAAATGCTTTAGTAAAGATCAAGAGAAAAAAAACAAAGGTAGATAGGAAAAGACATTCCTCGTATCGTCGCAGAGAAAGAAAGAAAAGAGAAATGAAGAAAGAAAAGAGAAATAAAGGAAGAGAAAGAGAAAGAAAGAAAAGAGAAATAAATAAAGAAGAGATAGAAAGAAAGAGAAAGAAAAAGAAAGAAAGAGAAATAGAAAAAAGAGAAAAAAGAAAGATATAAAAGAAAAAGAAAGAAAGAATAAAAGTATGACATGCAATCATGGGAATTAAGAAAAAGAGTGAAAATAAGTTTAGATAATTAACTGGATCTGGTTGACCTACTTGACCTCTGGAAATTAAGCAGCTTAGTCAGGTATTTTGTGTTCAGATTCACTTCCAAATTAGGAGTAAAGGCAGTGTATAGCATGGAGAGAAGCTGCAAATAATATACCTGTGTGAATGGA
Organism: Acanthosepion pharaonis; assembly: GCA_903632075.3. Taxonomy (NCBI): domain Eukaryota; kingdom Metazoa; phylum Mollusca; class Cephalopoda; order Sepiida; family Sepiidae; genus Acanthosepion; species Acanthosepion pharaonis. Next base: position 2,238,574 of record CAHIKZ030003536.1, read on the forward strand.
TAGCAAGGCGGGTTGGCAAAGAGTCAAACGTTGCTTAGAACTATAGAGAAAAGAAAATTGTGGAGAGCCATGATCACGGTGGTCAGAAAAGAAATAACACATAAAAGAAAAATCCATGGGCCTCTCTTTTCTCATGGCATTCCAATATGAACTATTGTTACGAAACAAAGAGAATTGATTCTGTCGTCATTTTTCCGCAAGAAATTGATTTATCCCTTAAAGGGTGTTTTGTACTTTATCCACAATAGCAGCATAATAGCTCTCCTGCTCTCTCCACCATACTCTCCTGCTCTCTCCACCATACTCTCCTTTCCAAGAGGATAGAGACAAGTAGCACCAAACCAAACACGCTTAACAATTACCTTCTTAATCTTCGATGCTTTTATGTATTGTTAATTCGATTTTATTCCAGATTTTTTCAATCACTTTTTGTTCTTGGAATTTGAACTCAGCTATCTTAGCGTAGACTACCCGGCTTTTTAACCCATAGGGAAAGAGAAGAAACGATCTCGTACCATTCCCAAGGGCATTTGTGTGACAGTGAACGATAGAGGCGAGGCTGGAATTTGAACTTGGTTTGTTGATTCGCGCCAACAGCCATTACACAAATCACACAATCGTTTTTTTTTAACTGCCTCTACTTTATCAAGCTTTTCTTGATTAATATTGAAATATTTTATTTGTTTTACTGCGAAAATATTTTTGATTTGCTGTCATTGATTAATACTGAATTGTGATTTATGTTATTAAATCTTTTTTTTTTTTGTCCTTTCTTACTAAAACTGAATCCGGTAATTAAAATTAAGATAGCAGTAAGATAAGTGTGTTCCCCTTTTAACTGAAAATCAAACATAGCCTTACATTAGAACATTTTAAGTAAATTGTTGTCCTTATCAGTTTACTAATATCAACAAACTCATTGATAGCAACATTCTAACTCTTGATTACTGACTTTAATAAGCAAACTTTGGAAGAGACTAAAGTCCGTTGCAATTTATTCGTCCTTCTTGCTATACAGATCGACCCTTCGGCTATCGGCCTATTTTTCCTAACACCACCGTACTGGATGTGTCATAATATTTGAATATTTACTCTGTTTTTTTTTTAAATGCGTTGGTGAAGGTTCATTCGGAGGTCGGTCTATGCATTAAGTGGTGACACCACTGAGTCTCGTGATAAATAAACAAGAGAACAGGGTTGACCTAGAGTCGCTCTCAGCCGAATTACTTCATGTTAATTTGAAGAGGTTAAAACATGATTTTGAGGAAACTACGGATGGCAAAAAATAATTCATTGGAATATATATTTAATTATTCGTGTTTAACCTTAATTGGCCGGAAAGGTAGCTCGCTAGGGATCGTTTCAAAGAAATGAATCTTCTAGTCAGATAGTGGAGGCCTTAACTTCTGTTACAAATTCTGTTCACATGAAACTGAGTCTTGCTGCAGCGTGTATATGATGCTTTGAAAACCGACATTCGTCAGTCAAAGAAGCACACCCCTGCAGCATGACAACTTGAGGCACTGAAAGTGCTTTCTTAATCTGCCAATGTTGCAGACCTTGCTGCATCAGATGACTGCTTTTAAATGTCATGGCTCATTTCTTACGCGGACCGTTGTTCAACAATGTAGATGAGGTTGAAAACGGGTGCAGGGAGTTTTTTTGCCTCTAAACCAGACAAATGGTATAAACGTGGAATTGAGTTTCTGTCACAACAATGGCAACAGACAATAAAATATGATTATTACTGTTCACCATAAACCAAAGGTATATATCCAAACCATCAGATAAATACCTAAAGTAGCAGGGTTTGTAAATAAACCTTGACTGGGAAATCAGCGCCATGCTTTATCAGCAACACGTGTTTTTTCTTTATTTAAAACGGAATGAATAGACTATGTATAATTATAACATTTTCAATCTTTTCTTAATAGCTACACTACTTTAATTCTGTAGTCTAAAAAAAAGACAAAACAAAAACAAAAAAATAAATAAATAAAACTGATTGCAGGTTGTGTAAAAATAGGTATCCGTTCCAATGCTCTATCCAGAGCTAGACGATATGAAAAGCACTTCCTCTTTACCTATGATCTCCGGCACCATGCCCAATTTCATAAACATTGCATCTTGGTTGTATTTAAAAGATGGTAATTCAATATTAATTCCTGGCTCCTTTAATATATCTTTACGTTGTCTGCTAAACAAGTTAAACTTCTGTTGAATTGTATAAACAAAATATTTTTAGGCATTTTTCCAATATTGAGTTTCAAGGAGGAAAGCGTTGGCTATAATCTGCATCTCAATTTGATATTTCCTAATATATCGCAAATGTCACAGTAGAACAGGTTGATTTTGAAACCGTGTTATTGCACTCAATTTGAACGTTCGGTTTTCACATGATAAATAATGACACAATATTTTTTTTCAAATCGTTACTGTTTTTTTGAAGAAACGATTTTGAAGATTAAGTTTAGATCCAAAATTGTAGCGTTGAAATTTTATTCCGGTGTTCAGTTAAAACCTTATAGAACGGCCCTACAAAATTTGTAATTTTCTGTAGCCTTAAAATTTTATATGGACAAAATACATGGAAAAAAGAATATTATTTCTAAATCATTGTACCATCAAATAAGACCTTTATTTACTTCAAAGGTACTAAACAATTTAGTTATATTATGATATAATATGTTATACAGTGTAGAAGCTTTAGTGTGATTTTCATTAAACAATTCAAATTTAAAACATTTTGTCTTATAATTTGTGTCCATCACATTATAAATTATGTTTTATGATTCTCCACGATTTCCTGTTATTTTTAGTTCTTGATAAATTCTATCTTTTTCTTTTTAAATCTTTCCTGAACCCTGTTTTGCCATACATTTACATAAGCTCGCTAGGTAGGTTATGTGTTTTTTTCCGGTCCTAGGCGGAATTCCACCTCGGCCAAGTATCTTTCCTAAGCGTCCTACGTCCGTAAGAAAACCGGATCCGTCTTTAACTTGCGAAGGAAAGGTTTCAACGCAAGAACGTAAAGCAAAGGCGAAAGCGGACAACCTTGACGAATGGAGCTAGACAATACGAAAGGCTCCGATCCAACCCCATTCACTTCTACCATACCGAAGTCGGATCCAGGTGCGAAAGTACGGCCAAGAACCGACCGCTGAAAGGACATCATTTACAAATCGATGGTCCACCATATCGAAAGCCTTGGACTGGATCTAAAGTGATCAACGCGGTTTCACTGTTGACTTGCTCGATGTTTAAGCGTACCATATGAAGGTTGTCCTGAATAGTCCTGCCCTTCGCAGCACAAGTCTGTTCGGAGCAAATCGGACTTGAGAGAACAGCCTGCTTAGTTCTTGGCTAAAATCTTTAACTCTGTATTTAACATAATTAAAGGCCGAAAATTATCTATGCCATCCAAACCGTACTTATCCTTGCGTGACAATTGATCCCACCGCTGGTGAAGCGTTGAGGTATAGACCCCTGCTTCTACCAGTTGTTGAAAATCAATGTCAGCAAAGGAACAAAAACAGGCAACTGCTTCAATACACTTCACAGGGTAGACCATCTAATCCCGGAGATTTGTCCTGGTCAACCTGCTTCAGCGCTTCCCAGATTTCTGTGTTGGGACCGCTCGAGACAGGGAAAGTCAGCTAAATATGTGTCAAACTGAGCAGTGCTCAGACCGGGCTCCCTGGTGAAAAGATCCTGAAAGTAATCACGAAAGGTTTCGTATATGCCCGCGTTTGTAATCACGGTCAGCAATGTGACGCACGCGATATATTGACGAGATGCATTCCGAACTTCCTCTGCACACAATTCAGGGGCCATATTCGTTGTCTCAGAGGACATTCTTTTTAACCTAGCCTTAACTACCAGAGCTTGATCTTTCTTGATAAGTAAGGAGGCCAACTCTTCCCTGGCTAAAATCTACGTCCCCACTATTATAGGATTTAATCGCCCGATCAACTTTTTGCTCAAATGCCGTTTGCGTCGCTAATCTATCTCGATTGTGCTGACGACTCTATTAAGCAGTAAATGACCTAATTTTTTATTTTAAATTATCCCACCACATATTCCCAACCACCGCCCCTGTCAACTCCCGCTGTGGCATTAGTAATAGCTGGTCCCGGAAATCTTGCTCACCAAATAATGGAGAGTTCAATTTTCGGTAGCCAGCCATCTTAACCTTCGGCTTATCTAAGTTTACACGAACCCAGATAAGCCAATGGTCCGAGCAAACTATATAATAGAAACTTGGACACCCTAAGAGCCCTACATCGACTCTTCTAACTGAAACTCAGTCGAGTAATCTAGAACTCACCTTACGTAGTCGAGCCGCTCCAATTTCACACTACCTCCCGAGGGTGTCCATTACGGTATTTATCGGCAAAATCAAACTTTTCGATAAAGTTCCGAAATGGTTTCACGTCCCGGTTGTTAGTACCCGAATTTGACCCCATAGGATATATGGCGGGTCCAAGGACGGCATTCCGATCCACCGCTAAAACTAACCGATGAGATGTCGTCAGAAACGACTCGATCCGCCGAAAGAAATAAGGCCGCTCAGAATGGTCATTGGGTGCATAAGCCACGATGAGACGAAGAGTCTTATCCTTTATGGCAACATCCAGCACACAAAGCCTGTCCGCCAGATCTACGAAGGCAAGAGCACACGCCGCCTTCAAAGACTTGCTCAGCAGACAGGAGACAACTCTCGAGCGTCCATCAAAACATGCGGAACCCCTTAGACAGAATGCCTTAATAATCACGAGTAGAAAACCGGGGCTTCTGTACACAACAAACATTCACCCAGAGAAGCTGAAGGTCACGAGAGAGCCTCGCTCTGCGAGAGTCTGACATCAGGCCAACCAGAGAGACATTATCAAACTGATTAGGGTCGCTCTTCTGCATTAAACATGGCCGGGGTGAGAACACCAACAGTCTTTCCCATTGAACCTGTGCCCATCTCACTCTTGATGGTCCCATCAAGGGACAGGCCACCAATGTCCCCGGGAAAGCCCTATAGAGGGATGGGCGAACGAAAACGGGGAGCTTTCCTGTACAAAATTGCTTCAATCCGGTCATTTGATTATCGTTCATGTATACCGGTGGGGCAATAATTTCAGAGGCATATTTACCTTCTCTATCATACCCCAAATCATCCGCATCCCTGGGATGTGATCGCACCATACAGTAAGTACCCTTTTGAGCCTTTTGAAATTTTGCGACACTTCAATGCCTTTACTATTAATCTGGCGGAATTTCCAAATACTTTAGGTCCGTAGGGTTTCGGGTTTGTGCGAACACCCTTTCCGCTTGTCCCCGGGATACGCGGCAGGCGTTTTCCCCGGGTAAGCGTGGTTGTTTGATTCTTTTCCTTTTTCCCATACGACGGGTGCTTCGGGACTTCTATTTCTTTTCTTTTGTGGTCATTGAGATGAAGTGGGTAGTTGGGGTGTTTTTAAAAGATCGTGGTGACGGAATGCCTTTTACAGATGCTATTGGTGTGTTCTGTTGGTGTGTTTGTCAGTGATTTGGGCGGAGGTAGATGAGAAAATATTTTTTTTGGATGTAGGGGAAGCCGGGACAGAGGATAAGGGCTTTTTTTTTTTTTTTTTTTTTTTTTTTTTTTTTTTTTTTAGCCCGCTTTGCATCCAAATCTACCTTTAGTTTCCTTGAGTTTAAAATTTCCCCCCAGCTTGGTTCATTTAACTTCTGCACTTCCGAAGCTGTTTTCCCTTAGCAAGCCAGGGCGTCGCCCTTAGAGGGAATGGGGCTGTAGGTGTGTTTGCCCCTGGGGTCATTATGGGACTGTGGCTCTTCCCTCTACTCTTCCCAACAATACGTCATCTTCCTACTTCCTTCTCCTTGTCTGCACTTGCGGAAGGCGTCTTTTTTATGGGGAATGTGGTACAGGACCCAACTGAGGATTTTTTCCGCACCGGTTCGTGTCGCTGGTAGTCCCATTACAGGCGCCGAGGAACTAATAGTATCGGACATAGCGGGGATGTTTGAATCATTCCCTTTCTATTGGTGGTGAGGGTGGTACCAAGGTGAAAAGGGTGATGGTGGTCTACCTTTCATTTTTTATTTTCCATTTTTTGGCCTTTACCGAGGAATTACGAGTTATTCGCCAGTCACCATCTAATAACAAGTCATCCATCAAAAAAATATATATATATATATATATATATATATATATATATATATATATATATATATAATATATATATAATTATATATAATTAATAATTAAAATTAGACGATATTCAAGACAACATTTTCACGTTGACTTGAATATCGTCTAATTTTAATTATGTTTTAATAACTATGTCCTGAAGAAGGTCTACTAGACCGAAACGTCTGACGTCGACATTGAAACAACATTAAAACAGCATACTTGCATCTTCGGATTTTTGTTTTTCCATATTTTTCTTCATACTGTCGGATCTATATCCACATATTTGCTTACACACACAAACACACACACACACACATATATATATATATAATTATATTTTTATTACAAGAGATTATAATAAAAAAAAATTTAAATCGCTACACATGATTGTATGTTTCAATGCTATGATTGCACTTCCTCAGGCAATGGTTGGTGACTGGTGATAACAAGATTTTTAGGAAATTTAAAAACAAAAAATATATATATATATATATATATATATATATATATATATATATATGTGTGTGTGTGTGTGTGTGTGTGTGTGTGTGTGTAATATTATGTAATAATAATATTTTGCTCTACTTTGTATTGAGCACATTTTTTAAAAGTAAATGCTACGAACTGGATTTTTACACCAGTTCTTTCTCTCATTTGTATATATATATATATATATATATATATATATATATATAATGGGTGTGCTGAAAAATTCTCGGCCCGATCAAGATGTTTTTTGGGGACAGAAATGATGTTTGTCGTTTGGTAAATTGATTTGGCTGAGACATTTTCAGTATATCTTTTGGGGTACATGGATAGCAATAACACCGTTCCATCGAGAAAATTTTAAGCTACCAAACATTACATTATTTTCCCACATCATCCCCAACACTAGCTATATTTATTTTTACAGCGAGGGACAAAAGCCTCCGCCCCGTGGGTTGACAATACAAAATTGTTTTTCGCTACTTCTCCTGCCTTCAATGTGTGTTAAATTCTCCAAGCATTCTTTTCTCATTATGTGTCCCACCTGTTTATTTGATTAGTTCCTTTCTCAATTTTATTCGTAAAATATCCTCATTTCTCACATTTTGTCGTTAAAACCACATCTCTGTTTGTTACAATTTTTTTTTCAGCTTTTACTACCATATACAAATGTATGCATTATATTGCTGTATAACACTTTGTTTCTAAGGATATTTTTCTATTCCATTATACCTTACTGAGTTTCTGAAAAGCATCTTATCCTATTCCAAACTGTCTCACATTTTCCGTCACTTTTTAGTATAATACCTAAATAGTTAACGTGCCGCAACTGTTTGATTTTTACTTTCCCAATACGTAACTTGGGTTGTCCCTTTTGCTAACAACTATAGATTCTGTCTCCTTATCGTTAATAGTACTTTGTCTGTGCACTTGTGCTGAAATACCGATATTTGTCACTACCAAGAAGTTATAACAATAAAAACTGTTACATTCATTATCAATACTGACGGGGATCAGTCATACATTTCGAGTGTTGGAAATCTGTTCAGATTAGAGAAATCGACATGTGAATATAATATGAATGATGCTTCTCACTTACACAATGCAGCTGCTGCATTACGAGAGTGCAGCATAAATTTCGACTCCTTCAGCCATTGTCTCGACATTTACAAGAAGCATTAAGGATGAATTTTTACATGACGCCAGTTTAGCTGACGATACCGTCAATAATATTATGAGTAAGTGAACAGAGACCATAAGAGGCAAATGGCGGAAATTCGAAATTTCCCAACGTCATGCCCCCCACCACCTCCCATCCGGTAAGAGGACGATTTCTTTTTCGTGGTTGTATTTCTATTTTGTATTTTTTTTCCACATTTTTATTTCCCGTTTTTCTTCTAGTCAGATCCCAAGAATTCTTGGAGAAAAACATTATAAATGTTCATTGGTCAGAACAAAACTATTCTAAACGTGCTTTTTTTCAGTTCTTATTAGAATTGAAGAGGATGCAATTGTTCAGTCGACTGCTGGATTTTAATTACCGAACATGCGAGCAGAACACCGTGAACACACGTTGACTTTCTTTCTTTCTTTTTTTTCTCTCTTTCCTTTCTTTCTTTTTCTTTCTCTCTTTCTTTCTTGACCTTTCTTTCTTTACCTTTCTTTTTCTCTGCTTTATTTCTTTCTTTTTTTTTTCCTCTCTTTCTCTTTTCCTCGCTTTCTTTTTTCTCTATCATTCTTTCTTGCCCTTTCCTTCTTTCTTTTTCATTTTTCATTTTCTCCTTTTTTCTTTCTTTCTTTTTCGTTCTCTCATTCTTTCTTTCTTTCTTTCTTTTTCGTTCTCTCATTCTTTCTTTCTTTCTTTCTGTAGTTAATATATAAACATGAAACATACTTTACATTGAATGTTCGACACATAATATTATTACTATTATACATTGATTCAGCCGAAACAGGTCTCACTTCTTTGTCTTTCTCTGGACTAGTATCTGATTAGGTTTGCGATGCAGCTTCCTGGGTAATTGCTGAGGTTTGATGCAGAAAACGTGATGTGATCGAACATTTGAAGGAATAATACTGGTTTATTCAACAACAAGTCTGCTACCAGATTTTTGGTAATAGGGGAAAGCGAAAAATGCCAAATGGGTTCGCCTGCGTGAACAGGCAAGACGGTTTCTCTTTTATGGAGTTAGAGTTCATTTTTCTCGTCAGTTTCATCAATAATAGTCATTATACGCAGCTCTTAGTCAACACTTGTCTTAGACTAAAATATTTTGGTCTAGACTGACAAGATATACATAAGGATATCTCCAGCAAGTGTACTTTGTGCAGTCATGTTTATTAAAGTGCCTTTATTCAAACTACCGGTTCGTTTAATGAGCATAATCGTATATCGCTACTTTTGCTGTTTTATGACATGTCTTCCTTTATACCGAATGTTTCCGTTCGACACTACCAGAAGGTTAGCGAACGCAACAGACGTTTAAGAAAGGTCGTATGGTACAGCGGTTAAAACATTATAAAACAAACAACAAAAAGACAAAGACGAAGAGTCAATCATTTTATAATAAATAATCATTTTTCTGTTGGAACTGCTAGATGTAACCATAGGTTCTATGCTAGTAGTTCCTTCTCTTGCAATTATCGTTTTGGAACTCACTTCCGAATTCTTGGTTTCTTTTCAACTATGATCTCCAAAGAATTACATGAAACGTCAATCGTCATTTTCTGTCTCTTGGAATCTTAGTCACTTTTGTCTTCTCTCTCCTCAATAATATTTTTCCCATTCAGTAACCCCTTGCGTCTTAGTGGCTTTATTGCCTTGCTTTAGGTGAAATGATTAAAAAATATTTGATATTATGATTTATTGTCATAGGCACAAAGTTTCGGCCAGATACCACTGTCTGGCTCATCTCGGATATTTGTTCATCATTGAGTCATTTTGTCCCAATGGTGTCATTTTTGTTCTATCCCCTGTTTCACTACCGGATCCAGGGATTGAGCTTACGACCACGAAATAAGAGCATCACATGTTTAAGGAGCATCTATATCAACTACGCCACTGCCCCGAAGGACAGCGTTTACCAGCCTTTATATTCAATATCAGATAGTTTCGATATTTCACATGGCGGGTTCATTGATCTGAACTTTTGTATATATAAATTGTGTACCTATATTAACAGCTAAAACAAAAGAAAAACTTTATATTTTGCCGAATTTTTATGCTGTATGCAAACATATTTTGCCTTCATTCATTTGCCACAAAAGATATTTTAGCTATTTTTGTATGTACAGTGTGTCCATAAAGTTCGTGTGCGCTTTAAAAAATTTATAACTTTATTTGTATTTGCGATAGAAATAATTTGTAAAAAGGATTTAAAAGAAGTAAATCTATATTTTTTAAGGTTTTATTGAAATTTTATTTAAGTTTCCACATGTCCTCCATCATTAGCAATACAATGGGTAATACGATTTTGCAGTTCACGGAAAACATTTGCCAACTGATTTACAGTAATGCCTGAAATCACATTAGTTATTTTAGCTATACTTAAAACTGGGTACATTAAACTTTATAACATTTTTTACAGATTATTTCTATCCCAAATACAAATAAAGTTATAAATTTTTTAAAGTGCACACGAACTTTATGGACACCCTGTATATTCATGACTCACTAATGTATTAATATTGACTTTTATTGTAAATACCAAAGAACGTACTTAGTGTCACTATTTATAACAGAGTTATAAATACTATTGACAATGGGCTTTTGACGATTCATTTTGTTTACACAATTATTATAACCGTTTACAAGTGCAGGATTTATCAGTAATGTGTTTGTCTCAGTCTAGTTTAGAGGTGACCTCTTAAAATGTAACAAAAGTGTTTTTGTTCTTACAGACCTCTACCCCAAACATTAGTGTCGCCTTGAAGCTCAGACCACTAGATTCGTTGACAGGGTGCAGTTTCTTCCAGTCAAACGCTTGTAGCTTAAAAATTACTCTTCGGTCATATCGTTACCCACGAGTGAAAACAAAACAAAAAAAATTCTAGCAGTAGATCAGCTTTGATTCTTGAGTTGTAACCTACTGCCATAAGCGAGCGAAGTAGGATTGAGACGTAAGTGAGGGGGAGGTGTACAGTTAAGCAGCCGTCGTCTATGTCCGTCTGCTATGCTCACTTCGTTCCTTGTTTGCTTTTTCGCGGGATGGTCAGTTTTATAGACAACAGTTTTCTCTGTCTTGTCATTTTCGTGTAAAAAAGTCATTAATTTTTCTTCTGTGATTTTCTCTCAGTCTGAGCCTCTTGCTCTGTGGCTGCTTCCACTTATTGATAACAATCAGTCGAAAGTAAATGTTCCGTATCGACTTTTGTGATAAGTTCCGCTGTTTTTAAATTTAACAAAATAGCTGAGCCATATTGGTACATCATTTCATGTATATATCTAACTATCAATGGTTTCACTATATTATTATTATTATTATTATTATTACTACGGTATATCAAAAGTATTTCCATTTTTACACAATTTTATCCAAAGTTTATTTTATGTAGACAATTAAAACGAATATGTCGATTTCGAATAATCTGGCCAATATCAAGATTTATGAAGGGTTATCACTAGCCATTGTCCAATCCTTACGTTTTTCTAATAATAATAGTAATAATGATATTTTTAAGCAGTAAAAACAGCGTTAGACGTTAGGTTGGCAAAGAAGAAAACAGTGTTTTATTTTCATTGGTTAATCAAACAATGCAAATGTAAAAATACAGAGGAACCTCGGTTCTCGAACGTCTCACATGTCGAACAAATCGATTTTCGAACAGAAAATTCGAGATGAAAATGCCTCGGTTAGTGAACAAAATTTCGGTTTTCGAACAAAATTGCTGAACGAATTTTACCTGGACGGAATAATTTCTGAGTCGACCGCCGTGTTGTATACATTTGTGTGTTGTGCTGTGCTTTATTTTTCCCAATTTTATTGTACTGTGACTTTTCTCTACATCGATTCCTATTGGAAACATAGTTTCGGTTTACGAACATTTCTGGTTACGCACGACCTTCAGGAACAAATTAAATTCCTGAACCGAACTTCCACTGTATCAGAATTTCTTTCTTTTTTTTCCTCCATATCTCATTCTCTGATGAAACTTTATTAAAAGTGTAACATGTTAGATTGATAAACGTTTCTTATTTGTTCTTTATTTTATCATTCCGTCAGATTCCAATCTATATTTGATCGCAAACTTATCTTTTTATCCATGTTTCTTGTTGAGTTATTAATCTTTTGCTTGATTACATTTCTTTTTTATTTATTTGCTTATCATCATATATTGTGCCATTCCCTGGCATTGTTTACTGCCTTTTTTCATTAGCTCAGGAATTTCATCTTTTTATAAATTTATCTCCATACAAAACTCAATGTAAAGAATTAATGTTAAAATGATTATGCTGAATGAGGAGCATAATGTGAATAAAAGAGGAGGTCATAATAAGGTCATTTTTATTTATTTTTGCATTATAGTTCTTTTTAAATTTTTCTAGTCTCACCCCCCCACACCTCACCAAGCAAAGCAATAAAACGACTAGGATGTAAAGGGATGCTGAGAACGAGAAAAACTATTATTAAGAAGAGAGGGCAATTAAATAACAATAATTAAAACGACAAAAGATAACGATTGGCAGTGAATCTAATGTTTTGAAGGTCAAAGTTCATTGTGAAACAAGAGGAATTCCACAATCAAGAAGTGCGATAGAAGAAACTGTTAGCATACAACTTATGGTAACATCTAGCCATTTCAGCTGGAAAATGAAGAGAGTTTTCCGCCAATCCAGTAACAGATTTAAATTCATTAAGTCTAGGCACCATAGTGGAAAGTTCAGCAGAACAATTACCATATTTATAGAAAAGACACAAAGAAGCTAAATTACGCCGGTGGTAATGTCACTGAAGCCATGATACCAGGTCAGGACTAATAACATTGCAGATTCTTTAATTTTTTTTATCAAGAATCTCTAAATATTATAACAGGAGCATCAGATGAGATGTGGCAGCCATGTTCAAAATATGGACATAGTAGGCTTATAAATATGTAAGACAGATAGGAAAGGCGGGGGTTTAGGTTTTCCGTAATTTTCGTGATTTTATCCTTAGTTTGCTTATAACTGAGAGGTGATCGCTCCCGCAGTCATCGCATTTTCTCTTTTAATTAGAGTCCAGGTTCATATAACGTTTCACTGTTCTTGGTAAATTTTCTGTTATCATAATGTGGGATATTTAATAACAAAGATGATGGAAAGAAAAAGAAAACGAATATAGATTAATTTGGCTAGATTGCAAAAAATTTATTTAAAAATTTTGAAACTACCAGCTTCTCTCGTTCATGCGCATGTGCAGTCAAAACAACGTCAACAAACCCAGTTCGATAAATTCTTCCATTTTGTCTCATATATATATATATATATATATATATATGTGTGTGTGTGTGTGTGTGAGACTCAGATGATAAAATCATTATTTGTTTCTGTAGTGGAAAGGCGTTATATAATCAAGATTGTCATACCTCCTTTTAAAAAATACTAAACAGACAAACAAACACAAAAACAAAACAAACGTATCGTGAGGAGATCAAAACTTAAAATCAAGTTGCCGGAAGAAGTGAGTTCCTCATTGAAATACTAAACAGAAATTTTGCTGGCAAAAACAAGAACAAAAAATCATAATAAAAACATCGGAATCCCGAATTTGATGTTTCTAGATTTTGACGTTAATTTCAAAATCATCAAATTATTTTCGTAAACAGTAATTTAGTTGACATGTTAACATTTATTTCTTTGTTGGGAAAATCGTCAAATACAAAATTGAAACAAAAATTGAGCGTTTGACTGAATTAGGATTTTTTTTATTTGATGAACGTTAATAATAGGATCGTTTCACATGCAGGAACATTGGATTGTTTTAAGGAAGCGGCCATTTTGGTTTTTGCCACTTGTCTTCAGACAATGAAAGAATTAGATTAAAGGTGAGTTATATTATGACGAATTGAATTAGCATGGAATTAACTGACAATCTTAATTGATCAAATTGTTTTACTGAACAAATAATTCTAATAATTCAGTGGAGACTATCTATCTATCTATCTATCTATCTATCTATCTATCTATCTATCTATCTATCTATCTACTTCTGTTTGTTCATTATCTGTCTATCCAAACCTACTCACATGTGTCTGTGCATATGTGTGTTTTGAAAACATTTTTTGAAAATGGAAGGCCAAACATGGGTCAGCATGTTATCTGAAAGTAGCTGCTTTTCTTCAATCTGTGCCAATGGTTAGAGTTCAATTCCAGATTTCTAATACTGATTTTCAAGGCAATAAAAATTGGTGCAACGCAAGCTTTTCGTCACCCCCTTGTTTGTTGTCACATTGTTAAATTTGTTGTAGTTTAGAAGATCAGTCAATCGTTTAATCACGTCTAGCCTCAATGGGTACTTTATTTCTGTTACTCTAAGCTGGATTAAGCGAAATTTAATAAATAAGGGCTCTGTAGATCATGAATTATCATGCGTGATCGTTAACAAGCAAGTTACACGGCTCACAAGTTTATCGAGTTCATTACTCACTGGATGCGACAAAATGGCTTGATTGCTTCCCATAAAGAAACGCTGATTTTTTTTTTTTACTATTGTTCACCAAATACAAGGCCCAAGAGTCAATCAAGGTAGTAGGTTTTGTAAAGTCGTGTAAGAAGGAAGCTATATTATGACAATATGTAGGATAGATAACGGCTAACCCTAGACCTGAAGAGGTTAAGATTGTTGTGATCGGAGAAACTACCTCTAGGATGTCCGTTCCATAATGCAGTAGAACTTCCTCCTTATCAATGGAATATAAAAGTAATGAGGATGAGTTCACTCAGTGTACGTGGCCTGGCGGGTCCGAACTGAATGTGGATTGGTGGAACCAAAGAAGATAGTTCGCGTGAATATCTGCTATAAAAATAACGACAGAGTAGCAAAGTTTCGTCTGTGGAAAGAGGTTGTAGGCTAGAAAACAGTTCATCTTCCAGAAGGCTGCGAAAACTCTTTTTGATCACTGTCGAGGGTGGAAAGTCAGGATGTCACTTTGAAAATCAGCATTTGAAATTTTAGGTTTACCTGGACTCGAACGCAGACCTCTGGTACCAGTGGGAAATACGTAAATATTCCAGCCACAAGGCTGACCTAATTGGTAATGGTACAGTCCTATAGCCAATTCGTCTGACGGATTAAGATAAAAAAATATCCTTGAAAAAACAAAGTGAGGCGATTTTGTTTTACGAAGTTAACACCAGACCTTCTTTAGAATCACAGATTTTTAGTGTAGTATGGAGAAGACTTTTGGTTTTCTCTTCGTTCTATCCGGAAGACAAGCCATAAATTGTTAACTTAATACATCAATAAACAGACGTAAAAAATGCATGCCGTGCGATAAAAAACGTGTTCGAGATTGAAAACAAAACCACAAGAGAGGAAAGAGCAATGAGGAAAAAAAAAAAACAAGAGAGAAAGAGAATTAGAAATGGTCGAAGCCATAAGAGAGAGAGAGAGAGAGAGAGAGAGAGAGAGAGAGAGAGAGAGAGAATGAAACAACGGACACCGAAGAAAGTTTATTAGAAAGAAAACGTAGAAGGTGCAAAGAGAAAGTATAAAAGAAAAAAGAGAAGAAAAGAGCGGGGAAACTGTAAGGATATTACAACACTAAGAAATAACATATCATGTTGGTATTATGTCTGGCACAAGGTCAATAATTTGGGGAGATTAAATAATTTGAGAAGTATTCATCTCAACGCAGTGGAATGCTGAGTTTAGTTTGAGATACGCGATTGTAAAACATCTTGAACAAGAAGGCTGATAGGTGTACAGAATTTATTTTTTTATATCTTAAAATAGTAATAACTGGCTTCTTCCAAATCCTTAAATTAAGTTCCTCTATTTAACTCATATGTTTCTTGCAAAGGTTTTAAGGATTTTATTTTGTTTAAAACAAAGAAGACGCTCTCTACATCAGATTGGGTAATTCGACTCACGTGACTTAAGAAGTGATTTTGCATCTTTTGCAGGTCAACATATCTCTACATGTTTCTGCTAGGGGATTTTTTTTTTTACAGTAAAGGTCACCTCTTACAAGGCCCGGGGCCCACTCGCGGTAGAGGGTTACGTTAGGAGGTTATTTGTGTGTATAGTTGAGGGACATAATGATTAACCCTAGCTTTGAATCGGTTAAGATTGTAGTGATCGGGGAAACATCTTCTTGGGAGTCGGTTCCACAGGGAAGTGGTTCGAGGGAAGAAGCTGCTCGAGTGGAACTTACGACTCACCAATGGAATACGGAGGGAATGTAGGTGGTTTGCTATTGTGTAAGCGGCATGGCGGGTTCTTGCTGTGAAGGTTTGCCTTGGTGGGTAATTCGTCCGAGCACTTTCCAAGTAGCGGTAAAGCAGCAAAAGGCTTGCCACATCCCACCTGTGGGAGAGGGGTTGAATGGTGGAGAATAATTCGTCGCAAAAACCATTGAATTTTAATGAGGTCTTGGAAGCTTCCGCCCAGATATGACAACAGTATACCATTTTAGGCCTGATCTGGTTCTTGCATAGATAGAGATAACAGGAGAATTGGATACTTACTGGAGCGATACAGGGAGCCAACCATTTTACCTGCATCCTTAGCAACAGAGCGTATGTACAAGTTCCACTTGAGGTCGGGTCTGAGTTTGAGGTCCAACAGTCTTCCTAGGCACGGTGCTTCCGCGAGAGGACCTCTGTTCATCTTGATTGTTTGTAGTTTGTGCTCAGATCGGCGATGATGGAAAGTAACTAGCTTGCGCATCACTTATATGAATAGTGATTTTCCAAGGGTAGTTTGGATGTGGCACATGGCCGAAAGTAAGGATTGAACTCACTACTCAATCGTAATTCATCTAGCAAGACAAGCTTATATGAATATATCAGCAGAGGTTTGACAAAATTGTTAAAAGTAATTGTTTTCTCAGTCGGTCTCAGTAATTAGATAAAATGGGACCTAGAATCAACCCACAACCACGCCCCAGTCTATGTGTAGATATCAACATGATGGCAGTATAACTGTATTTGTGTGATATAAGATAGGATTTACACAGAATTATTGGTTTATTATTAGGAGATGATAATAATAATAATTATTATTATTAATAATAATACTACTACTACTAATAATAAACGAGAAGACAAGGCAAATAGAGTTATTGAACAACGAAGACCAAATGTAATTGTCCTCAACGTAACAGAAAATTAATGCCAAATAATGTATGTGGACATAACAAGCTGAATGCTAAGCAAAGCAAATAAAAAAAGATCGGCAACTACACTGACCTGAAGGTTGATATTGCCAGGTTGTGAAAAATATTGGATAAAAATGTTAAAATCATCCCGATACTGATTGGAGCACTCGAAAAATTCTGTCTACCTAAGATCCTTGTTGTAACTTGACCAAAAGTATCTTCTCTGGCGCTCAAGACATCTACACAGCAACGGTACCACAATATATTCAGAATATAGTAATAACAATATACTAATAAATCTTGTATTATCTTATCTATCGTCACTTTAATAGGAATAATAGTAAAGTGACTTTCGGCATCTAACGAAGCAAGGATGCCATTAATGGGTTTATGTGTGCACAATATGAAAAATAATTCAGCTGTATATTTATTTGTACACGGTTAATTAGTAGGAATTTTATCAGCAAATTACTATTACCGCTAAATTACTATTACGTCCAAAACATTCTTATAATCTAAAAATATTTTCTGCCTTTAGATAAAATGCAAAGGGTTGATAAACTGTAAAAAAACAAGTTGACCAGTCAGTTACCTTTGGATAACGTGTTTAAGGCGAACAAATAAAGTGTTCAGAACAAATAAATTATTCGGAATAAATAAAGTGTTAGGAACAAATGAAATGTTCAGATTAAATAAAGTGTTCTGAATAAAAAGAATAGAGTATTTTTATTTTTTATTTTTCACAAGTACGAAATTTGAATTTTTTCTCAAGAAAATAAAATTCTTTTTTTTACTGACGTCGATTCGACTGTCAAAACCAGTCGATATTAAAACAAATTCCAAATTCCTTCATCAAACTTTGATCTCTCTCTTTCTCTCTCTCACACACGCAAAAAGAATCACCCCCTCACACATGCCTATGCATAACGAGTAATACTGTGAGTAGATGGTATGACAGATTTTATTTTATTTCATTTTACTATTTTGATAATGTAATTTTTAATTCCATGGATAACGAAGTGTCGATGCTTTCTGAATGTGTTTGAATGAAATCAGATCAAATTGCATTAAACTAAAATAGCGCAATAATCAAGTTTGTTTAAAAAATCATTTTGTTAGACCAAGAAGAATCAAAGTGACACCAAATAGATCAAAATATAAAATGAAATGTTTCATTCTATAGGCAAAAGAAACAGGGGAATGCTGCGGGTCATCTACCAGACAAGCTTATGTCAAGTGATGGCGGAATTAGAGAGTGGCAGGCTTGGCAAGGAACAAACGTTTTTCTCAGAACTCCAAGGGATAGGAGGTTGTGGACAGCCATGATCATTCACATCCTGAAAGGATACGGCACATAGAAAAAGAACGTGAATATATAAATCCCAAAGTTTGTGTCTGCTAGAAGCCATATGAATTATATATATATATATATATATATATATATATATATATATATATATATATTATAAATTAATTGATTTAAAATATGGTTTTGTTTCGCTACACAGTTCTAACCATGTTTCAAAAATAGAAGCTAAAAGCCCCGAATTTAATTTTGCAATTAAATTAAAAGCATTAGTTCCATTTCATCCTCAAGCACTATTTTGTAAAAATAAAAATATCTATAAGAACACCGGATTATATATCTTACTGTTCTTTCTTTCTTTATATATATATATATATATATATATATATATATATATATATATATATATATATATATATATATATATATAAAGCTAGTTGTCTGTCCGTGTGTGTGCAAATATTACGTAAATATCTGGGCTGAAACAAATGTAATTTTAGATTTATCCACAATGGAATATGAGTTTAAACTGGTTGGCTCTCGTGTAGATGAGGCTAAAGGCAAAAGTTGCTTGAACGCCTTTGGGCTTTTAGTATTTCGACGATTTTGCCTTCTATTGCTGGCGTACAGCGGGGTGGAGGTGGGGTTGATTGTGATTGTGGTGAAGCCGAACCCCTGGAACTGAGCTCAATAATATGGACCGTACATGAAGGCGGTTTTATAATTTATATCTACCAAAATTCTTTGCTTTGATATTCTGAGCAGCATGTTTATCGTTCTTGCGATAATCACAAGGTTTCGACCGTTGTACCTTCTGGCCTTCTTCAGCTGTCTGTCTTTGTAATTAGTAAACTTCCTGGAATTTCGAACCGGATCAATCCACCGGATAGTTCCCATTCTGTTTGTTATGCTTAGGATATATTTTATATAATTCATTACTCGGGATTCTTATTCATCTTTGTGAACCAGAGTATGAAATTTTCTGCACTACCGGAATTAGGGATTGAAATCAGGACGACCAGGGAACCAGATTATGTTTTAAATAACGTTTTAATTCTCTTAATATGTGATGAAATTCTGAAGCCATAAATCTAATGTCCCTACACAGGTGGAAGGCATGTGTCCTGATTCGGGTGATTGAATTTTCTTCCTCAGAGGATCTCAGATGATATGCTAGGTCTATTGATAAAGTTTTCAGTGTCAAATATATGTACTGATTCTTTCAGTCGTATTGTCCTCAGTTTTTTTTATCTTTTTGTTATGTTAACTTTACTCCACAGGGGCTGGTGATCATCCTTTTTCTCTCCATATATGACCAGCCTCGTCGATTTCAATGTATCTCCTCGGGTAAAAGCTTTTCGACGTTGCTTTACCCCTAATTTTAGCGGGTTACTGGTCTATCCTTTGTATTTCTTGCTAAAGGTACATGAGATGGAATACACAGTTTTCTTTCGCGGGGATACCTTCCAGGTTTTGAACTAAATTTGAATACCATCCGTATGTTTGATAGACCACATCTTTGAATCGTTTCGAATGTATTCCTTATGTATAGCAGGCAAATCATGACCATATTTTCCTTGACCTTCTTGATAATTCCTCATATAAATAAAACAGGTTTTTTTTATATCTTACTCAACTTAGTTGTTCTTATATAATAGAGATAACGAATTAAAATAATTTTTTTAAATAACATATTTTCTTATTTTCAGTATGGTCTTTTGAGATATTTATAGATAAGCAATTGCTTTGTTGTCTTGTATAATTAAATTGCTTAGTTATTTAAATAAAGATATCTACTACCCTAAAAGTGGTAAACACCTTAGCATTTAGATCACAGCTTCTCAGTAAACAGAAGTAAGCAAGCTATGAAAGCTAGGAAGAAATTATGCTATATTTTAATAGCCCACTTTGAAAATGTAACAATTAAAAATTATATATTTAATACTAAAAATGCTGTAAATAAACGGTTACCGAAAAATTATCTTCGAAATGGTTTAATTTTTTTTTAATCATTTCACCCCAAGAAAAACGATAATGCCACTAGGACGCAAGAATTTACTGGGAGTGGAAGAAAATTAGAAGACTTTAGTGAGGAGAAAGGACAATAAAAGAACAGGTTTAAGGAAGACAGAAGATGCCAATTGGCTTTGCATTTAATTTTGTTGAGACTGTAGTTGTCAGGGAAGCAAGGAATCGGAAAGGATTTCCAGAGGCGAGCAGTGCAAGAAAAGAAACTATTAGAATAGAACATACGGCTGCATCTAGCTCGTTCAACAGTGAAATGTTGAGACCTAACTGCCAATCTAGTAGCAGGCTTAAATTCAAGCAGGCGATGCACCAAGGAGAAAAACTCATTAGAAAAATTACAATGAAAGTATTTGTAGAAAAAACAGAGGGAAGACACATCATAGCGGTGGAAAAGTGACTGAAGTCGAGTTGCTAGTTTACGAGAATTTCACTAATTTTTGTTTTTGACATATGTAAATCTGTCTTAAAAACTCGCATCGCGTTCCTCACTGGGTGCCTTATACTTTCGGCCTTGTGCCACATCTAAGCTACGTGCAGAGAGAGAGACTTGGCCCACATAACGCCGGGTATTATTGCTAGTTTAATCTATGTCTGGTTGGTATTGATTTGTTTTTTATCTTTTCTATTCTATGGTAATCATGAACTTTTTGAGTTGATATTTTCATCATTTGAATATTAAAAGATTCCCAGCCAAAATTTTCAATACCATAATTATCGTTTCGGAAAGACTGAATATCGATGCAGTCATTTAAATTCAGAACGACTTGCGACAAAACAGCGAGCATTGTCCAGCGAACGCCATAATATCACGCAAAATATCATTATACCTTATCTGAAGCTGTTTTTATCGGATCGAATGAACGGAGGATTAAGAATCACATTTCATTTCTTGTTATATTCAATGAAGCTTTTCGATTATCCACATTGTTTCGGGTCGGTATACACGTTGTGGGATAAACACGTGTGTCTCCTGAAATGGCCCACAAAAAATATGGCAGACTCGGAGTATGAGTCCACCTAAAGAAACAACAAGAACCATATATATATATATATATATATATATATATATATATATATATAAACAAATGAATATGTGTTCACAACAAAAGGTTACAAATGACAAAGACAATAATGTGAGAGTAATAAATGAATGTGGAATCGTTTTGGTCTAAAGTATGTGAAGTGAGTGAATGTGCATATATATATGTGTGTGTAAGCAAATATATGGATATAAATCCGACAGTATGAAAGAAAAATACAGAAAAAAAAAACAAAATTCTGAATATGCATTATTAATGTTAAAATAAAGTCGACGTCGGACGTTTCGGTCTATTTAAGACCATCTTCATGGACATTTTCATTTAAACATAATTAACATTATAACTTATAACAATTTAACACAAAAGACGATGGACATAAGAGCCCAACTAATTCAGACAGATAACTGAAATTTTATACAGATCAGCGTTCTGTTCATCGTCTTTTGTGTTAAATTGTTATAAGTTATAATGTTAATTATGTTTAAATGAAAATGTCCATGAAGATGGTCTTAAATAGACCGAAACGTCCGACGTCGACTTTATTTTAACATTAATAATGCATATTCAGAATTTTTTTTTTTTTTTTTTCTGTATTTTTCTTTCATATATGTGTGTGTATGTAATGTTCATACGTTTCCCAAAAAGGAAAAACGCAATCTTCCGCGAGAGATTTACATGTTGTCGTGTCAGGGGAAAAATAAAAAGAGGGCGATAAAAAATTATCGCAGAATATTTATACAGCTGGCGTATATGGTACCTGTATGGAGTCCACGACTCTGAGCCGTACAAAGGGATGACAAGGACAACAGCTCTGTAAACCCAAATTTTCGTATCCAGTCGAATACCCCACTCATTCCACAAGCGACGGCGAACTTTGCGGAAAGCCCTGGTAGCCTTAGCAATCCGAAGCATGATTTCATTATCTAAAGATCCACTGTAATTGACTTTGCCCCCAACACGTGCACTCGGTCATGTTTCATTGGAAAAATACTAAAAAAAGGATATAATAGCGTAATTCTTCTTTTTATTTTTAATTAATTGGCACACGGATGTATACATACATATCTGCTCTAGGTTAGTGTTAATAAAAATGTTGTCCCGAAACTAGGTTTAATTTGATGAGAGCTTCCTTTGAGGTACCACCGTTGTCGTACTTAATCCATTTCATAATATATATATATATATATATATATATATATGTGTGTGTGTGTGTGTGTGTGTGTGTGTATGTATGTATGTATGTATGTATGTATATGTATCATAAATGGACAAAGTCCGACAATTATTTAAAGACATTTTTATGTGTATACATTCTTTTTATAGATGGAAAGATTGAAGTTTAAAGGCAGCAAATTCGACCTTGCTAACCGAACGCTCCTCTGTGGCCAAATCAGTTAAAGGCACGTCAGGCTATATCACGGTTCCGTATAGGATACAGGTTCGATTCCTGTCGGAGGACGAATATTTTCTATGAAAATTTCTCGGGCGTTTAGACCGGTAAATGTCGTTTAATACTGTTTATTATAAACAGAGCATGTACTTAAATATATGTATCTATAAAAAGAATGTATAAATATAAAAATGTCTTAAAATATATATGTATATTTGTATGTACACACACACACATATATATATATATATATATATGCGTGCGTGTTGTGTATTATAGGCTAAATCAGGGGTCGGCAACTCATTCGACCCCCACGGGCCGGATCGTGTTATAATGACGGGTCGCGGGCTGGACAAAGGCCATTAATGAAAAATTAAGGAAAATTACATATGCAGACCCCTGTCAACCTAAATATTTAAAACCATAATGAAAATAAACATTGAGAAATCAGAAAAACAAAAGAAAATCTAAGATTAAAAAACACCTAACAAAAATTACTTTTCCTCAAGGAATGTCAAAATACTTCAAAGTGAAAAAAATCAACCGAAGTGAAATGGATGAAATTATGATGTGTAGGTTTGAAACTGTTATTGAAAATTGTTCCACAAATGAACCACACACACACACACACACACACATCAAACAAAAACGAAGCATATATACCCATACATACGAGTACAAATAGCTGCAAACATATACACTTACGTATGTACACATGCAGTATCATCCAGACATTCATGAGGCATGTATGTATAATGCACGTATGTTTAACTGTCTTTAGATTTCTGCTACCTTGCATGTCAGTCCCTCCTTGGCCTCTTTCATTTTATCGTTCCTTTCGCCTCTGTTATCTTTTAATGTAGCCAAGGGTCATAACAAATATGTATCCATTATTTGACATTAAACGTAGGCAATGCAACTTGGTAAAATAAGACTCATGAAAGATAACTGGCAGATAGTCTAATATTTTTAGTGCACTGAGATGTGTAGACATTCTATGGAAAATGACATATAACAAATTTCATTTGAAAGTCGTCTCTCATGTTAAAAATAGAGTCATTGGTAATCAGGCTCACGGGCCGGTCAAAATGCCTTCGCGGGCTGGATTCGGCCCGCGGGCCGTAGCTTGCCGACCCTTGGGCTAAAGTATTGTAGCCACCTTTTGGATTTCGAAGAATCACTTAAAAATTCAAGGTTGTGTGCCTTTTTCATATGACATTAATTTTTACGCTTAGCCTGCTAATCGGTTTTTCGATAATGTAGTTTCACTAGTTTCCATCATTTTATTTTAACAAAATAACATTCTCACTCATTTCGAATTTTGTTCGTTCCTATTTGCACACGTGACGCTTCCATTTTAACTTTCAACGTTGAAACTAGGAAATGGGAAACAAGATAGCATCATATTAAGAGTTTCAGTTTATATGCAAACGATGATAAAATACCGTGGCTCAGTGATCTGGTCGAATACCACCAAACGTAATTTCCACGAAATTGTGAATATATAACGTATTTGTCGGCCTAGTGGACGCACCCACGTATTGGACGCATCCAGATTTTGGCATGGATTATTTAGGGAAAAATGAAACCATCACAACTATTAAAATGAAAATCATGACCTTAACTATATGTCACCTTCTCACTAACCATGAAGAAACACTTACAGTATTAGCAAAAATTATACTATTGCTACTTTTTTTAATAGATGTTAAAAAAGGATTTATTACCAGGACGATTTTTTGAAAAGAAGAATCTAAGTACATTTCATTTATTAGTATATTTAGTATATTTGCATTTATTGAATTGTTTTAATTTTATTTTAGAGATCGACATCTGCACATACAGTAAATTCATAATAGCTACAAATAAATCTAGTGGTATCAGTGAACACTGGTACATATGGTAATAGGAAAAAAGCAGAAATATGGTACTTATTGATAAATGAAATCCCATACGATACATGCAGAAAAGCAAATTCCAATACCTGTATATCAACATAAACACACACAAAGCAAGCAGCAATGTACCAGTCAAATCAAATATTTCTGTAAAATCTGTTACTTCTACAATACAAGCAGCAAAATATTAATTTCTTTTTCCTGAGTGAATTTTTCAGGTTGTAAACTTTTGGTGCATTTTAAAAAAATCCGCGACCAAGAGGCCGGCAAATACAGTATATATATATATATATATATATATATATATATATATATATATATATATATATGGGAAAGCTAACAAATCCGTTGGTAAATAATCCAAGTGAATCCTAGTACACAATTTACATTATTCGGACTATTGTCCTCATCTTTGTCGCCATATTTATTACAACGTTTCGGCCGTTGTACGCCCCGGCCTTCTTCAGGTGGTTGGAATGTCGAACTGAACCTTTTATTTCACTCACTAGGGTAGACTGTTCTAGTTCCACGTGCCATGTTTAATGGATGTCAGTTATCAGTTATCTCCTGTTAATTCCCCTCTTGAAGTTCTCCACTGCCTTAACCGGGTATTGAACTCACACTCACTGGATCTAACCAACGCCTTTATCCAGTGTGCCATGTGAGTGTGAGTTCACTACACAGTTAAGGCAGTGGAAAACTTGGAGAAGGGAATTAACAGGAGATAAC
Source organism: Acanthosepion pharaonis (assembly GCA_903632075.3). Taxonomy (NCBI): domain Eukaryota; kingdom Metazoa; phylum Mollusca; class Cephalopoda; order Sepiida; family Sepiidae; genus Acanthosepion; species Acanthosepion pharaonis. The sequence goes on from CAHIKZ030003536.1 coordinate 2,263,937, forward strand.
TGGCAACTGACATCCATTAAATATGGCTCGTGGAACTAGAAAAGTTATGTAAATAAAAAATAAAAATAAATGTAAAATAATGTAAATAGTGTACATAATATCTCATCTCAGAAATATAGACAGATACTGAATCCTATCAATATAAAATATTAAAACTGATCCACAAAAAGAGCTCAATGTATTTATTATTACAGATGAAATAATTAATAAACAATAAAATCCAAAATCACCTCATATGGAGAATAACCTATTACGGTAGACAAAGATATCGGTCGTCTGTCTTATCAACCCCGGTGTGGACTGAGTTCGCTTTATCTTCGTCTGCCGAAATAGGCCATTCCTCATATAAGATAATTTTGAATTATATTGTTTATATATATATATATATATATATATATATATATATAAGAAGGATTGAAGAATCGGGGAGCCGAGTTCGAATTCCAGTGGAATTCATTACATTCACTTATGTGCTAATACCCTTGGGAAAGGTATGAATCCTTTTCTCCCCCCCCCCTCCAGAGGTGAGTCTCAATATAGGACGAAACGGCTGTCCAGTGATTTCTGCATTCTGTTGAGGTTTCTTTTAGACTCGATGAATTACTTATCATTATCTCAAATTCTCCTAATAATTTCTATCACTTATAGATCCATGCTTGAACCGTCTTATAATACTCCAGTTGGAGTGGCTTGATGATCGTAGCCGTGGCTCGTGGGGACACAGTCCCATGGATAAGGAAAACTCGGATGAGTTCCACCACGGAATTTGTGATCAAGCTATCATCAGCTGATGAGTCCCAAATATAGGATGAAACGGCCGTCCAGTGCTTTCTGCATTCTGTTGAGGTTTCTTCCAGACTCGATGAATTACTTAATTATAATTATCTCAAATAAATCTTCCTATTAATTTCTATCATATATATATATATATATATATATATATATAATTTCATTTAAGTATTGAAAACCGTTTAGCTCGAGAGAATGTTAATTCAAGTTTTCGCGCCGATACCAGTTAACGGCCAACGAATTTAATTACGAAACGTCCCTCTTTTGGAAATACGCGCCTTGCCTTCTTTTTGTTCTCTGTTCAATGCTGTGATTGATGTCATTTAGTGCCTGGGGAATCATCATTGTTCTATATTTGATCTACAAATGTTTCGAGCTGAAGGTGTTCCTGAAGATGCAATTGTTTTGTGCAATGAATATTATGAAATAAAATCATACACGGTGTACAATAAGTCATATCAACCAAGTGTTCCTTGTTTTCTTTGATGTTAGCAAAATTGCTTTGTGAGTGCTATCTATTATACAACTGCAATTTACATATTTAAAGACTTGCATATGAAAACTTTTAATAAGAGTAAAAACTTGAGAAAATATACCGTTATTTTTATGGTTGGAGAAAATTGCTAATAAATATACATTTTTGAATATAACAAATACGAGAAGTTAAATTTAGAAAAATGGTCATATGCTTTCAGTCCTCACTTAACGACCGGTTAAAGGTCTAATGATTTTATCGTTAAACGAGTTAATTGCTAAATGTGAAGTTATACTATTAGAGGCATATTACGCATTTAAATTTTTTTGTCACTCAGCTTCAGAGAGATTTCATGTCCCTTTTTGTACCATTTGTAAGATTTCTAACTTATTTCCAAATTTCTACACAGAACAGTAGCGTAGCTAGAGAGGATGAGGGAGCAGTCCGCCCCGTGCGACATTTTTATAGGGGTAGCAACTTTCCTGTATAGAAAAAACAAGAGAAGTTACTTTGTAGAAAGATTTAGTTTTAATCTAGAAATAAAGAGGGTCCTAATTTTTACACATTTTTTTGTGATCCCTTAATGTTGATTTGGCTTTTTGTTTAACTGTTACTTTTAAGATTTAAGTATGTTTGGTATGTATTTAAAGCATACTAATATATTTGAGTATGTGAAAGTAATATTATAATACTACATAAACTAGTTCATGTATATATATATATATATATAATCATTTCACCCCATACAAGGCGATAGAACCACAAAGTTACAAGAGGTTACGGAGTGTGAAAGCAAAGAAAAAAAAAAAGAAAAAAAAGAGAAACATTATTAAGAAGAGAGAACAATAGAAGAGTAATAATGAAGACAGTAGATAACGATGGACATTGCATTAAAATTTTAGAAGATTAAATTTCGCTGGAAAGTATGTAACCGAAAGAGAGTTCCACAGGTGAGAAGTGTAGAAAAGACACTGTTAGCATAGAACCTACGGTTGCATTCAGCCAATTCAATTCTAAATTGATGAGGCATTGTTGGTTAATCTAGTACTGCGCTTAAATTCATTAAGTATACTTACCATAGTGAAGAACAATTACAATTTTCAAGTATTTATAGAAAAAGGCACAGGAAATATATATATATATATATATATATATATATATATATATATATATATATATATATATATATATATATCGGCGTGTTTCTCGGGTTAATGTCGCAACATTTTTAATGTTGAACGAGCTTTCCTTAGAGACGAAATTATTTATTTTTCTGAAGCGCTCAGTTCAATTAAAATCCATTATGTATCTATCTGGGGTAGAGTCTGGCGCACTTTGTCGTTCTATGATGGGTTTCGTTTTTTAAATATTTGTCGGAGGGTGATCTGTTTGTTGGTAATAGGATTAGGACCAAGAATATGTCTTATTTGAACTTCTTAATAAAAAAGAAATTCGGCTCGCGTGTTACAACAGATAGGCATATTTTTAACTTGTCTGATTATGAGTTGTCTGTCTCCGAGAAGGTCGTCTTGTCTCGAGGTCTGGAGTTTTGTATTCCGCCTAAGAAAGTTGAGAAAGTTGAGGTGTTTAGTAATTTCGAGGTCCTCCTTTCTCAATTATTAAAGCACCATCCTAACTCTGAGGACCATTTGCTTCGCCTTAAAGCCCAGTTAAAGGACTTGGCATATGGCATTTTAGACTCAAATGTTAACTCCTCTGGGTTTGTGTGGCAGAGGAGGCATTTTCAGACAGTTAGGTCATTAAAAACCAACCCAGACATCTATATTACCAATCCCGACAAAGCTGCCGGAGTCGTTATATTGAACCACTCCGACTATGTTGGTAGATGCTATCTATTCTTGAGGATAGTAGTAAATTCCGGAAATTGGGTGATATTAGTTATGATGATACCCCAAGAACTGAAACTAGATTCCCCAAAAAATTACTGGAATTTTATAAAAGTAATTTTCTATCAAAAGAAATTTACAATAATATTCGTCCTGTTGGTTCCCAACGTCCTAGGATGTATGGGTTACCAAAAATTCACAAAGAGGGCGTTCTACTTAGACCAATTTTATCTATGTTGGGTTCTGCCCAACATAATCTTGCCAAGTGGTTATTGGATGTTCTTGATCCGGTTTTAGAATTCTACTCGGAGTATTGTGTGCCTGACTCGTTTAAGTTTGTTGATTATATACAAAATTTAAATCCAAACAGCGACACTGAGTATTTTGTGTCGTTTGATATAAGTAGTTTGTTTACGAAGGTTCCAATTGATGAAACTATTGACATTTGTGCGGACTTCTTGTATCGTGGCCCTGGTAAATCTCCGTTGTTTCCTGAGAGTGTGTTTGTTGAATTGTTGGGGATGGCGACCAAGTCTGTCTCCTTCAGTTTTAACAATTGCATGTATCAGCAAATCGACGGGGTGGCGATGGGTAGTCCCTTGGGTCCTGTGATGGCCAATATTTTTGTTGGTTTTCATGAAAGAGAGGGTTAACAAACCGTATTGTTACTTCCGCTATGTGGATGATACGTTCGCATCATTTTCTAACAGTGCAATAGCGGAAGTGTTCTTTTCATTATTAAATAATCTCCATCCTGCACTTAAATTTACAATGGAGGTTGAAGAGAACAATCGTTTATCTTTTCTTGATGTCCTTGTGGAGAGAACTCCCTCGGGTTTCTTAACGAGCGTGTACCGGAAGCCCACTTTTACAGGACTTTATCTGGCATGGGACTCTTTTGCTCCCAGAGCCAGAAAGGTTAACCTTATAAGTTGTCTTACCCATAGGGCATTGAAAATTTGTTCTGAGTGTAGACTCGAGGCCGAATTGAGAACAATTAAGGAATTGTTTCTTAAGAACGGTTACCCCGAATCAGTTATTAAAACTGTCATTGAACGCAAGATCAGGAAGTTCAATGAAATTAAGAAATATGGGCCTTCCAAATGTCCTATATATATGTCAGGCTCCCTTGGATTGGTCCTGAGAGTCAGACATACGCCGATAAGATCTCTTCATCCATTAAACGGTGTTATAATGCCGTTACAGTCAGGAACATATTTACTACCAGGAGGGCCTTCACCCCTTGCCGTAAGGATGTTTTGCCTACCTATCATAATAATTTAGTTATTTATCAATTTAAATGTCGATGCGGGCTCGACTATGTGGGCAAAACTATCCAGAGGCTTGACGTTAGAATCGCCCAACATGTCCCGGGCTGCGTGCGCAGGCAAGAATTTGTGACATCCGGGTGTTCGCAGACTCATGCCTCTGCTATCGGTGAACATCTATTAAAGTCTGGTGTTTGTAGGAATGAGTATTCTCCCCATTTCTTTTCGGTATTGCACAGGGCTAGGAACAGACTCCACCTCGACATCTTGGAGTCTGTTATTATCAACATACGTAGGCCGGCCCTCTGCGTACAACGGGAGATGAAGTTTAAGTTGGCCTTATTTGGGGGAACGGTTACATGATTTGAGGTAAAATAATTTTTTTTTCCTCCCCTTACCATCTTGTTTTATTACGGTATGAATAAAAAATTTTCTTGTTAGTACTCCGTTTTAGATTACCGACGATTGTGTTTGAAAATGTGTCGGTCGAAAGGTACCTTACATTTTATGTTGTAAACGTGGATATTGTTGTATCTTATGTTTAATATGATCCCATATTTTTTATTCCTCAAATGTCTGATTAGATTTGGCAGTACTAGAAATCTGTTTTTTATATATATATATATATATATATATATATATATATATATATATTTGTGTGTATTTATGTGTGTGTGTGCAAATATGTAGAAAAATAGGAAAGAACACGTTTGGTAAATAATCTGGAGTTCTTTAGTATTTTTGTTTAAAAAAAAAAACGGTGCTTCATACAGAAGTAGAGCTTACATATTTTAAAAAAAATAATTATATATATATATATATATCAATCAAATACGGCAGGTTACTGACACAAACCAGTGCCCAATGAACAAGGAAAACGATAATCAGAGCAATATATAGATATTAAAGGTAAGTATATCCCACCTTCACGCAACCTAAATCATCAGTCGATCAGGAATTGGTTGCGTGAAGGTCGGTGATAATTACCTTAATTATTTCTCTTCCTCATCTCTCTCTCTCTCTCTCTCTCTCTCTATATATATATATATATATATATATGATAAAATATAGTTTTGATGTATGCTGTATTTATAGGCTCAAGTGTTCAATATCAGGGATAGACCGTAAGTAATTATAAAAGCGGACATTGAAGTCACCACTCAGAAGCGACAGTCTGTTTCATGCTAAACACAATTATCGTGTCCTGAAGATTGCATTTTGCAAAATTGTCCAAATTGTGTAACAGCATGTAACCGTTTAGCCATCTTGACACCATTTGTCATAAAAATAACTGAAAAACCCTTTGTGTTATTCAGCTAGAAAGAGAACAGGTTTCTCATTTTTGTCAACACCACTGTCTTCTCAACTGAGCAATGGTGAGAGGAAAAAGATCATTCAGCCCTTCAGTAATGGTACCACTATTCATACTCTGGCTTCCATCTTCAAAGTTCATTCAAAAACCATCAAAAGAACGGTGAATAATTAAAAAAAAAAGAGAACAGTAGAGAGAAAAACTGGATCAGGAGGTCACAACAGAAAGAGGGATCATCATTTCAACTTAGAGCTAAATACATTCTTATAGTTGAAAGTAGAGTCCTAATAATGTTATAAAAATCTCGGAGAATTCCAGTGAGATATCTTTGATAATTTCGAAAATAGAACTGTTCAAAACTTAATGTAACAATTCGACAATTTTGCTGTTACACCCGGTATATATGAAGGAGTTACTGCGCAGTATATCTTATTTGGAGGGCGATGTGAGCGGCAGCAACTCAAGGGCTGCTGCCCTGGGTAGTAAACACTCTCTAGCTATGCCATTTCTTAACAGTAAACATAATAAAGAAATTCGAAAACCAGCTCTATATCCTTGTACATTACTCTGGGTTCATATAGCCTGTAAATACAGTACTAATAAATTTTATTTAATTTTCATTAGATTTATTTTGAAGAAAGAAAATAATCACTATTAAAGTCTGGTTGGATTTATTTATTTTAATATTTAATGAGATTTTACACCTGGTTGTAAGTCTGGGGTCGTCAAAAATACTGCCTGGTTGGATTTATTCATTTTTTCTTATTTAATGAGATTTTACACCTGGTTGTAAGTTCAAGTTCGTCAAACAGGTAAGACGTTAAGTCAAGAGGGGGTGTATTGAAAATAAAAAAATACAAACATTTGTACGCCAAGAAAAAGAAGCAATGATAATTTTGAAAGCGACATTTGAATCTTTTTTATCTTTTTGAGCTGACGGATCAACATGGGGTTATTTTAAAATACATATTTAGTTTCCTTGTTTAAAGTGTCAGCGCTCTTGATTCTCATAAATTTATCCTTGGGGAATAAAACATTTTGGGAGAATTCGCCTCTTACACTGAATATATATGATAATGTATTTATTTTATCCCTATTGTTGGTGTATGAATATGTCGACATATGTGTACATGTGTGTGTGCCAAATCAAATCAAAACCTGACACACACAGACACGAAAACACAGGCCCGCCAACATACATACATTCAGATGTCAATAAATGACTGTGAATATATTCATCTATCATTTTACGCTGGTCCTTCCTAGTCGGAGGAATAAAAAGTTTAATGTCTGATTCCATCAGACATATTTACGAAGAGGCATTAAGATTAGGGTTTGGAAAAGGCAAAGCTGAAAGAATTATATACTATTTGACCCCTTCTGTTTTTTTGGGTTTGGTCCCGTACAAAAAATATCCCGAGTTATATAACATTAAATTTGGCTAATGTTAAAATGCCATACATCAACTAACACATACGCAAACATCCATATGCATAAAATGTCTTCTTCAAAATGCGTATTGCAATTTGTCGAACGAAGAACATTCAAAATTTAAAAATAAATGAAATTGAATAGAGATAGGGGAAAAAGTGTCGACTTACCTGTTGAAATGCGGAAAGCGAGAAAACCGAAGATATATAAAACGGTAACATCAAGTAAATTCCGGAACTAACCATTTTTTTATCGATTCACTCTTTCCTTTCGAATTTCTCCGAGTCTGTTTATTTTTTTTCGAATCATCAAAACGTTATTCCATTTTAAGCTTTTCGGACATCTTAAGCTGTTGCTTTATAGCTTCTCCAGAATGTAACGCGGCAACTTGAACTGAGGAAACATCTGGATGATATTTCTTCTCTGGTAACAAAATAATTTGGTGTAGCTTTGTTAAGGATTTTAGTAAAATGTTAAAATACATTTTGTAAGGAAAAGTAAAATAAAAACTACATCTAATAATGAATCTTTATTCCATAAATCCTAACCTTGGCACACATTCTATATTTTCTCAGAGAATTCTATTTGTAAATGTGAAGCTCTGTGTTCTCTAATGGGGTATTTTTTGTTTTATCGGATCGTCCACTTAAAAGAAAGAAACTTTCTTGTGACGATCATATCTTAAAATTGATAAATACTGAACGTATAGAATAATTTTTCTATAAAGAAATGCGCTAAATTTTTCTTTTAATCTTATTTTTAAGTAATTACTATTTTACTTAAAATTAAGCTATATATGAAATATTAATTTAAAAGGTTGTACATGTGCTTCATCTGTAGTATATATTCAATATGTCCGAAAAGACTTTACATATCAATATTTCATATTTGTTAAGTATAATTTCATTGATTTAATCCTTATATCTAAAACATTAATTCACTTGGGATTTATATATATATAATGATTTCATTGGTCGAAAATGTTTAATTATTTTAGTTCAATCATGGCGTTTACGAGCTGGTCAATTTTAGTTGTATTTTTAATTTATACATTTAATTTAATGCTGACACCGAAAATTAGAATGTGAGGAGAGTGTAAAATTTATAGACGCAGAAAGTGAAATCGGCGAGTCGAATTCAAATCCCAGTCAATTCTATTTCGTTCACTTCGTGCTAATGCTCTTGGAAAAGGTACGACTCCATCTTCATCCAGCAGTGAATGAAATAGCTAACGAGACTGAACTCTCTCACTCTCTCTCCCCTACGGTACTAACCAGTTTAGAAGAATGAAAAGTCTGAATTCAAAGCCAGCTTGAAGAGGAACGAACTCTGTCAGGATATCATAACTTAGACGTACATAACACTGTTGCTACGGCTGAAGCAAACGTTGGGCTCCTACGACCTTAATACAGGACTCGTGACGTAATCGAAATATGTTTGACGCATATCTGTTCTTTATTAGATCAATATTAAAATTCAGATATATCTTAACATTACAAACAGAATCTTTTCTTATTTATATTTTGAAATCTTTTCTTCCTGATATGTAGGTATATATTCGTTATTTTGTATACATTCAAAGCATATATATTAAGCCTGTGTTATATTTGGAATTTGTCTGACATTTAAAGATTTACAGTTATAGATTATTACTGGATCTGTTTTGTTACACGTGAAGTAAATGTCTGGGATGAATATCGTTCGATTTTAAAATAACATCAACAACAGAATTAGTCTCTTCCTGCCCAGAAATGTTTCGTGACAATATAAAATAGTTTCGCGATTTCAAATAATCCAATTTTAGTTTATTGCAGACAAGAGGTTCTTTTTCCTTATTGATTGTTCAATGAAAGGAAATTGTTGTTATCGTCTTTTACGAAAGAAACGCAGAAATAAATTTAATTTAAAAAAAAGTGGTTGAGAAAACCTATAACCTTTTATGAAAGATTTAAAGAAGTTATTAATGTTTCTTTTGTTGAACGGGCTTTGTCTTTTGAAACATTTGATGCAACGATTTTCGAAATTAATGGAATTTCTTTTTTAAATACTTTGGGGAAAGCATTAGAGACGGAGAATAAGTGAAAGCTAGTGTCAAGTAAACACACAAAACACATTATTTCAAGTTGATATAAGAGAAAGGCTCAAAATCTTTCAAAAATTTGAGCCATCTTGTTCCTTGATTCAAATCTAAGCATAATACTGCGTATTTTTGCAGCTTTTAACATGACTTAAAAAGTCTATAAATCGTTTGTAGATGAATATGCATATTAAATGGTGTATGTATGTTGAAAATATCAGGGGAGGTAACTCAGTGTTTTCTTGTTTGGGTAGAAAGGTCTGGTTTTCTTTTGGTTACAGATATCAGAATTAATTAATTCGAGATTGCTTCCCGTGAAAGAAAACTTTTTGCAATAACTACTAATATGATCAGAATGTAAATACTGTTGTCAAACATTATATACATTTTAATATATTTTATATGTTAAAACCTTTCATGCGAATCAAATAACATTATTTTAACAAACAATTTTTATATCTAATAAAAAGCTACATTCAGTTTACGCCAATTTTCGCAACAGAAGAGGAAATGGAAGAAATATTTAAGCAATGGTAAGATCTGGTTCGTCAAATGATTTCGCCGTATAAACGATTACCAGCGTGAATGGTCATTTAATTTTTTCTAAGATTCTAATCTCCGAATAGGTGATTGAAAGTTATATAGAAGGAATTTCAAATGACAACAGGTTGATTTGATGTCAAGACAATTTCTATTTAAATAATTTATATTACTGTAGTTAAAATGTTATTTTGTAATTTTGGTTTTGTATTTTTTAAGTTACTGTTTTAAATTTCTCAACATTTTTAATTTTTACGGATCGCTAAGTCAATTTAATATTTTGATATTATATCCTTGACCTAAGTCAATTTAATATTTTATACTCATTGTAAGTTTGAAAACAATTCATATTTCAGAACGTGAGGCAGATTTTGAAAGAAGTGAATAACAATAAACAAAGATCGTTGTTTTTCTAATCGGTTGCAACGGAGAAAAAGATTGTGAAAAACATTTACTTTCCTTGATTTTATTAATATTTGTTTTGTAAAGCCCTCATAACATATTTCATTTAAGTGACGAGAGCCAATGAAAATTAATTAGCTTTCCTTCAAAGTTTTTGATCGTCTTTATTGAATTCACAGGTAAATTGCCGGACATCTTCTGACCTTTGCTTGATCTTTTATTTTTGGTAATACGTCTGAAAATAAAGAAGAAAGAATAAAAAGATCCTTTTTCGGATTGAAAATATACTGTAAAAATATTGGATTTTTTTCTTTTAAATCATCCCAAAATATTAATTCACACCAAAATAAAAAGAATTTAGATTTACTAAAATTTACAACAAATTCTCCAGAGCGAGGCTCTTCCATTGCACTTCGGTTGCAATCGCTTCAAATGCGGGCGACTCGGGTGTGCAATTTCTAAGTGTGGGGTCAGCATTCGCGCTCACCTCGATAAACTAGCCAAAACAGATTTTTTTCTCTTTTTTAATTGTAAAAAAATTCCTTGTAAGTACCTCGAATATCATCCGCACTTACGAAATTTGAATAACTCACTGAGTTTTAGTAATTGTTTTATTCTGGGGTTTAGAGTTGTCACGAGGCAAGGTAAACAAATTTTGATTCAAAATTTATAATTTTAAAAGAGCACCAAAAATTTATTTAAAAAAAACAAACAAACAAACTTTGATTAAAAATTTCAAAAGAGTAACAAAAATTTAATAAAAAAACAAACGAACGTTGATTTAAAATTTATAATTTATTGGGGTGAATTAAGAGGAAAAAAAAACCTATTTTAATAGCCATGCAAAAAACTATATGAAAAGAAATAAAAATATTCTTAAACAGAAAAAAATTAATTCCTATGAGAAAAGAAATAAAGAATTTATTTATCAGTATTTCAGATTTTTATTTCAGCAGGTTTTATTTGTTTTATAATATTAGCTTGCTTCAAATTATGATAAACGTTATATTTAGAGGGTTTCCATTGAGCTACATTTTATCAAACAGAGGGAGAATTTAGGAATGTAAGATTTGGTGTCTATTATGAAGTATGATTTTCTTGGTATTTTGTTACTCAGCAGGAGTCGTAAACCACCCTTATTATATTCGATAATTAGACGCACGCAAACGTAATGTGAGACAAAGTCGACTTTAATGTGGGTTTATCGGGAATACTGGGGAAAAATTCCCAAAGCACCCTCGGCACTTCCTCATTTTGGGGATTCCTCAGGGGTTGGCCAATAAACCCAGTCCTCTATCGAATGAAAAGGTACTGTCTGGGGAAATCCCCCATTGTCGCTTGAGGTAATATTATTGGAAGTCTACCGTCTAGAATACAATAACCACGTATCTTATTCATGATTTACTGTATATAAAAATACACTTTTGGCACAAGGCCTAAAGTGGGAATGGGTTGAGGCTGGTCGTCACTTACTATCATATACCAAGCTAATCTGATTCAAGACCGATTTATTCGTTACAATTTGTACATTCACCCGAGGAACCCATTCATGGCCACTCAATCATCCATGTACTATAATACCGCATTATAGGGAATCTACAAAAAACATCCTATGACATAAAAATTTCATGATCATAAAATCCTATACATAAAAATCTATAAATGATATACTATGAGCGGAGAGTGGGGGGTGCACCCAAAAAAACAAAGTAAAAATAGCAAAAGCAAAATAAAGATAACTGATGTTAATTGGACCCGTCCAACCCTCAAAATGAGAGGCCGCTGTATTCTGCTTTTGCCAAAAATCAAGAATCTCTTTTGCTAAGGGAGAGGGAAAGGGTAAAATAAATACGGCCATAGGAAGAGAAGAAAGCTGACCCAGTCGAGATGAAAAAATTAGGGCAACATATCTTATTCTGCCCCTACCCTAACTGCTTGAGCATTTATAAAGTCTTTATTAGCGATGCTAATTAGGCAGTCATTTAAATAACGCTACAGTATTAGTTATCTTCTGAAACAAATCTCTTGCCTTGCTCAGTTAAATTTTCCAGACATGTTAACATGGAAAACAAAAAAACAAACTCTTGGCAAAAAGAAAGTTACTAATACTAATATGCAATAAGAGGCTTACGCAGGAAAGTCTTTTTAAAATTTTGGATTTTTATGTAACTATGGCTACAAAACATTTCTCTTTCATTACTTGAAACACGTCGGCAAGAACTAAGAATTTTTTCCAATTGTTATTTTTAAATCATATATATATATATATATATATATATATATATATATATATATATATATCATAAGATAGCAATATACTATACCTTTTAAGTATAGTTTTAAGGTACGCCATATTTATGGCTAAAATTGCTCAATGATAGAGTGTGTAAATGTAAGAGTGGATACTGAATTCAACATTGCATACCGACAATTCGTTTCATGCGTGAATACAATCTTCAGGCCATGTGTGTCGAGGAGTAGCTCAATTATTTTTATATGCTAATCATTGGTGCATTATGAGTACAAAAGTCAGTTATTTACCATGTATTGTATTATTTTAACTGTTGTGGGGTAAGCAGGAATTGCTGTATTTTTAATTACTCTAATGGCTATTGAATATAAAGAATTGTCGGTCAGAATTGGGTTATTTTAGAGCTACTCTATAGGGTTTATTTGTTGGATTTTAACTCATTATTTATTATTAATTACTTCAAGGTGTTTTTTATTTATTCTCTAATTATTCGTTACTGATTATTATTATTAGTAGTAGTATTAGTAAATTTACTTGTGTTTAGGCGTGCATTCATAGAGTTTGATTTGTTATTTATTTCTTTAATGTATTTTTTCAGGTAGGTAGTGATATCTCATTTGTTTGTGCAAAGTATTGGCTTTGTTTAAAGAATATCACATCTGCATTGCATCTAGCGTGTGTATTTGTATTTTCTTGGTGATGTTTTACAAGATATTCGTATTTAATTTTCAATTTTTAAGTAATGCAGTAAAAGTTTGTTTTCGTGTCTGCAGTTTGAGAAAAGTTCTGAACATTTATTTGGAAATTTGTGATGAACTGAGAACGTGATTATAGCTATTTTTTTTCTTCCAGACAAAGTTTACCGGTTTGGGATATTGCTGTAGGGTAGTGCTGCTTTTTCTTATTTCTCATGATATTTTTGGTTTATTTAGTTTTTGTTTTCAAATCCCCATATGTGTTTCGAAATGGTTGTGCTTTTTGCGTATTTATTATTGTTAAATGATGTTTTGTGTGCATAGTTTCTCTGATTTCGGGGTCTTTCAGTTACACCTATGTATATTTTTCTTTGTTAACTGGTTTTCGACGGTGGCTTGATATATTATATTGCTTTGCAAGCAATTACCGTTTAAGGGTCATTCATGTTTTTGTTCTGCAGTTACAAGTGGGTTTGGTTGGTGTGGGTAATTTTTTAGTTATTTTTATATTCTGTTCTATATTATTTGAGACATGTTCTTGGTTCTACTGTACTTGATTTTAATGTGTTTCTGTTGAATATTTTGCAGAGAGAGCTTGGTAGTGGGGAAGTGTTTGAATGTGCTTAACGAATGGTTTTTCGACATTTGTACGGCGAATTAAACAATATAGCATTTCTTTTTCTGATTTTTTTTTTTTTACTGCGTGGTGTGAGTGTGATCGTAACCGAAAGCCCACTAGCTTTTAGGGCTGTTTCTTAAACTTTTCTGGCGTCGTTGAAGATGGTTTCATTAGAAGAATTTTCAGATAACTTGCGATTAATTGATTGCGGGATCCACTTGATTATTCTTGGTGGTTGGTTGGAAGATGTGTGCATTTAAAATATTTTGCCTTTGAGTTTTCAATATAGCCTTTTCTGATGTTGAGTGTCACGTTTAGGTAATCTATTTTTAGATTTGTTTTTAAGTTTAAGTCAAATCTCAGTTTTTCAAAAATTATAAAAATATAGGATTTGTCATTGTTAAGACCTACAAAATATAGGAAGTTGTGGAGACAGATGGTCACCCACGTCCTAAAGGAACACGACACATAGAAAAAGATGATTCACTTTATATGAACAGGGAACATATCAATTGGAAATTGACCACGTTAACAATTTTAGGGCAACGCAGTAAAACAAAACGCAAGTTGTAAATTCACTTATTGTCCATGGTCTACTGGTAAGGTTTAAACACTGATGACTTCTGTCCACTATATATTATTTCCTTATGTTAAATAATTTATAAACTTGTAAACATAGCCAACGGCTCTCTCCCAGCTTTTCACCGACTGGACAATTCAGTTAACATTTCGCCTCGATTCTCGCCCGCGTTGGTGTGCACATAAACTGGGAAAGGTCCGTAGTTCGTTCACAAGAGAAACGGAAGTTGCACATAATCGCCACAGCAAAAAATGAAAAGGCGAATCTTATTTCCTATATATTTGGTTGCTTATCCAGGGATTCATTTAGCGGGGCCTGGTTGTTAGGTAGGTAACACTTGAGACAACTTCTGCTGCTTTTGTCACGACAGACTAACGGACCAGCTCTTTTATTCTGAGCATCTCCCCATTGTTACATGCGCCTCGCAATTCACTCACGGGCGACCAGAAACTCTCTGCTTATTCTAACTGCGACTCTCTTAATATAAGCCTGAGACCGGAGGCTATTAAGTTCCAGCCAAGTGGCACTTGATCCCGAAAGTTTTTTATTTATTTATTTTCTCTCATTCCTTTCGATAAGCGAGAGGTTGCATTGAAGATCCGTAAATTTCATCGTCTACACTAAAAGAAGAAAAAAACAAAACTGCTGCACTTCGGCCCAGATAAAACCATTGACTTCCCACTTGACTTTCTGGGTGTTCCAAGCGAATCGTGTTGGGACCTATTCTGTCGCAACTTGGTCCGCATCTTTTATGCAGCATGTACCTTCAGAATGCAGCCGATCGTATCTCTCCTCTCTTTTGTGGTTCCAAGTAGCTTTTAATCTTTTACTAAATTTCTTCCTTCCTGGGTATGACGATAAACTACATCCGCGTCCTGGGTAAGACGATAAACTACATCCGACAGTAAGGCCTTTGATCAGGAGGTTTCGATGACCTTGGAACCACCTTTTAATTGCCGGTGTTCCCAGGTCCACCCTGACCCGGGGTGGTAGCACCTGTCAGAGTCCTAGCTATAGACAAATAGTTAATGCCCAAACTGGGGTCAAAACACTATGAAAGTATAAAAATAGGTTTTAATACCAGCAATACTTTTTTTGGAAAAAAATATTACCAACACATTTTTAAAAAAAATATTACCAGCAATATATTTAAAAAAAAATTACCAGCAATATATTTTTGAAAAAATATTGCTGGCAATACATTTTCGAAAAAAAATATTACCAGCAATACAAATATTGTTGGCATAAAATAACCCAATGAGGTTGATAAGCCGTAAAACAAACCAAACCAAGCTACAACTCTTTGTTTGGGGACTTCAACGTGGTGTAATGGTTAGTAAGCTTGTCTCGTTAGTGAGTTCGAACCTCACTGGGTGTCCCCTACTTTATGCCTTGTGCCATATCTAAGCTACGCTTAGGAAATCACTATTAGAATGTGTAAACTACTCTTTCTCGAGTGGTTTGTTGTGTCTTGGGAAGAGTGTACTCAGGGGCGACTCCGTCAAAGGACAGAGTTGCAAGTGAGCAAAATTATAGTGAGAGGTGCCGGCCCCGGAGAACAGGCCGTGTCCTCTCATTGCACTAGAGAGAGGGATCGGTGCACGCACCGAGGCCAGCGCAACCGACGGTTGCCGGGGCTAGGAGAATTTTTGTTCCTTGCCCGGGTGTACGCGCTCGGGCTCCCCATATTAAACTGACTTTGTGTCACAACCTGACCTCGTGGAGGGTTGAGTAAATACGAACTACACCTCTTTGTTATTTTGCTATTCTTCACACAAACTCTTTAAGTAGGTAACTCGCGTTATTCTCTTTTTTTCTTACGCTCAGTATATTAAATTTTCGGAAATCTCTCTCCACATTCTGTATACCAGAAATTTAAACTGTCTCTTTTTTATTGTAACTATCCATTTAGTTCCTGTTCTCCTAAAATATTCCTTGTTGCCCACAACCTTGTGTGTTTATTTTCGGACTGATTAGCAAGTTAATATTTAGCATCGAAGATAAAAGAAATATATTCATGATTTATTTTCCGTCCTGGGTATGACGATAAACTACATCCACGTCCAGGGTTAGACGATAAACTACATCCAACAGCAATACCTCTGATCAGGAGCTTTTGAGGAGTGTTGAACAACCTCTTAATTGCTGATGTTCCCAGGTCCACCCTGACCCGGGGTGGTAGAATCTGTTAGGGTCCCAGCTATGGGCAAATAGTTAACCCCGAAACTGAGGTAAAAAGCATTATGAAAGTGTAAAAATAGGTTTTAATACCAGAAATATTTTGTAAAAAAATTATTACCAGAAATAAATTTTTGAATGAAAAAACTATCACCAGCAATACGTTTTTGAAAAATAATATTACCAGCCATACATTTTTGAGGAAAAAATATTACCAGAAATAGATTTTTGACAAAAAATATTACCAGGAAAAAAAATTTGTCCGCATTAAATGACCCATTGAGGTTGATATGCCGTAAAACAAAACAATTTATTGTATGATATACATTTCTCGGAGAAAAGCGCAACTATCAGGTAAACCTGTAAATAAAGTCCAATAAAAACCTGTAAATAAAGTCCAATAAAAATCTGGTGCATTGCAAATATATTGCGTTGTAACTTCTTTTGTGAGAGATGAAGAGGCGTACTGGTTTACAAAGACGATATGTCACCTTCCAGATGGAAAAGTGTCAAAAACAGTATTTCATATTTGCATTGTGACATATTCTAGTATAAACTGAATTAATGTTATTTAACCCATCATAATGGAAGGAAATCTCTTGGTGACGTCAGTATTTGATGTTAGTCATAATTGTGTCTAGGTAGGAATGATGTCTTTTATCGGCTGTTGATGGTAGTAGTACTAATCTTACAGCTATTTATTAGGTAAAAATAAACACTAGCCGTTGCAATGTTCACTCGTTCATTCTTTGTAAAATCAGAAATGGAAAGCTAGCTAGTTATTAAATTTAGCTTGGCTCGACATAGATAGGGACAGGAAAATTCTTGTAAATTTTAATGCCTCCAAAACGAAACTGAAAAAGAGAGCATGGTTGATGCTCAACTCCGTGACAGTGCCTCACTGCGCCTTCTTGGTCTCACGTTTTCCACTGACCTGAGGTGGAACAACTATATTGAATCAATAGCTATATCTACCGCAAGGTAAGTTGGTTCTCTGTGTCGCGCAAAGAATGTTTTTCTCGTCTGAGTTCACCCTTTACATTTATAAATCTACCATTCGTCCATGCATGGAATACTGCTGCCATATTTGCTCTGCTGCACCCCCTCCAGCTGTTCATCTCTAAGTTCTCGACAAAATCCAAAGACGGATATGCAATGTGATCGGTCCTGATTTGGCATCTCGAATCCAGTCACTTTCTCGCAGCCACACGTTGTGGCGTCGCTCTGTCTTTTCTACAAATATTTTTTTTATGGCAACTGCTCTGACAAGCTATTTTCATTGGTGCCCCAACTGTTGCTAGGTTGGCATCTCGGTGACACCCTTTTTACTGTCGAAACAGTTAAATGTAACCGCCTTTTCTATTTCAACATCTTTTCTCGCACTTACCGACAGTGGTAATCCCTTCTTCCTACTTGCTTCCTTGATAACTATAATCTTCAAAAATTGTAAATGTAATGTCAATCGACATCTCCTGGCGCCCTGATCCCCGTTCTTCTGTTAATCCTTTACTCAATCTCCACCCCACTCTCTGTAACCCCTTGCGTACTAGTGATACTCACACCTTGCTTAGGGTGAAATACTTATAAAAAACATTATTTACAAAGGCGACAGCGATTCGTTATAATTTTAGGTGTTAAAGTGTTGCAAGAGCCCTTAAACTATGGAATCGGATTCGTCGTATATGAACAAAAATAACGTAAACTGCTTTGAACAAAGACTCGGTGGAAAGTATAGTGGCTGAAACGTTGTAAGCAAAAACCAAAGATAAAGAGGAAATTGGAACGAAAGAACCAAAATATATTGAATTATTCTGTTACTCAATTTCAACTAAAACAGTAAAAGCGAGAAAACTGGTTTGAATTTATAATTTTCAAAACAGCGTTTGGTTTCATTGAAATGTAGTATTAATTTAAATGTAACCAGCTCTAAATTTAATAAACGCATTCAAACTAATTTATAAATGTATTAAATTATTCAAATATGCAAAGCCCAATCGGAGACTTATTTAATGAAAAATTGTAGCCAAAAAATGAATAAATGTTTAATAAGTTCAATCTAATATTTGCGTTTTATGTTGTTTATGAGTGTTTCTTTTAAATGGCTGTATGTGTTGCTCAGTGAAAGAAAAATAAATAGGTAAATGAATTAATTAATCGTAACTGGCATAAACAGCATATCAAGAATTCTTATGGTATTCTTTTTTTTTGTTTAATTTTGATTTTACAAGGTTTCGCCCAATCAATTTCTTACGTGCAAAATCAGTATGGAAAGTGATGTGTGTTTTTAACTTTTTGATGGGTCTGTCAAATCAGCATATTTGTCACCATTTTTTAAATGTTTTTATAATATTGGTGTGCTCCTATTTCTCAAATGCCATATCCCTTCACAACGTACGTGATCACAGCTCTCCACAGCTTCAAGATCGAACATTGATTGTTCGCTGAAAAGATAGTGCAGTATTTTCACGTTGCTTTTCAGACAGTTTAAGGCTTACGGCCGGATTCCGTTGAAACACCGGTTCTCATACAATTGTCGAAGTTAAGCAACGTCGAGCTTGGTCAGTAGCTAAATGGGTGACCATTTGGAAATACCAGCTGTAATATTATTATTCACTTACGCGCAACTACTCTTGGTGAAGGTACAAATCCACCTCTTCTACCCCCAGCTGTGGGTTCATAATTAGGACTTGTATCAATGAATCAGTATTAACTTCAAAAAATTGTTAGAATCTAAAAAAATTTTATGACTTTAAATAATGTGCAAAGGGGTGATAAGCTGTAAAAAACAAATCAATCATTTTAGGCGGTTGAACCTATGTATTTAGAGAGAAAGAGAAAGTGAGAGAAAGAGGGGGGACATAGATATTGAGAGAATGTAGTCAACCAGACAATATCTTATATTGGCATTTCTGAAGGGATGTTGAACCAGAAAATTGCTACTTATAATGAACAATTAACCAGTATATATAAATATTCGCGCAAAAACACAATACACATAGTCTGAAGATTGTGTTCAAGCATGAAACAGATTGTCATCGTTTGGTGTTGACCTCAATGTCCAATTCTATATATATATATATATATATTAAAAAGAAGAGAGAAACTGCAAACGTTTTTGGTTGTAATGCGGATTTAAAAAAAAATATTATGCTTTATTTTCCATAATTTTACTACACGGGTTTCTGGTCTCGCGACCGTCATGAGGTAAAGGGTGGAGATTTCCACATATTATTAAAAATAATTAATTTTTTCTCCTTAATGGTTTTCGATGTTAAATATTCTCGATATGAGACATTTTCTTTTTTGTGCTAGTGATCCAAATGTCTTTCTTGAACTGGCATGTGCAAAGTTCTGCGTGAACGGTTATAAAAAATATATATATATATATATATATATATATATATATATATATATATATATATATATATATATGTGTGTGTGTGTGTGTGTGTGTGTGTGTGTGTTGGACGTCGTATATATATATATATATATATATATATATATATATATTGGATTAGACGTCGTTCATCGACGTATGAGGGTCAAGCAACTTAGTTCTTAGGAACCGACAGCCAGACACCGGCGCATATGATTTGATTATAGTGGTGAAGGCTTTGTGCAGAACCAACCACATTTTTTGAACGACCCTCCGCAGGTTTTGAATTCAGAGTTGTCCTTTTCCTAGACCAGTTGCCATTCATGGCTATAGAACCCAGTCTATCCTGCTATTTACATATAGCTGGGGGGGGGGAGAAGAAGAGGATTAATACCTGTCCCAACGTAAGTGAATGTAATGGATTCAACAGGAATTCGACCTCGGCTCTCCGATTCCTCAATACGAGCCGATATTTTCAACCCGTTCAAGAATCTCTTCCCCTCCCACCCCACAAAATCTGAAAGGTCGAGCAGAGAAATATTCAACATCCCTTCGTATTAAATCATCCGTAACATTTACTTACGTATTTGCTTTCTTTTGTGACAGGGTTTCAGTGGTGGGGAATAAAGCATGGATCAACCTTTTAATCTGCTTTTCTGAAAGTCGAGAGTTCAATCCCTGGGTGCGGTAGTGTAAAAATATTTACTGTCTCAGGGGAGAGGCATATTGACATCGTCAGTAGAATTGACGGTCACAAGTTCTGCCATCCCCACCCCAACTACCACCACCAAGAAGTCTACACATGGTTACTGAATGAGGCAGACACCCGCGAAATACCTGAGAGTACATCAATCGAATCATTATGATAAAAATGACAAAGGTGTAGAAACTGGTCCGGATAAATCAATGTATAACAATTTCTGAATGTTAGAAAGAAAACAGTTTATAATTATATACCATTTCTAGGCAATATTACCAAAATACGGTCTTAATGCAAAGAACGGTAAGATGCAATAAGAAATCTCTTTTACAAGAAGAAATATTTACAGAAATCTCTTTTACAAAAAAAAAAGTCATAACAAGCGAGGAAAGAGAGTGTAAAATTAACCCGTAACATTGTCCATAGAGAGTACAGTTTAAATCCAGGCTTAATGTCTCTAAATATCTTTTGCTTAAGAGAATGATTAAAATAGATGCGACTTCTTCACCGGTATCAAAATACAATGCAAATCGACAAGCGAAAAGGGTATTCAGGTATTTAAAGACAGACAACTTGTCTGCATACTCGGAAATAAAAAATATTTGAAAAAAAATCTTTTCCTAATAGTTGTAAAACAAGAATGTGATGGCATAAAATAGATCGAAGTGAGACAAAGACGCAACGTTTAGATCACAATATTTATGAAGTTTCATTTCTATCCAGAAGTCTATAGCAATCATAATTTCTCTTTTTATATCTTTCTCTAAATTTATGAAGATTCAAAAATACCACATATAACTTTGTAGAAGTCGATTACCAATTCAACTTTTTCAAATGGTAATCAAAGAACAAATTTCGATAAATCTTCTGATACAGTACATAAAAACACAAAATTCTTGCTAAAAATTTGTCTTCATTTACATTCGGCGGATTGTCCTCATCTTTTTTATATTACAACAACATATCGGCCGTTATACCTTCGGCTCACTTAACGTGTCTGTCGGACATGTGACAATAGCTTACTTAATGAAAGTGTTGGCTTCGAGGGAATTTGGTTGAGTCTATGGGTTGGGTAGTACAGATCCAGATTCTGTTGAAATAAAGCAAGCAATAACTGAGTAGAACTCAATAATAGACAGACGTTATATCCCTGGACAAGGAAAGCAGAACAGAAACAATCCATCCACGTAGATTGGATAAAGCTTTCAGTTCGAAATCTCTCGAAGGTTATCCGGAACGACAGATATCTGAAGAAGGTCGGAGTACACAATGGCTGAAACGTTATGGTAATAACAACAAAAATAAGAACAGTAGTAAATAATGCAACTCTTAATAATACCCTCATCCCCCAAATCCAGACAAATTTGTCTTTGACATGCCGACTGGGCGTCGCTAAACCTGATATGTTTTAATGTCAGGGATAAAACATTTGCCATTTATTACAATGGCATGAATTTTGCGAATTCACCAGACTTTTTTCTTTGGAATTTTTCAAATTTCAGTCAATGAGCGTTTTTTGGGAGTGACCAGGCTGATGGGAGATGGTTGCTTTTTGTTTTCTTTTATCGATACGATACTCTATCTCTAGATAGAGTGTCAGTCAAGGATATGGGGAGCTTTCAGAGTTGCTCATTAGTTGAGGACCTGTAACTTCATTCCAACTCAAATGTCGACGGCCTTCTGAACTGTATCACCTGCCCAGTTTTACTTTTAAAGTTTGCATCAACCCGTGGTAGGGCTTTCACTTTTCAACAGCGCCACACATTGGGATTGTCTTCCTAGGCGGATCCTAACAAGAAGTGACCCCATTAACTAAATGACCGTGCTGAGATTCGAACGATAAATCTATGGCAATGAGGCCACACGCCCATATTATAATATATTACACTGAAATGTAGGAAATTTCAACAAAGACATCCGTTATTTCCATTTAAGAATTTTCAAAAATCAGGATAGAATATTATTCGAAATATGTCTTTTTAAAGGAAAACGATCCATTAAGATTAGTCTCTGATCCAACAAAAGAAAAAATAATGGCAAGTTCAAAGTTTCAGATATAAATATCAGAAAAATCGAAAACCATTTATCATTACGCCATATAAATGCGGAGAGGCTCGGTTCCCAAATTTGTATATTCATCTAAGTAATCGCTTATGGCTTGAATATAAGAAGTTTTTTTTTTAACTTTAGGTCAAGTTTTATCTAATCGCGCACTAGTTGCAAAATAAATAACATATAACTTATGAATAGGTTCAACTATTGTCTGCCTTAAAATTTCGTAGGAAAAACTCGTTTGAAACCCGAATATATAAAGTGTAGGCAAAGTTTGTAAAATATTATATATATATATATATATATATATATATATATATATATATATATATACACTATAGGGTATACTTTTATTTATACATATAAAAATATACAATATAAATATAAAAGTGGACATTGAAGTCAATACTCAGAGGCGACAATCTGTTTCATTCTAAACACAGTCGTCAGGTCTGACGATTGCATTCAGCATGAAACAGACAGTCGCCTCTGGGCGTTCACAGCAATGTCCTTATATATTTACATACGCTCTATCACTGACATTGAGCACTTTAGCCTATAAATATAGCATACCTAAAAACTATATTTTGTCATATATATATATATATATATATATATATATATATGTATATATAGCGACGACAGTTTCATGCATAAACGCAGTCTTCAGACCTGGCGATGGCATGAAACAAACTGTTGATTCTGAGTGTTGACATCAATGTATACTTTTATATTTACATTTGTTGATATTAAGCACTTTAACCAATAAATAAAGCATAACTTAAACCTATATTTTATCATATAAACACACACACACACACACACACACACACACATATATATATATATATATATATACTATGCATACATGAATAGTTATTTTTCTGCGAGATTAATCAGTCAATATTGCGAATCCCTTGTCTGCCTTGTGCCCATCACATTCACCATCACCTGTTGCGCGGTTTTCAGTCCAAATTTTTGGCGACAATGGCTCTCCACTACCTCCTGTCTATTATAACTCTCGGCAACGTTTTAATACTTACTTCCTGTTCTTGAATATATATCTTTCATAAAATATATTATTTATTATTATACACTTCCCTTTTCAAGGCCACTTCCTATTCAAATTTCCAACCCCCTTTTGGGGACGTGCCTCATTTGCACCCAAATGTTGTTACTAGTATTGATTTTTGGGTGGGGTAACTTTAAACTTAAACTTCTCCAATGGAATGGCAAAAATTCCTAGTAATGAAAATTATTTCCCTTTAACTCAAGGACACATGCTCAGTAAATAAAGACGTTGGTTTAATCCAGTTACTAGACCCAAAGAGGTGTGAGTTCAATACCAGGCCACAGCAATGGTGGGTCAAAACTATGGAAAGTTGAGTTAAGGAAAATAACTAGGAAATTCGGAAGCGGCATGGCACGTGGAATTAGAACAATATACCCCAGTGGAAGAAATAAAGGGTTCGGTTCAAAATTCCAATCAACTGAAGAAGTTTAAATTCACCCCACCCAAAATCAATATTAGTAACAACATTTGGTTGCAACTGAGGCACGTTCCCAAAAGGGGGTTGACAATTTGAATGAGGTGGTGGCCTTGAAAAGGGAACTGGATAATAATAAATAATATTATTGTAATAATTTAAAGTATTTATTTTTATTAAAATGTTTATGAAAGATATATATCTAAGAACAGATAGTAAATAGTAAAACGTTGCTGAGAGTTATAATGGACAGAAAGTAGTGGAGAGCCATTGTCGCCAACAATTTGGACTGAAAACCGGCACTGAAGAATTATCAAACAGAAAAAGCTCATCTAAATCGGATTAAAACTGTGGAAATGCATAAAAAACATCCGTTCAGACACATACATACATTTTGAGAGTTATAGTTATAGAAATGCAGTAATACACTATGAAAACAAAAATATAGCTCTAAAAAATCTCACACATATAGAGATTTCTCAATTGGATTCATTATGGTGAAAGTATTGATGAAAATTATATTAAGTTTTCATTGTTCTATGAATCTTAATCCTTCACAACTCAATTTAGTTTTCGTTCTGGTATAGGATGTAATGATGGCATTTGTGTCATTAAAGAACTCTAGGAAATTAATAGCTCTCTAATAGGAAATTGTATACCTGCTATATATATATCTCAAAGCAGCATATGACCAAATCAATAAAGATTTCCTTTTCTCATCCATTAGAAACCACCTACAAAGTTCCGAATGTATCGATCTAATATAGGAAATTGATCGATCCACAAAGACTTATATGTCTGGAGAGAACCCCAATACGGAAACATTTCAAACTTCACCAGGATTACGATAAGGGGGGAAATGAAAACCTCAGTCTATTTAATTTTTTCCTAGACTATGACCATCTCATTTACAAGCAGATGTGAAAAGATGCACACTGATCGTTTAAGAATTCCATACAACATCGCAAACGAATAAACAACTATATTGCTTCCCCTCCCGAGGCCAATGTACTGGTGATAAGGTGGGGTATGCTGATGACATAAGTGTTCATAGTTCAAATAAGAATGATCTTGAACAGAGAATCAACATCCTCTATCAATATCTGTCTATATTTCTGAGATGAGGTATAATGTACACTATTTACATTATTCGGACTATTGTCCTCATCTTTGTCGCTATATTTATTACAACGTTTCGGCCGTTATACGATCCGGCCTTCTTCAGGTGGTTGGAATGTTGAACTGAACCCTTTATTTCGCTCACTTGGGTAGACTATTCTAGTCCCCAAGGACACATGGCACAGTAGATAAGGTGTTAGTTAGATCCAGTGACAGGACCCAAAGAGTTTGAGTTCAATACTCGGTTAAGGCAGTGGAGAACTTGAAGAGGGGAATTAACAGGAGATAACTGACATCCATTAAACATGACACGTGGAACTAGAACAGTCTACCCCATTGAGCGAAATAAAGGGTTCAGTTCGACATTCCAACCACCTGAAGAAGACCGGCGCGTACAACGGCCGAAACGTTGTAATAAACATGGCGACAAAGATAAGGACAATAGTCTGAATAATCCTCTATCAAATGTTCAAAGAAATAGGACTGAAGATAAACATTTCCAAAAGAGAAACTATGATCTAGAATTGAAATGAAAGCAATGATGACACCTACCCCAAATCCGGGATGAGCATTTAGTAAATACTAAACGCTTCAAATACCTCGGTATACGAATCACTTATAACAAATTTAGTAAAAGAGATAAGGAAATTGAACATAGAATATGTTGCGCCAGAGATACTTTCACTCAACAACACAAATTGCAACAAAACCAAAACATTAACTTGAGTCATGTTCTTAAATAGCCTCGTTAGACCGAGACTTTCAGATAGTTGTCAAACATGGCGCCAAATCTGTATATAAATATCTAAAGTGACAGCTGTATATGACTGCTTTCTCTGATCAATGGTTAAAAATGGCTTTGGTTGAGTGAAGCCTGAGAATCTTGGCAAAGATCATCCTTCTTTGAACCCTGTGGACAGAATCACAAAGAACTGTACCAAATAACAGAAACGTTCAACAGCAGCAACAGCTAAGATGGATATTATATGTAACTCGGAAATGTTGACATTCTAAAGTATTTCAATTAACAGGTTAGAAAGGAAACCCCAATCAGTAATGGAAAGTGCAATAACAGCTACTGGACTTGAGAAACATATTTTGCTAAAAATTTGTTTTAATAGAATAATTGCATAAATTTAAACCGACAGTAGTAAAGCTGTTTGATCAATGAATGCTGCTGAATGTTTCCTTATAAGGAAACGAGTAATATTAACATTAGTATTTTTGGAGAAAATTACTAGAATATATATATATATATATATATATATATATATATAAAAGTGAACATTGAGGTCAACACTCAGAGGTGACAGGTTGTCTCCTCTGAGTGTTGACTTCAATGTTCACTTTTATATTTATATTTACATACGCTCTATCTCTGATATTGAGCACTTTATCCCAATAATTATACCACACCTTAAAACTATATTTCTCCATATATATATATATATATATATATATAAAAGTGAACATAGAAGTCAACACTTATAGGCGACAGTCTGTTTCATGCTAGATGCAATCGTCAGGCCATATATATATATATATATATATATATATATATATATATATATATATATATATATATATATATAACATAACATAATAATTCATTGAGTTTAGAATAAGAAACCTCAAAAGAATGCAGAAAGCACTGGACAGCCGTTTCATCCTTTTTAGGACTCATCAGCAGTACGCATCTATTACAAAGAATACATAAATACAAAGAATGTATAAACATAAAAATGTCTTTATATATATATATTCGGTCATGTTTAGTTTAATAATCTGGACATACGTCTATTTATTTTTATTTTAATCCTCTCGAAGTCTCTGATCGACTTCTTAATGCTGATATTAAATTCATTAAGGAAGGCTCCGTAGTTTTTTTCATTTTCTTTATTTTCTCAAGTACTTTTAATCTCATTTAAGATCATCTTCATGCGTGAATTCTTAACGCAAAAATATTATTAAAGAGATTTACATTACATATGCCAGATATAAGCTATATTGCACAACATTAAACGAAACATCCCTGTCCACATTTAAAATTTAGAAAAATACTAATTGACAATACAAAACCATGAAAATTAATTTCTTGAAGAAACATACAACTAAAACTAAATTAGATTAGTTATGAGTATAGCAACAAAGTTTTAAAATGCCTATAATAACAATATTTTTAAAATGCTTAAATTATAATTATAAAAATATACAATTATATAAATTAAAGCTACATCCCTTAGATAAAACCATGGACAAAGATAATAGCTTCATCAGGTAATTTTTAAATTAATTATAGCAAGGCGCCTTCATACGTATTTAAAATAATTATAACAGACCGTGTTTCAAGCGTATTTACAAAAAATCACAACTATAAATTATATTAATTTTTTGTCTTAGCAATTCACGCCTGAAGATGATCTACCTTAGATTTAATATACTCGGGAAAATAAAAGAAATGAAAAAACTATTGGGCCTTCCGTAATGAATTTAATATCAACATTAAGAAGTCGATCAGAGAATTCGAGGGTATTAAAATAAAAATAGACATAAAATGTTCAGATTATTCAACTAAACATGCTTGAATTATAATATGCTGCCTTACTCTCAGAGACATTTTGAACATTTGTCATGATTTGCTGCATAGAGATACAACGATTGCCTTTTGGACATATATGTATATATATAGTTTATATAGATATTTTACCTTGTTTTGGTGTCAAGAATCAGTCTCTAAATTTTGTAAAAGTATTTTTGGATTGTATATTGGATTGTATATTTAACAGCGTCTATCGCAAACTTTAAACTTTATAACTGAAAAACAAAAGATTTGCGGGCATGTGGACTGTTGTCCTTGTTTGGGAGTAGGTTGCTCACACTAAAACAAGGACAAAAGTCCATATAAACATATGTCTGCAAATCCTTCGTAAAGGAAGTCTACGCTAGATGGCGCTGTGTTGCCATGTAGACTAGGTTACATTTGTCATTCGTGTACATTTGTGGCTAGTCTGTCGTCAAAGTTTAACGTATGTAGTAGTGAGTTAACAGTCTAACAATAACCGGATATTCATATCGTTAGCAGGGAGATATGATTTCTACATAGGATTGTGCAAATGGTAGTGGACACGAGGCTGCACGGCTGTATCAGATTGTGTTTCCAGATTGAAGGCAGCCGACTCTCCCTACCTTTGCTGAAGTTTATCGTCGCATTGCTGAGACAGGATCCGTGGCACCACAAACTATGGATCGAAGAAGACCGAGATCGGTTCGTACGCTTGACCACAAAGAACACATTCTACAGGTTGTCAGAGATGAACCAGGTATCAGCACACGCTAAGTGACCCTAGCATGTTATACAACTCATAATACCGCATAGAGAGTACTTCAAGAGCAGATTTTGTATCCTTATCATTTACAACGTATGCAGAGTCTTTCGCCCTCTGATCACTCAACACGGGAGAACTTTTGCAGATGGTCTATTGTACAAACTGTAGATCCCGTGTTTGTCTCTTCATTCTTGTTTATGGATAAGTCAACATTTGGAAGAGATGGATTAACAAATTTACACAACCAACATTTGTGGGCGGATCGGAATCTCCATAGTACAATATAGACCGTAATCCTTTGGATTTGGATCTGTGTGGTCATCTAAAACAATTGGTTTGTGCAACAGATGTTGATAATGCAGAGACGCTTTATCAAAGTGTCATGGGATGTGCGAAACCATTCGACACTGTGTAGGAAGTTTTGAAAGGGTCCACCAGTGAATAATCCGACAAGAGCATCCGTGTGTAGAAGCAAGCATTAGGTAAACAATATTTTAAAAAAAAATTAAGAGTATCTGACCGTGGAGCAGTAGTTTGTAAGTTACTCTCAGAGATATTTTGGACATTTGTCAAGAGTTGCTGTGTTGAGATACATCGATGACCTTTTGGACATATGTTTATATGGATATTTGACCTTGTTTTGATGTCAGGGACTCTCCCCCTAAATTTTGTAAAAGTATTTTTAGATTGTATCTTGGATTGTACTTTTAACAGCGTCTAGCGTAAACTTTAAACTTAATAACTGAGAAAACTTAAGGATTTGCGGATTTATGTTTATATGGACGTTTTTCATTGTTTTGGTGTGAAGAACCTACCCACAAAGTTTGTAAAAGTATTTTGATACCCCTCTCTCTCTCTCTCTCTCTCTATATATATATATATATATATATATATATATATATATATATATATATATAAACAACAAGATATATAATCCGGTGTTCTTATAGATATTTTTATTTTTACAAAATAGTGCTCAATGTAAATTTACAAAAGCATTAATATTATAAGTTAATTGATTTAAAATATGTTTTTTTTCGCTACACAGTTCTAACCATGTTTCAAAAATGGAAGCTAAAAGCCCCGAATTTAATTTTGCAATTAAATTAAAGACATTAGTTCCATAACTAATGTCTTTAATTTAATCACAAAATTAAATTTAGGCTTTAGCTTCCATTTTGAAACATGGTTATAACTGTGTAGCGAAAAAACATATTTTAAATCAATTAATTTATATATATATATATATATATATATATATATATATATATATATATATATATATATATATATATATATATAACGGCTCGGATTGAGGAATCGGAGAGCTGAGTCCGAATTCAGTCGAATTCATTACAGTCACCTATGTGCTAATATCCTTGGGAAAGGTATTAATCCTCTTCTTCTCCCTCCAGCTATGGACAGACTGGGTTCTATAGCCTTGGATGGCAACAGGTCTTGAAGGAGGACAACTCTGAATTCAAAACCTGTTGAGGGTCGTTTGGGGACCTTGTGGCACGTAGTGCACCAGGTCTCTGTATTCGGCCCTTCACCACTATAATCAAATCTCATGTGCAGGTCTCGGTGCTGTCGGTTCCTAGAAACTGAGCTGCTTGCCACTCATACGTCGAATTCGACGGGAGAGTCGAGTATATATATATATATATATATATATATATATATATATATGTATGTATGTATGTGTGTGTGTGTGTGTTTATAGGTGCGTATGTGAATGCGTGATAAATGCCTACATTGTCTTAATTTATTTGAATTCTAAAGGGACAACTTGTTTATTCTTTTATTAATGCTGTTTATTTTAACGATCGTAGAATGTAACGGCCTAAGCGTTGTGGTTATGAACAAACAATATAGATGAGAAAAAGAATTTATTAATAATAGATAAATTCATTTTGTTTCTTCAGAAACGAAATCTAGAAACATGTATAGTATGTTCCAAATCCTGGGGGCTTTCTTATATACAATTATTGGAGACCTGTGAGGAAGATTTGTAAAAATTTAGAAACATCCAGTCTTTTTTCTCCCTTAATCAACTTCGACATTTCCAACAAAACTCATTTCTAAATCCATATATCTGATTTTTATTCTTTCAGAAATAATTATCTTAAGAAAATGTGTACAGTGAGCTCCCGCCTATTCGCGTTTCAGCATTCGCGGCTTCACACATTCGCGGCTTCACGCATTCGCGGTGTCACACATTCGCGGTTTTTTGTTTAGAACATATATACCTGTTATTCGTGGAAACCCAGAATATTCGCGTGTTTTTCTAAAGTCATATGTACAAATTATTCGCTGAGAACTCTCTCGATTCGCGTATTTTTTTCGATAGGACGTATTTAAAATATTCTTGTATTGTTTTCCTGTTATTTAAGTGACTTCAAACATATAACACTTCATTTTTATGGTAAAAATTGACAGAATTGTACATCATTGTAAAAAAACAAATGCAAAAAAAAAAGAAAAATGCGTAGTGCTTGGGCTTTGTTCTTTATTAAGGGTTGCATCTGGGGTCTTAAGAGTGGCTTATGCTAAGTCTGGGGTCATCATCACAGTTTTGTTTTTAGAAAATCTTTTAAACCTTATATTTTATGTCTTGTTATACATATTTTATACAGTATTTTTTATGGATGTATCGATCTATGCGTAATTAAAAACGGTTATTGTACGTATGAAAGAAAATTTACCCTAAGTGTTTGGTCCCCAAAACTATTTTTCAAAAATATTTTTAAAAGGTTCTAAAATTTTTATAAAGTATTTAGGATGAACGTTTAAGGCATATGGAGTTTTACCAATCAAAATAGGTATTTATAAGCATTTTTAGCGTCGTTACAAGTATTCGTGGATTCTAACTATTCTTGTCTATTTCTGGTCGCTAAACCCCGTGAATACGGGGGACTCATTGTATTTGTTGCGCGAACATTCTTCCAAACCGTACACAGATTCGACGACTGCAACCCGGTCTCCAGAATTTCCATGCTCGACAGAGTCCAAAAGCATTTTGCGCACCCTTGTGGCTGATGAATTGTTTTCCCCCTGATAACCCATTTCCCACAAACGAAGCGTTGTGGGCCTCTCCCTATTCTATCGCTATTTCCGTGGCAGATGTTTGGCGAACTACAATCCTTGGTTCAAACCTTTACAGCTAGGATCCGCCGGGCCATGTATACAGGGTCGATTCATCCTCATTCCCTTCATATTCCACTGGTTAGAAAGAAGTTCCACTCAGTCAGCTTCTTTACCAGAAATGTTTCATTATAGAACGAAGTCCCAAGTGGATGCTTCGCTGATCACTACAATCTCAGCTTCTTAAAATCGAGGGTCAAATGTTATCGGTCCTGCATATCTTTATTCTTCCTGTTCCTTCGCTGTACTCACAACAACTGCATTCAGTGGCACTCTATCTTGAGTGTCTCTTGAACCTTGTATTGTGTAAAGAATATTTAAAAAAAAGAATTTAAGACCGTGGAGCAGTAGTTTGTAAGTTACTCTCAAAGTCATTTACCATTATCGTGAATTAGAATCTCACATTTGTGGCTTTGTTATACTTAATAAGTAGAAATAGATTACCCACTTGCTTGTAGTGGAATAAGAATTTTAAACTCTCTCAGACATTTATTACTCTACTGAGTTTAGTTTTCACTGAGTATCCCACAAGTGACAGATTATGTTGAGCTTGGGAAATGCCAATAATCCATTCAAAGACCTTAGTGTAATTGTCAGCACTCTAGATTCGCAGATCTTTAGGACTGTAGTGAGTTCGATCATCACTCGGATATTTACACTCATAGCCTTGTACCAGATTAAGATTAGATTAATTGTATGTTGCTAACCCTGTTGACTTTCCTGGAGAGCATAGGGTCACAGTCTAACCAGGCTAGATTTTACTAACGTAGTTTCGATTGCAAATATATTTTTAGGGAGGATATGTTAACAGTACGTCCAACCAGTTTTCCTTTTTCCTGATTGGTTGCCAACCAAAGTGTGTCCAATCTTCCTTGCTATGAACCCAGATGGAAAGATGAAACTGTCATACATTTGCAACGGTATTTGTTCAAAGGCGGACAGAACTGATGCGTGGATAGTGTAACGGATATCGGCAAGGAAAGTGGAATCGGCAAACCGAGTTCAAATTCAGGGCTACCCAGTTGCATTCACTTTCACCCCTTCTCTTCCCTTCTATGGGTTAAATAAGAGAAGCACAAATCTAAACTCAAAGCCAACCTCTAGGGCTCTTCTAAGTTATCTTGCCCTTAGACATAAACACTAATGGCACAAGAAACGGAAAAGAAATTACAAAACCTCTTACAGAGGGTAACGAAGGAGAGCGAGAAGAAAGGACTAAGCATAAACTACAAGACAACAGAATACATGGTCATCAGTAAAAGGATGAGCCCAAATTTACAGATTTACAGATCGGAGACACTAAAATCAAGCAGGTGTGGAAATTTAAATATTTGGGAAGTGTTTTGACAGAGGACAGCAAGTGTGAGATCCGAAGACGTTTTGGGATGGCCAAAGACACATTCCAAAAACTTGGCAGAGTATTACGAGACAGAAGGATTTATTTGGTAACAAAGAAAAGAGTGCTACGTGACATCTGTCCTCCTTTACGGCAGCGAATGTTGGACGGTCTCCTGAAGGGATACACCACATAAAAGAAGTTAGTTTGAGCAGAGTATACGTTACATCACTGCGAAAGAGAAGGTGTCAAATAAATTGGAGAGAATGCAAACAAGGAGGAAGCTTATACTTAACATCAGAAAGAGGCAGCAGAAATTTCTGGAACACGTAATGAGAAAGGAGGGCCTGGAGAATATAATACTCATAGGTCGAATAAATGGAGAGAGAGACAAAGGAAACCAACACATCACATACCTAGCGGGCTTAAGCAAGTGAATGACAGAACATGGTTTGAGAGAAGTAGCAAAGGGACAAAACATATTGAGAGCTACAAGGGATAGGAAGAAGTGGAGGGCCATGATCACCTATGTTCTGAAGGGACATGGCACATAAAAAGAAAAAAGACAGTAAATGTGATACACTTACATCCGTAATGGGTTATGAGAGTCATGAACAGAAAAGCCTAAGTTGGATCTTGAACGCTTAGGACATAACTAGAAATCATTCACGATTGCCATAGTGTAATGGTTAACAAGCTACTAGTACAGGTCTTTACTATCGTAATAAGTTTTACCCTCATTGAGTGATCCTAAACAGTGGCCCTTTTCTCAACTAAATTATTATTAGTATTCGTCTATAAATCCTTCACTACTGTCTTGTCAGCGTAGTAGCTAATTTCGCAGACTGGTTTGGTGTGATCAGAACCTCGCCTTGTTCTTCAAATTTGTAACTTTTTAAATGATTAATCATTAAGAAAAGGAAACTTGTTTTCCAGTCTTACAATTCGTTTTTGCTTTTGTATAATTTTGTAATTTTGTCTTGATTTTAATAAAATTATAAATTTATTTTCTTTTTAGACCTTGTTCTTTTTAGCGTTTAAGCAATCATGAACCGTTTAAAATTGTAAATTCTTTAAAATAATTTTCATATTTTCTACAATTTTTCGAGTTTGAACTTTTTATTGATATGTACACATGTTTATCTTCAGGATTTTCTTTCAGATTAATTAGTGACAAATTTTGCATTATATAAGTTCTTTCTAGTCAACTTAGAGCCAAATATAAAAAAAAAAAAAAAACTTGCGAGAGTGTAAGAAAAAACAGAAAGAAAGATTATTAAGCGGAAAAGTTCGGCAGTCTCTAAGAACACGTGCCTCAATATATATATATATATATATATATATATATATATATATGAAAAATGACAAAGGCAAACTTATCTTAGCTGACGCGTTTCGTCCTCTGAGTGGCATTATCAAGGGACGATATGATTTCCTAATTTCTTTTTTCATATGTTTCTTTTACAGATGCAAAGTATATGAAATTTTACATTCATATTATATATATTTATAAATGTAAAAGTGGACACTGAAGTCAACACCTAGAGGCGACAGTCTGTTCCATGCTAAACGTAATCGTCATGGCCTGTCGCGTCTGTGTGCTGATTTCAATGACCACTGTTATATTTACATAGGCTATATTCTTGATATTGAGCACTTTACCCATAAATATAGCATACCTAAAGACAATTCTTAAATATCCATTTCGGTTATAATTTATTTTATGAATGTATTTAAATATTAATGTCAGACGGAAGGTCTTTTTTAGAAATGGAATAAATTTGTCGAGACAAAATGAAAAGGGAGAGAAAAAATAAAGGAAAAGGAAAAAAATTTATACTAAAAAAGGAAGAAAGAAAAATAAAAATTTTAATATAAAATTTTTTAAAAATATTTAGGGAAGAAAGAAAGACAGAGAAAAAGGGATGGAGATAGAGAGGGTGAGGAGGAGAGAGGAGGAGAGAGAGGGTAAGGGAGAGAGAGAGGGGAGGAAAGAAAAGAAAGGAAAGAATATATTAACTTGTTCAGCTCTTCATGGAAAGATTTGTTTCTAGGTCGACCTATCGGCTCATGTTTAATTCTTCCTTCTTTCCTTTCTTTTCTTTGCTTCGCAAGCGACCGACATTAGAGTGCTGGGAATTTTAGAATTGTTCTTCTCTTTTTATCTAGTCGAATTCATTTTTCTTTTTCTTTCCATCTCTTTTGTAAGTAAGTATTCCACACTGTGATATTAGAAAATCTGTGAGGAATGGTGAAATGTTGTAAGAGCAAAGGGCACAAATTTACTGTAGATGACCTTGCGATTAAGGCACTCTCTAGGCATTTACACCGTAGTGAATTATTTTCTCTTTTGATCAGTATATATATATATATATATATATATATATATATATATATATATATATATATATATATATATATATATATATATGTATGGGGAGGTTGTCTGTGTGTGTGTCTGCGTGTGCACAGGGATAACTCCTTCGGGCTTATCATTTCTAAGTAAGCCATGATCAAGTATTTAATTATTGTTTTGCTTTTAGTTAAGAAAGTCCCCAGTATCTGTTGTCTTTTTTTTCTTTGCATAAATTGTTCTTGATCTAATAGGGTTGAAACTGCCTTGACACAAAACGATTTAATGACAAAAACTCCGATTAGAAAACAATATTATCACTGACTATCTCTTTCAGAATATTAATTTTCAATATTTTGCATGTTCAAAGGTAAACACCAAGCATCGCATGAGAGTTCAACTAAGTTGTTATTAAATAATAATAATGATAATAATAATAATCATAGTTCAACCGACCAGATACAGAAACGATGGCAAGATAAACCGCTTCACGGTAAATACTCTGCCTGTACCAAACAAGTTGATGTACACAAACCCCGTACCCATCAGTGGCTACTGTAGTGCAGGGTTAAATGCTGAAACCGAAGGTTTTATACTTGATGCACAGGACCAATGCTTGTTAACTAGAATTTATCAAGTACACATACTAAAAAATTGTGTTAGCCCAAAATACAGATTATGTGATAAATATCCAGAAACAATTGAACAACTTGTCTCAGATTGCACGGTGTTAGAACCCACTGAATATAAAACTCGGCGTGACAGATTGGGCCAATATTTCCACTGGAATATGTGCAAATTCTACGGAAAGGAAACTAAAAGAATTCAGTATAAACACCACCCAGACAGAGATAGGACCTGTAACAATTTTATTGGACTTTACAATACACACAGACAGTCAAAGCTAATCGCCTTGATATCGTTATTAGAAACCGCAAACAAAAAAGTGCCTCCTTATTGATATGGAAGTCCCTGCAGACTGCAATGTATCTTTGAAGATCTTCAAAAAGCTATCAAAATAAAAGGACCTTGAAATCGAAATCTCAAAAATGTGGCACATGAGAACATCAACAATTCCTGTTGTAGTTGGAGCCCTCGGATTGATTGGAAAAGATTCCAGTAGACTAATTGAAGGGATTCCTGTTAGACTATGCCTTAAAGAAATACAAAACATTGTTCTCACGAGTATAGTCCACACCTAACGAAGGGCTTTATCTATGTAAAATATGTGTGTTGTTTTTTTTTTGTTTTAATTGGTCAGTGGAAAATGTCATGATGCCATTTCTAACCTTAGGTCTCTGGTCAGGACCCAGAAAGAAATGTGTACACACCAGAAATCAAAGCAATAATAATAATAATAATAATAATAGGTATGGACTTCGGATTAGATAAATGTGCAAAAGTAACATTCAAGAAAGGTAGAATTACAGAAACACCCTTAATAGATTTAGATTTTGTCACAAAGATTAGAGAACTGGAGCATGATGAAGCTTATAAGTACCTAGGAATTAACGATGGAGATGGCATACAACACCCTCAAATGAAGGAAAAAATAAGTAAAGAGTACTACAGGCGTGTACGTCTGGTACTAAATACTGAGCTAAACTCAAAAAACAGAATATCGGCCATAAACACATTGGCTGTCCCTGTGGGGAAATACAGCTTTAATGTCCTTAACTGGACCATAGCTGAAATTAAGCAATGGACGCCAAAACGAGAAAGTTTCTCACTTGCTATCGCATGCATCATCCCAAAGCTGATGTTGATCGTCTGTATGTTCCCAGATCCGAAGGAGGCAGAGGATTGATTCAACTAGAACTGTCCTACAAAACTACAACAATTGGCCTCCAAAGATACTTGAAAACTACAGAAGACTGGATGATGGTATGCGTCAAGGAACATGAAAGTAGTAAGCGTCTTTACTCCGTAATAAAAGAAGCCAACAAATTCAAAATGGAGTTTCAAATGGGCGTAGAGACGCAACTACAGCACAATACACCGGCTGAAACTGCAAAATACTTAAACAAGACAGCAAAGACGAATGCAACCGACCAGATACAGAAGCGATGGCAAGATAAACCGCTTCATGGCCAATACCCTGCCCGTACCAAACAAGCTGACGTAGACAAAATCCGTACCCATCAGTGCAGGGTTGAAAGCGGAAACTGAAGGTTTTATCCTTGCTGCTCAGGACCAATGCTTGCTAACTAGGAATTATCAAGCACATATACTAAAATATTGTGTCAGCCCAAAATGCAGATTCTGTGATAAATATCCAGAAACGATTGATCATCTTGTATCAGGTTGCACGATATTGGCACCCACTGAATATAAAACCCGGCATGACAGAGTGGGCCAATATCTGCACTGGAAAATCTGCAACCTCTACGGGAAGGAAACTGAAAGAAAATGGTATGAACACCAACCAGACCCGGTTACGGAGATAGGACCTGTTACAATTCTATGGGACTACACAATACACACTGACAGAACAATCAAAGCCTACCGCCCAGATATTGTTATTAAAGACCACAAACAAAAACGGTGCCTCCTTGTTGATATGGCAGTCCCTACTGACTGCAATGTATCTTTGAAGATATTCAAAAAGCTGTAAAAATATAAGGAACTTGAAATAGAAATCTCGAAAATGTGGCATATGGGAACATCAACAATCCCTATTGTATTTGGGGCCCTAGGACCGGTTGGAAATGATTGCAGTAGACTAATTGAAAAGATTCCTGGAAGTCCATGCATCAAGGAGATACAAAAAATTGTTCTGACAAGTACATCCCACACTTTACGAAGGGCTTTATCTATATAATTTTTTTTTTCAGTGGAAAGTGTCATGATGCCATTTCTAACCTTAGGTCCCTGGGCGGGATCCGGAAAGAAATGTGTAAACGCCAGGAATTAAAGAAAATAAAAATAATAATAATAATAAAATCTTCTGAATTATTTTATTAGTTAAAAATTCGTGTTGAAATCGATTTTTCGTTTTTCTCGGATTTTCGCTAAATGCAGTGGCGTAGAAATAAAAATGAGTTATCGTTGAGTTAGTCATGATGTAAGTAACCTACATACCGAGTTTGAACTAATTCGAAGGAAAAAAGTTGAATTTACCGATTTTTGATCGGGTGTATCGATTTTCAAAAATTATCGATTTTTTACGCTAAGAACCTATCTCTTACATTATACAATGTATGTGTCAAATTTGATCAAAATTGGTTAGATGGATCTCAACTGAAAAGGTATCACACAGACAGACAAACAGTCAGACAGAAACACAGACATCCTCTATTTTAATTGTTTTCCAATTTTCACACCTGATCCGTTATTTACTAATGTGTCTTTTATTGTTTACTGAGGCTCGCCAACGTTCACCTTTTCAGAAAGTGTTAGCTGAAAGTGTCCCCTCAAGTTAAAATAATGATGTCCATTTTATTTACATTTAAAATATAGTGCAATTAAAGGAAGGACGTGAAAAATTCTCAATGATCGTTATCATTTGTGGCATTCAGCACTTTAAATTTTCAAAATCTGGAATTCTAAACATATCAGAAAGACTTCTCTCAGTTGTTCACTGACCGAACACATAACCACTTGTTACATCTCTGTTCTCGTTCAAATCGGTGTGTACAACAATTGTGAAAGGTCCATGTATTTCACAAGGAAACAAAGCGTGACCATAGTAAGAAATGAAGACTCAAAGTTTGTTCCCAATATATTTAATTTTTTATTAACTTGACCGGGCTGTGGGCTAGGACACTTGAGTTAACTTCTACTATGATAGACTACGATATCATCGGATTTCAATGACGGAGCGCCTGTTTTCATTAACTGTTACTATATATATAAAACTGTGAACGGAAAATTGCAGCTTCCGACCATGTTGCGCTTGACTCCAAAAGTTTTTATTTAGTTATTTATTAACTTTTTGAAGATGCGCCTTCGCCTTCGGGAATTCTACTGCTACAAAAAAAAATTACTCTAAAGATTTAGATAAAATCATTTACTATTCTTTTCTGTGTCGGTGTCCAGATCAAAGCTTTAGTGGCATAAAATGACTTGAAATAATAAATTCAACGTCGTTTTGCGCTCAAAATAAAAGATTAAATAAAGCAGTTTGTAGAATATTGGCACGCAGAATTTCAGTATTCAGAATTAACCAGTATGCAAGTGCTGTTACACATCGTTTGAAGTTAATGCCGCTTGAGGTCAGTACTCTGTAGAATAAAGGTCATGATGGGCATACTCTGGCGTGAATATAATTAATTTAATTAGGTTAAGTTGCTTAATGACCATGTTGTTTAACTCAGTGTTGAATAGGATTCTTAAAAGACAGAAATCGCAATACTGTTTTCCATATCAATAATATTAATTCTTTAAAACATTTGTGTGTAATAAAATGAAAACAGTAAAAATATAAGTGGACATGTGTCCAGTTTACACTTTGTCTTCTTTTATATATACTGACACTTCAGAATATGGGCGATCATGGCTCTCCACAACTTCCTATTCTTTGTAGATCTAAGTTATGCTTATACCCATACTTTTCTCCTAGTCCCTGTTCTACTATCCATTAACACAAGCTCGTTAGGTAAGTGGTTCATAGCTCCCCATAACTTCCTATCGTTTGTAGCTCTAAGCAATGTTTGTCCCCTTACTATACCCCCAGGCCATATTCTTCCATCCATTAACACAGGATAGTTAGGTAGGTTGATCATGGCTCTCCATGACTTCCTATCTTTTGTAGCTCTCAGCAAAGGCAAGGTTTGTACTTTAACTATCCCTCCCAGTCCATGTTCTGCCATACATTATCACAGACTCGTTAGGTTGCTCATGGATCTCCACAACTTTCTATCCTTTGTAGCTCTAAGCAATGTTTTTCCCCTTACTATCTCTCTCAGTCCATGTTCTGTGATCCATTAACAGATGGGGAGAAAGAGGGAGAGGGAGGGAGAGAGAGGGGAGAAGGAGAGAGGGGGAGAGGGAAGGGAGGGAGAGAGAGAGGAAGGTTTGACATTCCAAAACTAAAACTGACATCTGAGATCTGAGGAAGGCTGGAAAGTTAAGCGGTGAAAAAGTTAAATTAAAAAAAAAATGACAAAGTTGATAAAATTACACTTTTTTGGAAGGAAGACAAAATCACTATTTCTCATACCAACCGGAAGCCTACACGAAATCTAACATCATTTTAAAAGAGCGATGCTTTGTGAACATTTGTCGTTCATTTTTTTATTCTTTCAAAAACTGTATTAATCATCCAC
Organism: Acanthosepion pharaonis; assembly: GCA_903632075.3. Lineage (NCBI taxonomy): Eukaryota > Metazoa > Mollusca > Cephalopoda > Sepiida > Sepiidae > Acanthosepion > Acanthosepion pharaonis. The sequence continues at coordinate 2,304,561 of CAHIKZ030003536.1, forward strand.
ATCAAAAGTTATCGATAATGATGCTTTCCGTCAGAAATATTCAAGAGGACATTTTTGACATGTATTTCCATGTTACATGTTAAAAGTTTTTTTAAAAAAAACATTTATTTAATCACATCGAATGATATCAACCAGCTATTTTCTTTCTTTTCTGCTGAAAATCTTTAAAAAAAAGAGTAGCAACTAGATGAGAAATTCCCGGCAGTGAATTAATTTTAGTATAGGTTGTTGTCATAATTAAACCGACTTTGTTTTTTTTTCTAAGCGAATCCAACGAACATATCAATATTTTTAATTGATTTCCCATAAGAAGCCTTGACGGATTCCAATCAAGTTTTAAATGAGTGAAGGAAATTTATAAACGTTTTCTGTCTCCTAATTAATTTCTCCAGAACTGCTACTTGAGAATATTGCTTTCATTTGGACAAGTGCAAGAAGCCATCTTACAGCATGTTCGTTCATGATGCCTCCTAGATTCTAGGTAGGAAAGAGGTCAAGTAATTTTTTAGCCACCAGCAAAATACTCAGATTTTGTAACTTTTTCAGTCAAATAAAAACCATTTCTTCACCAATGGGTCAGCCATTAAGTTACATAAGAAGAAACAGTGTGCAGAACTTGAGTCGAAAATAAATTTCAAAGTTCAAAATCATATGCACAGTTTTCAATATCGTTAGGTTTCAGTATGAGTAGTAGACACACTGATTTTAAAAGCCAAAAAGAAGAATATACAGGTATAAAAACCTATTATTTTAAGACATCTTTGAAAAAAAATGATGCAAGTTTTTTGAAAATGTTGTAATCATTTTAGAGAATTAGAAGGAAGGATTAAATAGCTCAACTTATGAAAATATTTAGGAATCGTATGAAATGGCTTCAAATTGTTGAAATTGGAACTTTTAATTATAGTAAAGTTTAAATTTCTGGGAAGTGTTATAACAGAGGACACTGAAATCAGAAGACGCGTTGGGACGGCCAAAAATACATTCCAAAGCTAGGCAGAGCATTAAGAGACAGAAAATGCCTCGCAAAAGCTAAGCAGAGTATTAAGAGACAGAAAAACTTCGTTAGAAACAAAATGAAGAAGAGACTTGAAGCAACAGAAATGTGGTTCTACAGAAGGATGCTGAAGATACCATGGATTGAACATGTCGGCAAAGACGAGGTTTTAAAGAAAATGGAAACAAAAAACAAACTTATACTTAACATCACGGAGAGGGAGTTGAACTTTCTGCGGCACATAATGACGACGGAGGGCTTGGAAAACCTGAGACTCACAAGGACAGATTGAGGGAAAGAAGGACAGAGTAAAGCAGTGCGCAACGTATTTGATAAGCTTGAGTAAATTGAAGTCAGAACAGGGTTTAGGAGAAATAGCAAAACGACATTTATTAAGAGCTACAAGTGACAGGAAGTAGTGGAGAGCCATAATTGGTTATGTCCTGAGGGCACACGCCACATAAAGAAGAAGGATACATAGGAGGCAGGCATAAAAAGATAAAAGAACTTGCTGCAACACCCAGAGAAAATAAAGAAACCACAAATATGGGATGAATACATCAGAGAGCTTTTCCATGACAACCGAGAAGAGAAAATAAAACAAATAAAAAACATTGAAAACAAAGTAATATTAACATTTAAGGAAAGATCGGCATTGGCCAAGATTAACAGTAACAGAGCGAAGTGTGTTTGTGATAGATATGCTATCGTCAAAATTCTGAATGTGGAATTGGTAAACATTTCAAATACCTCGGTATATGGATCAGTTCTAACAAATTTTCCTGTCTTTCCTATAAATAATCTCAAGTAATTGTTCTGATGAACATTTTTGTATGGTATCTAGACATTATGAATTTAAAGGCAGTACTAGATTGGCGGAAAGGTCTCATCATTTTATAGTTAAAATTAGATGCTAACAGTTTCTTTTATCACACTTCTAGTTTGTAGAACCCTCTTGCAACTTCTTGCTTTTCAGTCAACTTTGATCTTCAAAAATTTAAATGCCATGTCAATCGTTATATTCTGTCTTCTTAATTCTTATTCTTGATACTTCCCTGTCACAAGTCAGGACGTATCACGGCTATGATTAGCTTAGACACGTTCTGATCGGCTTGGACAGGCTATGACTACCTTGGACCAGCTCTGACCAGCTTGGACAAGCAATGGCCAGCTAAGATCAGCTTAGGCCAACAGCTCGAGTGAAAACACTCGAGTCCCCACGTTAAAAACCGACCTTGTGTCAGTCACAAGCTCACTCAGTGTGTATGTGCGTGTGTGTGTGTGTGTGTGTGTGGGGGGCAAGTAAATCGCCTTAATTCTTATTATTCTATTGTTCTCTCTCCTTAATATTTTTCTCATATTCTCTAACACTCAAGAACCTCTTACGTTATTAGTGGATTTATTGCCTTGCCTGGGGTGAAATGATTAAAAAATTAGTGGAAGAGACGAGGAAATTGAACATAGACCTATCGTATTATCAGCTTGATGAACCAAACGAGGAAACAAATCATTAGAATTCTAACGAATATAGCTCGCGATTGGGCCGGACATATGGCAAGATCAGTGCATCGGAAAGAGACAAACGCTGACACCAATGAGTCAGCTATCAAGTTACATAAGAAGAAGAAAACAGTGTGCACAACGTCTGTAGAAAACGGCAATAAAATTCAAGACCACACGCACAATTTTCAATAAGATTGTCTTACTATAAGACATCTGTGCAAAGAAATTAAGATTGGAGGCTTACGGCCGCATCATGTTGAAACACCGGTTCTCTTACGATTACCGAAGTTAAGCAATGTCGAGCCTGGTTCGTACGTAGATGGGTAACTGCTTAGAAATACCAGGTGCTGTACGAAAGGTGTAATGGATAACAGCTCAGAATTGAGAGCCGAGTTCCAATTCCTGTCGGGTTTGTTATATTCAATTAATTGCAAATGCTATTGGGAAAGGTATGAATCCACTTTCTCCCCCCACTGCTATGGGTTAATTAGTAGGACGTGTATCAGTAAAAATCATTATCATCTCCACAAAATATTCTTACAATTTAAAAATATTTTTGGTTTTAAATAAACTTCAAAATGCTGATGAGAAAAAAACCAAAAAAAAACCAAATCGATCATTTATTACTTTTGTGATGCTAGACGCTCACTCGTAACTTTCGTTAGGTCAACGAATACTCGTTATCATTTCCGAAATTCTCGTTGTAGACGAGACTTTGGAAATGCAGATACTGGTAGTAGTAACGCCTTAAAATAATACTCACATTAATAATACTTGTTCAAATAGTAATAGCCGAATAGTAATTCGTATAATGACGAGTATAGAGAATAGCGATAAGTTAGACATCACGCTAATTGCCATATACGTTTCCTTTACGATCAAGTGATCTACTTATTTAACAGTGGAATCGTCCGTGATTGCTCACTGTGATAATCTGTCTTCAAACTACAGTGTCAGCAACGACACTTTATTCCTATACAACAATTATTGAGACAGAAACAAACACTTTTATATTTATGATCAGAATTCTAGCAGACCGAACAGAAAGACATATACTTATGTTTCAAAGATTATATGTTTCAAAGATTATATGTTTCAAAGATTATATGTTTCAAAGATTATATGTTTTAAAGATTATGTTTCAAAGATTATATGTTTCAAATATTATGTTTTAAAGATTATATGTTTCAAAGATTATATGTTTTAAAGATTATATGTTTCAAAGATTATATGTTTTCAAGATTATATGTTTCAAAGATTATATGTTTCAAAGATTACACAAAGGTATTTTAAAGAGAATGACACTAAGAACTTGATTTACACGGGGAAGTGATTAGAGTAAATGTAAACTTTTTTGAGACCAAATAGTCTGTATGCGGATAGAGAATGAGTTCAGAGAAGACATGAAAATAGAAAGAGAAATATTTATAGATTATAGATTCGTTTCTCTCCGAGCCGATCTTAAGAGTAGTAAGAGTCTTCAAAACACACTATCTATGAGTATATATGAGTATATGAGTATATATGAGTACTAAAGTATATGGGTATATATAAAGTATATATAATGTAACAATATATATATATATATATATATATGCATATATAAAGTATATGATTATATATGAGTATATATGAGTATATTAGTATATATCAGCACTAAAGTATATAAGTATATATATATATATATGAGTATATATAAAGTATATATAAAGTGTATGAGTATATGTGAGCAGTAAAGTATATGAGTATATATATATATGAGTATATATAAAGTATATACAAAGTATATGAGTATATATATGAGTATATATAAAGTATATGAGTATATATGAGTACTAAAGTATATGAGTATATATAAGGTATATTTAATGCAACAATATATATATATATATATGAATATATATATAAAGTATATGAGTACTAAAAACACATTATTACTCAGTAGTAGAATATCTATCAGGATTCATTATTAGCGTACACAATCTTAAAAACTCCAAGAGAATGTAGCAAAGGATAGCAAGAAGAAAAGACTTACCATTAACTGTAAAAAGATGGAATGTATTCTTGTCAGTAAAAGTGAAGATGTTAACATAAAGTAGGTGCGTAAATCTAACTATCTAGGTACTATCGTCAAAGATGACGAAGATATGACAGAATATCGAAGGAGCATAAAAATCGCGAAAGTAGCCTTCCAGAAACTATGCAAAGTATCAGGAGATAGAAAAATGTTGCTAGAGGAAAGAAAACAATGCTGAACTGCTACATATCTAATCTCTTATATGGCAGTGATTGCCGGTGAAAGTTTTAAAGAAAGTAGGAAACACTAGTAAGAACTGGATTACAATCAGAAAGAGACAGCTGAAAGTTTTGGGAAACACAATGAGGAAAGCGGGCCTGGAGAGTCTAACATTCACTGGGCATATTGAAGACGTAGCAAGCAGGGAGAAGCAACGAATAATCTATTCAACAAGTTGGCATGAATGGTTGAAAGAAAAAGGAAAAAGGGACTGTATGAGAACAGAGTTTACGTAGAGCTACAAAGGACATGAATTTATGGAAAGCCATGATCGCATATAAAAGAAAAAAATTTGCTAGGCTATTTCTTGAGCTGCGAAGACTGTTTTCCAATTCTATTCTCTTCATCTTCGAGAGCGACATCTTCATTTCGTAACTGCAGAAACGTAATTTACTTCCTGACATAATATGATTAGTGATTTAATTACTGGAAAACTATGTAAATGAATTAATGGTATTCAAAACAGAACACAATGGGCGACACTTCACTCCTCACTCTGTAGCCATTAACACACAAATTATTATCTGCGAGAGAAAGAAAAACATTTTAAATTTATAGAAAAGTACATAATCTGAGAGCAATCTATAAAGAGTGACGAGTTATTGATTTTTTATTACATTGCAATATTTCTTAAATGTTGCAAAATAACTGTTATTTTTCGAGCAATCCATTAGCTGATTTATTCGGAATTCCTATTTTCCTTATTAATTTTTTTTCGTAACATCGTTACTTTTTCATCCCAACTTTTAAGTCCAATAACTCTTCACCATTAATGTCGGTCGCATTTTTTTTATTTTTTTGTTTTGTTATTATGTTTGATTTTCTAGCTGACGTAGGAAAAGAGAGCAGACTTGAACGAGATTTGTCTCGAACCATCCAACCATTATTAATATCTCCTGCATTGATTTCATTGGTATTGATGTAATTTGGTCAACAAACAAAAGGGACCTTACTGCGCATGCGTGAACATAAACTATCCTGATTATCGTGATAGTTGTTAGGTGTAGGGTTACGCAGTCAGCAGTAGGACGCCATTTTTCTACCGTTTGAACGTCGCATCATAAATTTAAAAAATAGCGAATAAATCAGTGAAGTCTCGTGTGAAATTTCTCGAGAACACATCGCATCATCAACGTCTTTCGGTTCTTTTATAGCTCATATTCGACTGCATACGACTTCCGGCTATCGCCATTGAAATGTAGGATACTTCAGACAGTGGATGAGAACGTAACGAGAAGTTAACATTATATCAAGGGCATAAATAGCTTCCGACGAGACTTGATTCCCCATTCTATATTCTGAGAGCTCGTCTTTTTTAGTCGACACATTAACCAAGTATGTGATATTGGATTTCAAATTTCATCAACAGCTGTTTCTGCCTTCACTTCTCTTTAATTAAACGTCTGGAAAGTGTTTGTTCGAGAAAGTAAACCTAAGAAGCAACAATGAAATAAAGAAAAACTGGTTAAAGCATATTTTTCAGGTGATGTTATTATTAAAAACAACAAATTGAAATGAAATAGATGAATTTTTATGCTCTTTAAAAAGAATTTTCTAAAAGTCATTGAACGTTGGCACCATTCCAAAATTAGCACCTCGTAGAATAAAACAATGTGTCGCAGACTTGGATATTTCAAGAAAAATGACAAATGAGGAATTACATTTTGGTCTCAATACCTTTGGGGAATTAAAGAATGTGCTGCACATTCTATCTTCCTGTCATGACTTAAGGATTAATCGTCCGAAAAAAACAAAACAAATATAAATTGGTAAATACATTGGCACCTAGAACGATTCTAGGAGGTCGAATTTCAAAAATCAATATTAATATTGGTATGTTTCACTTATTTCTTCCAACAAAGTTATTCCAAGCTCTTTTGAACAATGGAGAATAGTTTACAAATTCCTCTTCTGTCATTGCTATCAGATATTCGTCCATGTGATCAATCAGAATACTGCGTAATTTCAAAGAATTAGTTTTAGAATTTTCTTTCAACACAATTAAAGGATAGTTTAAATGGAATTCACGAAACATTTGATATACAGACGTAAAAGAAAAACCTGGAAAATTCACTTCAAATGGAAGAAGACGACTCCGAGCTCGGTCGCGGATATTGGCAGACGACTGCTGTACCAAAATTGGCAGATGCCTGTTGTACTCTTGAAGTCATAAAATACATTTACCTTATTTGAACTAGAAGAACATGATAATCGAAATACTTGGTAGTATATTGTAATCATTCGAACACATGGCGTCTTTCCATAACTCATCCCACCATTTAATATTAACGACAAAATAAATAAATAAATAAATAAATAAAAAACAGCTGCCGCAGGGCAATGGATTCTTGGTCCTATTTAAAGTAACCCCCCCCCCGGGTCTTATCTCAGCCTCTCTTCCACTTTTCAAAACAGTTTTCAAATTCCTCTTTCAAGACCATTATTTAATATTTTGTCGCGTTTTCCTTCATTTTCTAAATGTATCTTCCCTTAAACACCGATAACCGGAAGTCGATGCAGCCAAATCTGAATTGTGGAGAAACTGAAAGACATGGGTGATGTGACGCTTTGCCGACAAATTCCGAAAAAGATTTTGCTAATCGGTTCGCTCGTTCATATTGAAGACGATGAGGTAAAAAGAAAACAAAAACTAAATCAATAACTTTCTACTGCCGACTAGGTCATTCTCCCCCTCCCCCAAAGATAATTTCTCTTCGTGTAGGCGCAGTAACGTCCCCTCTGACTTATTTCCAAGTTACTATTTCAGAATGCGGAGGCTGGACCGGGATGGTCATCGATTGGTTAGAATAATTTGTGGGCATGGTATTCTGGCAGTTAGGAATTGCCTTTCTTTAAGTTTTGGATATAAGTTGAAACCAGCGAGAAGTCAACAAAGGGCCACTTTACGCTTCCTACAACCCAGAATAGAGGGACAGGATAAGACCACACACGAAGTATCCTAAAACAACGAGCGGTACGCATCTTCTTGAAGATCTTCCTCCCGCTGCCTCCTAGAATAGATGCTGCCACGTCTGTCCCTCTCCTCTAATAAAACGAATAAGAAAAAAGTCTTTCGTTGATACCAGCTATGAAATGTCATGAATGGTTGCGATGGGACTGAATCCAGTGAATACACGGAACGCAACATTACATCACGGCCGTGAAACCGATTCTGGAGATATTCATAATGGGTTGATAATTTCCGGATAGATCTTGAATTATCCTGTCTTCTTTTCTCACATCAACTAGCAACACTGACAAAACAACAAAGATAGATTTTCTAAACTGATAGTGAAGCATAAGTTCAAATGTAATAATGCAATAGATATTTATTGAAATGGAATCTATTAGCTTCACAATCAGAAACGGTTGCTGCAAAAAAGAAAATGGGCCCTCACACTCACATCTATTTTGATATACGCAGATATAGATCGTGATATTGCGTTGATAAGGGGGACTCTGTGGCGAAGTCTGCATATTTATAGCAGTACCGCGCAAGATGGATAACCTGGGAACCAAACATTTGGCCATGAAAAACATTTTTATTAATTAGCCTAATACCTAGGTTTCACTGTCTCCATCGTAAAAAGCGAGCCCAGCCGTTTTCAAGAGTCTATTCATAAAACATATTAAAACTGAAATTACCTCAAATTTTGGGATAGCACCTCTTTGTCATACACCCACAAAACTATATATATATATATAAATATATATGAATAAAAATGACAATAGGAAAACTGGTAATTGCTGACGCGTTTCGTCCAATGTGGACTTTATCAAAGCAAAATACGAAATGATAAAGTCTACATTGGACGAAACGCGTCAATTACCAGTTTTCCTATTGTCCTTTTTATTCATAAATATTGTCTTCTCTACTGGTTAAATCGGAGAAATTTTCATATATAAAAGTGAACATAGAAGTCAACACTTAGAGGCGACAGTCTGTTTCATGCTAGATGCAATCCTGGCCTGAGGATTACATCTAGCATGAAACAGATTGTCGCCTCTAAGTGTTGACTTCTATGTTCACTTTTATATTTACACACGCTCTATCTCTGATATTGAGCACTTTATCCCATAAATATAGCACATATTAAGACTATATTTCTTCATATATATATATATATATATATATATATAGCCTTTAGGTGAATTTTTCCATTAAGGTATAGATGATATTGTGTCTCCACAGCTTCTTTATAATATCTGTGAACATAGTCATATTGTTCTTTGGGAAAGACAGTGAAATGTTTTCTGGTTTCTTTCTCCAAGGTTATGAATTCAGAGTTATTGTCTTAGACAGGTTGACATCGAATTAAGCCAGCGATGCCAATTAATCTAAAATTGGAGAAGGGATGAGTTCATGCCTTTCCCAAGAACATTAGTGTGAAGAGAACATAAGCTATCTCGGCCGGAATTTGAACTCGGTTTGTCGATTCCAATTTACGCGTTACTCACCGTTGCACCTCGTATTGTCAGATACTAAAACCAGATTTATTAATATTCAAACGTTATGTTGGCTAATGGCTGACTGCAGAGCTACTTACTATTAATAATTAAGCAACTAATCCTAATTTGTTTTTACGTCTCACGAGATTTAGAAAAAGGAAAATACAATAGATTCAGATTATTTGCAAAGCTTAGTTAGGATAGAAATTACGAAACGAAAGAACTGATCTGCGAGAATGACTTAGTAAACAACCAGCAGAACTAGTCTAAAATAAAAGAAATTATATTAAAGATAAATGTTATACACTCGCCGTTTATCGTATGATAAAATTTTTTTTTAGCATAATTTCTTCCCTTGTCAATATATCAACTTCAGCGCTTCTTAAGCAGATCGAACACAATATTTTAGATACAAATTCAAGTAATGACTGCTAAGCTAAAGATATATTGATCTACTTTCGTGTATATATATATATATAATATTATAATTATTTTTTAAAAAAATATGATTCCTTCGCTACATAAGAGTTCTCGTGTTTCAAAAAACGAGAGTAACAATCCCTGTTTCATCCTCAAGCGAAAATTTAGATTATTCCTAAATTTTCGCTTGACGATGAAACAGGGCTTGTTACTTTAATTCAATTTAATTTTAATAATTATATTGAGGGTTTAAGCTCTCATTTTTGAAACATGAGAACTCTTATGTAGCGAAGGAATCATATTAAAAAAAATAATTATAATCTAAGCTCTACTTCTGTATAGAGCACTGATTTTTAAAAATAAAAGCAAAAATACTAAAGAACCCTAGATTATTTACCTAACGTATTCTTTCCTATTTTCTACATACCTGCACACACACACACACACACACACACACACACACACACACACACACACACACACATATATATATATATATATATATATATATATATATATATATATATATATATACTTTAAAATCATGAATTCAATTGAATCCGCTACCTGGGTTTCAACTTTACGGTGTCCTCAGGCGATTTTTATTGATAAAAATCACCTGAGGATACTGTAAAGTTGAAAGCAACGTAGTGGATTCAAATGACCTTCTGATTTCTAAAGTTAAAATCTCTACATGTTATTTTTACTTTTTATTTTATTTTTTCGCTCGTGTATTGACCACTTTTTAAGACTGCTGTTTCCTGGTCTGACCATTAACCTTTAATGTATTACACACACACACACACACACACACACACACACACACACACACACACATATATATATATATATATATATATGGATAAATAGATAGATAATATCGCATATTGAGTGCTGGTGTTAATAAAATAATAGTCTCAAACCAGCACCTGAAGATTGCGTTGTACATGAAACTCAGACTGGTGCTACTGGTGAGAAAAATGTATATACATTAGGATGATGTTTTTTTTTTTTTTTATCTCATCCTATATTCGTGTGTCACAAATCGGTGACCTTTTGTTCAAAAGTATTGAAAAAGATAATAATTTGTTTTAGTCTTTGATAAACGTCACCCCTAATCCAAAATTTAATTTTACCATATACGCAGTAAGGGTAAAAAGTTAAAATATTTCAGAAACATTATTTTTCAATTTGCAAGTGATGTAATTGCATAGTACTTATGCTTTTTTAACGTATTTAACAGATTATAGCTATAGCATAACATACAAACTTACAATTAAACAAAAACATGTTCTAGAAGGGTCGAGAAAGTTCTAGAAGAGTCCAGAACTTCATAGTACTAATATAATTATAAACTATTTTTGAAATATCGTTTTGCGGTGACATTTTTTTAAAACTAAATTAAACAATACACGGACATAAACAATAAATAAAAAACTAAAAATTCTTGAAGCTATATACAGTTATATAAAACAGTTGAAGCCTAACCTGAAGTAAATAAACTACGGAAACTCCACAAATATACTTAAATGCCTATAATTGATAACAGAAACCATTGGTTTATAACAACGGCTTCCCATACTTAAGACTTCTCGTTTTCATTCTCGCGTCATGGGCGACGGTGCGATTTTCGCTTTCAGCGTCTCGTATGCCCGAATTTGTCGTTGTTTAGAAGTCGTCTGTGCAAACAAAACAGACTATTATTGTTGTTATGTATTGTTTAATTCATTTTAATGTAATTGTCATCTTTGATGATGGCTTATGTAAGCCGAAAGCTTAGAAGGATTAAAAAGCATGTATCAATATGTTTTTCTTTCGTCTTTCAATGATAATGTTATTAAGCTTATCAGACGATATGAAAGGTATTTGCTTAAAATAAACAGACAAAACTTGTCTATATTATTTTATGAAACATGCATCAAATATATATATATATATATATATATATATATATATATATATATATATATATATAGATAGATAGATAGATAGATAGATACACCTAGTGAGCCAGACAAACCTACCTAGGTTTCACCTAAACGGATCGTCAGGGAAAGTAAAGGCTCTTACTTTCCCTGACGATCTGTTTAGGTGAAACCTAGGTAGGTTTGTCTGGCTCACTAGGTGTATCTAGGTCTGCTCTGCGGTTGTATTGAGCTCTTTTGTTAGTTAGTTGTTTACTCGTATCGGGGTTTTTTCTTTGGACTTCAGACCTGTATCTGTGCGATTTTTTGTCGACAGAAGTTCATGTTTGTAGCTCTTTCTTTTTTTAAAACCTTTTTTTCCCTCGAGATTGATTTGATTATTAGCAAATCAAAAATTCGAGGTTTTTTCGAAAACGAGTCTAGTTATCTATAATATATATATATATATATATATATATATATATATATAAAAGAAATATGTTGTAGTGGTTCCAACGAGAGAAAAGTATGTATATTAAAAAGAAGAGGGGTGCCGCAAACGTTTTTGGTTGTAATGTGGATTTATTGAGAAAAAATATTATACTTTGTTTTACATAATTTCACGACACGTGTTTCTGGTCTGGTCTCGCAACCGTCTTCATGTGAAAGTGGAGATTTTTACATATTATTAAAAATAATTAATTTTTCTTCATGTTCAATGTGGAATATTCTCGATATGAGACATTCTGTTTGTGTGTCGGCAATCCGAATTTTCTTTCTAGAATTGTCAATGAAGAGTTCTGCGTGAAGGGTCATAAAACAATTAAGGTTTGTCCAGCGAGTAGTTATCGGCATTTAATCTTTTAATGTTTTAGTGACCTCTATGTGCTCTTGGATCTGTTTCTATTTTGGCGTGTTCCTGTCAGCATGCGTGTATATATGCGTGCGTATATTTCCTTACTACGAGGAATTCGTAAACTTATTTGTACTTATACACGCATACACACACATACGCACATACACACTATCCCACCACAAGTAGTCAGTACACACACACATATACACACATATTTCCCAAGCTACATGGAACCAGTACACACACACACACACACACACACACACATACATACACACGCAGACACACACACACGTACTTCTTAAGTTGTCAACATCCGCATATACATACATAAATGTATGTATGTGTACATACACATATATATATATATATCTCCTCGTGTCTCCCGTATATGAGTGTGCGTCCATGCATGCGAGCGATCATTGTATTTGGTCACCCTGTGTGCATGTTTTTTTTTTTTTTTTTTGTGGGGGGGTTACGATCTATTCAGTTCGGGTTTGAATTTGTCTATAAAGTTTTTCCTGTATTTGTAGATACGAGTAATTGTCTGTTTGATATATCGGCATGATATTAAACTTACCCTAGTTACATTTGAAAATGTGTTGTGATACAAAAGTTTTCTGTTGTCTGTCAATTTTATATTGCTTTTGTGTAGGGAGACCCTGTTGTTCAGTTGTTGGCTGATGCCTATATATGACTTCTTACATTTTGTGCATTTAAGTGCATAAACTACATTTTTGGAGTTGCAGTTTAAGTTTTTGTTTATTGTGAATGTCTTTTTTGACAGGAACACGCCAAAATAGAAACAGATCCAAGAGCACATAGAGGTCACTAAAACATTAAAAGATTAAATGCCGATAACTACTCGCTGGACAAACCTTAATTGTTTTATGACCTTCACGCAGAACTCTTCATTGACAATTCTAGAAAGAAAATTCGGATTGCCAACACACAAACAGAATGTCTCATATCGAGAATATTCCACATTGAACATGAAGAAAAAATTAATTATTTTAATAATATGTAAAAATCTCCACTTTCACCTGAAGACGGTTGCAGAGACCAGACCAGAAACACGTGTCGTGAAATTATGTAAAACAAAGTATAATATTTTTTCTCAATAAATCCACATTACAACCAAAAACGTTTGCGGCACCCCTCTTCTTTTTAATATATATATATATATATATATATAAACGAACTTCCTAGGAACTGGCTTCGTTACAAACTTAAACAAAAATCTTTGGCTTCTTGTTTTCATTTGTAGTTCTTGTATAAGAGATCAGTTTACGCTAAAAATATTGCACCAAAGAAAATAGGCGCCATATCCAATAAACCTAAAAAGATCTGAATATTTCAATGATTACATAATTGTTAAAGTCAAAAGTGAGAGTTCACTAAAGAAATAACTTATTATCTCTCGAAAGTAATGTACGAGTTGAATCACGTCAAGACCTACTTTAGTAAGTCTATAATTTCCTAGGAAAGAAAAACAGAACCGGTCTGTTTTGCGACTGAGTTAAAGCAGCACTATTTAACATGAGAGTAATCAGTTTTCTCAATCAAAGTTTTAGATATATAAAAGAGACAGGTTATTTCTACTAAGGCAACACAATCTTCTTAAACATGCGAAATCTACAGATATTTAAAGTAAGTATCAAATAATTGGCTCGAAATAAATGGCACTGTAATGTTAGATTAATAAACGTGAATTAATAGCTGCGTTGGTTTATTTACAGAAATTGGTTTGTATCTTACCAAGTATAAAATGTATCCGGTGTTTTTTAATATTTACTAACTTTGATGTTTAATAGATATTCACTCTTTCTTACATAAGGATAATTGTCGTCACAAAGTCCTTTCATTTGTCACTGTACTTGCTTTGTTAAAAGTAATTACTAGTAAAAGAACTTGATTTGACTGGCAAATATTACAGTTTGAACCACTTTGATTCAACTGTCAACAATTGCTGATTAAATCCCCTTTGTCCAACTGACGGTAATTTCAGTTTAGTCTACTGATGCTAACCCCCAGGAGAGTAACTATTTGCGTCTTTTTCGGCACACGTTTTCTGCTTACATGAAATGGAACGATTATATTGAATCAATTGTTAAGTCTTCCAGTAAGATGATTGGTTCTCCGTGTCGTGCTAGACAGTTTTTTCTCATCACAATCGATGTTGCATATTTATAAATCTACTATTCGTCTATGTATTGAATATTGCTGCCATATCTGGTCTGGTACTTTGGCTGTATTTCAATATGTGCACTCAAAATTCTCGACAAAATCCAAAGAAGTGTCTGTAATGTTATCGATCCTGACCTGGCATCTCGATTTCTCTCACTTTCCTAACGCCGTGACGTAACTTGTCCATCTTATTTTTATATATAAATATTAGAAATTTATTTTTAAAAACAGCGCTCACAGTGAGCTATTTTATCATACTAACCTCCAAGAGAGCAACTCTTGGCGCCTTTTTGGTCTTACGTTTTCTACAGACATGAAGAGGAGCGATTCTATTGAATCAATTCAAAGGTTATCTACTAAGAAGGTTGGTTCACTGTGTCGTGCTCATAAGTATCGATGTTACATTTTTATAAATCTACTATTCGTCTAATATATTCAGTATTGCTGCCATATTTGGTCTGTTGCTTTGACTGTATTTCAATATGTGCACTCAAGATTCTCGAAAAAATCCAAAGAAGTGTCTGTAATGTTATCGATCCTGATCTGGCATCTCGATTTCTCTCACTTTTCTAACGCCATGACGTAACTTGCCTTTGTCTATTTTTTTTATAAATATTAGAAATTACTTTAATAAGATTTTCATCTTGTCCTTTACAAAGCGTACTAATAGATTCTCTACTAAACCTCATCATTTTACTGTTGAAATATTTATGCAATTGTAATTTCTATTCAAATAATTTCTTTTCTCACAATTCTTATCTTCCGGTTTCTTGCTTTCCCTCTTATCAACGATCTTCAAAACCTTAAATGCAACATCAGTTGCCATCTTCTGTCTTCTTGAAACCTGTACTTTTATTGTCCTTTCTCTTCAATAAAATCTTATTATTCTTGTCCACCCCCAGTAAATCCTTACGTTTTAGTGGCAAGTGCTTAGACGAATTATATTCCTTAGTTCCAATAGTTCTGATATTTACGGCCAAAACCCACCATGCTGCGCACATTGTAGCGACCCACCGTCATTCACTTCGTATCCTATTGATGATATGTAAGTTCCACTCGAGTAGCTTCTTCCCACGAACCGCTGAAAGTCAGCGTTGCATCGAATGGTGAGGAACAATTGTATATTTATTCTTAATATTGGGGTGGTGCATAATTATCAGGCGTTTTTAAACAATATTTATTATGAAAAAAAGAAATATAACAATTCAACAATAACATTTTTAAATGTGTATGATTATCGACACACATTTTTATAACCTGTAAATAAAATATTTTTATTAAAAAAAAAGTAAAAAACAGCAATCTTTATTAAGAAATAATTCGCCTACAAAAACGCCTGATAATTATGCACCAACCGAATATAAATTTTTGTTCTGTTATTTTGCATCAATCATTGTTTTTATTTTTAACAACAGCGCTCATAGTTCGCTAGTTTATCATACTAACCTCCAAGAGAGTAACACTTGGCACCTTTTTGGTCTTACGTTTTTTACAGACATGAAGAGGACCGATTCTATTGAATCAAGTCTTCTACTAAGAAGGTTGGTTCACTGTGTTGTGCTAGACAATTTTTCTCATCAGAATCCATCTTACATATTTATAATTCTATCATTTCGTACCTCAACTTCATGAATTTAAACGCAGTACTACATTGGCAGCTAGGTCTCCTAATTTCACTGTTCAAATTGCTAGCCGTAACTTCTATGTCAATAGTGTCTTCTCTCACACTTTTCACTTGTGGTGTTCTCTTCTTTTTCTTGTTTGCTCGTCAACTACAATCTTAAAACATTTAAATGCAATGTTAATCGTCATCATCGTTCTCCTTAAATCCTGTCTTTTTATTGTCCTCTCTGTTTCTTTCACACTCAGTAACCCCTTGCATCTTAGTGGCTTTATCGCCTTTCTTGGGGTGAAATAATTTAAAAAATGTTTCAATTTCTTAGTTGGGACACTGCCATTATTATTAACTTTTTGAATAATTTTTCTTTTTATCTTTTTTCTGTTACTTCTTATTGCAAATCTCATAAGGAATGGAAATGAAAACAACTTGAGGGTTGCGATGAGAGAATTAAAGGGATTAATTAAAGGTCTTAATTAAAGGGATTTTAGAATTAATAATTAGAAAAACCGGCTACCATTAGTAATCTTACACAATCCGAAATATATTTCGTCTTTAGAGAACTATTTCTATGAACTGTACCTCTTACTCTGTAACCCTCTACCTCGAGTGGCTATTGGGCCTTGTATAAGGTGAGCATCATTGTAAAAAGGAAAAAATAACTCACAAGGGATTGATAAGCGGTAAAAAATAAACAAACAAATAGGATCACCAATCTACGGCCATAATTAAACATTTAAAGAATAAAATGTCGACGAGATTCGAACTCGCATCCCTGATACTTGGAGTATTTATTAAGTAAAACTTATAAATTATTTATTTCTCTGGTTGACCGCTGATAACTGAAACATTGCAAAATGAAACCGCGGATGTGAAATGTATGTATAAAATAAATATTCTTTTTCAATATATTTACTATGTTATTTCTGTAGACTTGTTCTTATTCTTTTCTTTTTTTATGCCGTGTCCCTTCAGGGCGTAGGCGATCATGACTCTCCACTTCTTCCTATCCCTTGTAGCTCTCAATAAGTTTTGTCCGTTTGCTTCTTACTCCAGGCCATGTTCTGTCATCCACTTGCTTAAGCCCCCTAAATATGTCACGCGTTGCTTTCTCTTGTCCCTCTTTCCCTCTATTCGCCCTGTGTGTATCAGATTCTCCAAGCCCTCCTTTCTCATTACGTGTTCCAGAAATTTCAGCTGCCTCTTCCTGATGTTAAGTATAAGCTTCCTCCTTGTTTGCATTCTCTCCAATTTATTTGACACCTTCTCTTTCGCAGTGATGTAACGTATACTCTGCTCAAACTAACTTCTTTTATGTGCCGTGTCCCTTCAGGACAGAGGCAATCATGGCTCTCCACTTCTTCCTATTCCTTGTAGTTCTCAATAAGTTTTGTCTTTTTGCTACTTCTTCCGGGCCCTGTTCTGTCATCCATTTGCTTAAGCCCGCTAGGTATATCACGCGTTGCTTTCCCTTGTCCCTCTTTCTCTCTATTCGCCCTGTGAGTATCAGATTTTCCAAGCCCTCTTTTCTCATTACGTATTCCAGAAATTTCAGCTGCCTCTTCCTCATGTTAAGTATAAACTTCCTCCTTGATTCCATTCTCTCCAAATCCTCATCGTTGCTCATACGCTCGGTCTATGATATTCTCAGCATCCTTCTGTAGAACCACATCGAGGAGACCATCCAACATTCGCTGCCGTAAGTGAGGACAGATGTAACGTAGCAGCTCAGTACTCTTTTTTTTTGTTACCAAAGAAATTCTACTGCCCAGCAATATTCTGCCCAGCTGTTTTTGTAGACTTGTTTTTTTGTTTTTTGTTTTTTTTCATTAGAGAACGCAATACCGGTATCCATGACAAGATGAAAAGCAAAGATGTCTAAATATAAAAAGCATAAAAATGGAAATAATCTAATGACAGAATTGTGAAGTATTCGTGAAAACAATTAATAAACAAACATAGGAAGTAAAAAGTGACCACACCCAATAAATCATTCGACAGATGAATAAGAAATTAACTCAAATGCCTTTAATGTAACGAGAATCTTGTGGTAGCTTTAATCATCGTTCTCCGCGTTAAAAAAAGAATAAAGACAAATAACGTCTTTCGAGTTCAGCATTACCTTCCTTTATGATAATCTTATTTTAACCGCTCCTTTTTCAACATATCTGCTCGACTTTAAAAAAAGGCCAGAAATAAAAAAAAAAGCTGATCTATTTGACTGAACTGAGAAATAAGAAGTGGTGAATGCTGTTGTTCGAATCGACAAAGTGTGAAATTATTTTTGCCTTTTTCTTGAAATCAAATTTCGTTCAGTTTTATTTAAACGGGAAGCAGATTCTTATTTCCGCCATGTTGATATTTTGTCAAAAATGGAATTTCATGCCCGCAAAACGAAGTGTGAAAAGGACGGTTTTTCCCTTGACACCGCTATTTTTTTTAACTACCTTCACTCCTCTGCAACGTTTATTGTTTTAAAAACCTATGATTAGAATTAGAATAAAACCTAAATATATGAAAATGAATTTATACATTTTCTTTCTTCTTGAGAAATGACAAGAAAAATAACAAACACTATTTACTTATTAGATTTTTTAATTACAAGAATAATTTAGTTTAGTTTAATATTCAGGAATTATTAAGTATAAATAATATAAATAGCATAGTTTACGCGAATGACATTGATTGGGAAGAAAAACTGAAAGAATTATTCCATAAGTTAGCGGAAGGAATCTCAGAAGAAAAGACTAAAGGTTATTTGTAAGAAGACGCAAGGCGGAGTCGTAAGCAAAAAGGACAGATTAAAGTGATAATTACATATCGGGAATGTCAAAATCAAACAGTTGGCGAAATTCAGTTAGCTGGTTATTGTAATAAGAGACGATGTAAAGTATGAGACAGAAATCGAAAGGGAAAGTAAAAAAGAGCGAAATATGCTTTTTAGAAACTAAGTAAGGTTTTAATGGATGTAAGAATAATATTAGAAAGGAAAAGAAAAGTTCAGAAATGTCATGCCTATCGTCCAACGTGGTAGTGAAAGCTAAACATCACCATCATAAAAGAAAAGTATAAAGACTTGCAGCAACTAAGATTTGGTTTTACCGACAATGTTGGGGATACCATGGACATAACATGAGACAAACGAGGAAGTTTTAAGAAAAAAAAAAAGAAAGAAACTACAAAGAAATTACTCACGGTAATGGGAAAGTGACAACTGTAATTTTTTGAAACATATAATAAGAAAAGATTTAACAGACACATGGCAAATCAAAGGCAAGTGAAACACAGGAAATCGGTGGAAAAAACTGACTTGACGAATTTGAGAAATTGGATTGAGAGGGAAGTAACACATAGAGAGAAAGCGAGAGAGAGAGAGAGAGAGAGAGAGAGAGAAAGCGCGCGAGAGAGAGAGAGAAAGAGAGAGAGAGAGTGAGATAGAGATCATAATGACCAAGTATTTTGAGAACAGTAAGCAATAGAAAGCTGTGGAGAACCATAATCGCCCACATTATGAACGAACATGAGAGAGCGGGGAAAATTAAAGATGACTATAACATTTTTTTCGTTCACGCATTTCACCCCAAGCAAGGCGTGAGTGCCACTAGCACGTTAGCATTTACAGAGAATGAAAGTAAGAGTAAATAGGGGGGTGTTCGAGGAAAGGATATAGAGAAGGACGGGGATCAGCATCAAATCATCAGAAGATGTCGATTCACATTTGAAGATTTGAAGATTATAGCTATCAGGGAAGCAAGTAAGAGGAAGGGAGTTTCACAGACGGGAAGTGTAAGAGAAGCTTTTGGAATAGAAGAGGCGGTTGTATTTAACTGTTTCGAAAATGAAAGGGTGGGATCGAGATGCCAACCTAGTAGCATGCTTAAATTCATGCAGTTAGGGTACCAATGAAAGTAGCTCGTCAGAGCAGTTGCCATGAAAATATTTGTAGAAAAGACAGAAGGAAGCCATATCACGTCTGTGAGAAAGTGACTGTAGACGAGATGCCAGGTAAGGACCTATCACATTGCATATCCGTCTCTGGATTTTGTCGAGGACCTCGAGATGAACAGCGAGGACACCTGACCATATATGGCAGCAGTATTCAATGCAAGGAGGAATGGTTGATTTGTAGATTTGAACGAGGGACTCGAAATAAATAAAAAATATGTCGTCATTTTCTGACATCACTGGTGAACTCGTACACACACATACATACACACACATATATGTGTGTGTGTGTGCGTGTGTGTGCACAAGTTCACACATGCACACACACACACACACATATATATATATATTATAATATATATGTGATGTATCTGTTTATGTAAGTGTTTGTGCGCGGTCTGTGTGTGTGTGTGCGCGTGCGTGCACGCGTCGATGTGTGTGTGCATCAAGATTTCTTGCATGACGAATATTATTTCCATTTCTGAAATGATCAAGAAAGGCGTAATACCTTTTGTTAATGTAGATAAACCAAAAAGCCTGAGGTTAAAACTAACTGAAATAATTAAATTGTTGATACATTATGAAAACGTTAACCAAAACGAAGCCCACCAGCCAAATAGATGTGCACTTAATTTAACAAATGTTGCTCACTGGAAGAGTTTCTAAGTTGAACCTACTTCATTTAAAATAAAAAAATAAAAAACCCCAAAAAACAAACAAACAAACAAAAAAAAAAAAAAACAGCAGTTAAAAAGGAAAACTTAATTACGGAGAATATGCGAATTTACTGCATTTATCGGCGGACAACATAGACTATTTTACTAAAAAGTTTGATGTCAAAATTTGCTTGCGTTCTATCCACCGATCGTATAAATAAAAGTGATAAACATAATATCAGGGAAAAAAAGCAAAATGGCAAATTTTACGAATGGCTTGTGGATAAGAGAATTTTAGGTCTATCTGTTTCTACAAATATAATTTTGAAACGAAAGAGGATTTCATGTGGTCATAGTCTGGAAGAATTCACTGGTCATAGTTTGTGCTGTTATCGGTGCATGAAAATCAAAGGGCCTTATAATGAGAAGGAAAACAGGAAAAATACGGACATTGCTCAGGTGTGCATGTGAGAAAAGGTTTAGGAAAAATAAGTGATGAAGTGATTAATTCAATTAAATGTGGTATTAGTAACGCACCGGAGATGACATTCCATTTGAGCCAATTAGATCTAATGATGAAATGTCTGCTACCTTTCCAAGCGATAGTGAAATCAATGAGGACGAGAATCTATTTAACCGTAGTATTGGATCCAATGATAAAATGTCTTCTACCTTTCCAAGCCATAGTGAAATCAATGAGGACTAGATCCTCGTTGATCCTAATATTGGATCCAATGATAAAATATCTGATTCCTTTCCAAGGGATTATGAAATCAATGAGGCCGAGATTCTATTTGATCCTAATATTGGATCGAATGATGAAATATCTGATTCCGTTCCAAGCGATATTGAAATCAATGAGATTCTCTTTGATCCTAATATTGGATCAAATGATTAAATGTCTGATTGCTTTCCAAGCGATATTGAAATCAATGAGGACGAGATTCTCTTTGATCCTAATATTGGATCAAATAATGAAATGTCTGATTGCTTTCCAAGCGATATTGAAATCAATAAGGACGAGATTCTCTTTGATCCTAATATTGGATCAAATGATGAAATGTCTGATTCCTTTCTCTGCGATAGTTAAAGCAATATGGATGTCAGTGAGTATTCTTTTGGGTTTAACTTAAACTAACAATCAACAGTAAAACGTTTATTCTGTTTTTTGATTTACGCTATATTCTTATTGTGAGGCTTTCGACTCTTTTCTATTTAGAACAAAATAGACGCATTTTTAAAGTATTAGATTGAAATTTATTTCCATGAAATCTTTCAATGACGATTATATGTTTTACCAAACATTTGTCTTCAAAATAAGATTTTGTCTTCGCAAAGAACTCCATAATATACCAGAAAGAATATCACTTTCAATTAGAGAAACAATTAAAATGGATATCACATGTAACTAGATGAAAAATATGAGCATAATAAGATGTTGACATTCCAAACTAAAACAAAAGGTTAGGAAGGAAACTCCTATCAATACTGGAAAGAGTGATAACAGCTACTGGGCTTGAAAAGAGAAAGTAATGACATAACCAAGTTGTTGACATTCCACACTACTTCAAACAAAAGGTTAGGAAGGAAACTCCCATCAATACTGGGAAGAGCGATAACAGCTACTGCATTTGAGAAACCTATTTTCCTGAAAAATTGATTTAATAAAAAGATTTTGTAAATTTAAACCGACAAAATAATAAAAAGATTTTGTAAATTTGAACCGACAAAAGACACGTCCCGTACACGTCAGGGACGGTGCATGCTTTATAAAGAATAAAATTAACATAACAGTCATACATAATTTTATTATATTTTTGTCCAAATTTCAAAGTTTGAACGTTTGTTGACATTATTTAGACATAACGCACCTCATGCCAGCCAGAGAAGACAACCAACGTCTGTAAAAAGTCATTACTCTAGGTTTTAGGCGAGACGATATAGCCATGGATGTTCGTCTGGTAACATTTTATCTAATAGGTTCTAAGAACCAGACAAGGGTTAGCTTTCTGAAAATCTGCATAAAATAAGACTTGTTATTAATCGTTTCACCCCAAGCAAGGCGACAATGCTACTAAAACACAAAGGAGGATACAGGAAGAGAAAGTGAAAGAGAAAAAGAACACTGAGAATGAAGGAGGATTGAGGAAAGGACATAAAAAGTAACAGGGTTCAAGTAGACAGTAGATGGCGATTGACGTTGCATTTAAATTTTTGAAGATTTTATTTATAAAGGAAGCAAGAAATCGGAAGAGATTTCCACAGGCGAGCAGTGCAAGAAAAGAAAACGTAGAGTAGAAGTGTCGGTTGCATCATTTAGCTAGTTTAACAGTAAAACATTGAGACCTAGTTGCCAATCTAGTACTGCGCTTAAATTCATGTAGCCGTGGTACCACGAAAAAAAGCTCATTAGAGCAGTTGCCATGAAATTATTTGTAGAAAAGACAGAGGGAAGCCACGTCACGTCCGTGAGAAAGAGAGTGAAGGCGAGATGTCAAGACAGGAGCGATTACATTACAGACTCTTGGATTTTGTCAAGAACCTCGAGATGAGTAGCAGGAGCACCAGACCAGATATGGCAGCAGTATTCAATGCACAGACGAATGGTAGTTTTATGCTTAGTTCTTTAGTCATGCAGTTAGAAAATAATGTCGTTCTTTGCAGCGTCTTCAAACATTGTCGTCTTGAATCAGACAAGACTTAGCTTTATAACAAATCTTTTCAAATAAATGTACATCCAATGTCAACAAGGCATTTCGCGCTTTGACTATTTACAGTCAGCTAAACCTTGCTTGTTTCCCTGAGAACAATATCTTATATGACCCACTTGACCCCAGCGGTAGCAGGTAATATCAGTTCTTTTCTCTCTACACTCTTTCAACATATAGGGACACCGGCATCTGCAACATCGCAAATTTAGTCTTCGCCTATGTCTATCAAAAATCAGTTTTGTGCAGCTTCTTCATGCATTTGAGCAACGAAGAAGTTTTAAGAAGAATGGAAGTAAAAATGACACTTATATTTAGAATCAGAAAAAGACACTATTTACATTATTCGGACTATTGTCCTCATCTTTGTTGCCATATTTATTACAACGTTTCGGCCGTTGTACGCTCCGGCCTTCTTCAGGTAGTTGGAATGTCGAACTGAAACCTTTATTTCGCTCACTGTTCTAGTTCCATGTGCCATGTTTAATGGATGTCAGTTATCAATTATCTCCTGTTAATTCCCCTCTCCAAGTTCTCCACTGCCTTAACCGGGTATTGAACTCACACTCTTTGGGTCCTGTCACTGGATCTAACTAACGCCTTTATCCACTGTGTCATGTCTCCTTGTAATAAATATGGCGACAAAGATTAGGACAATAGTCCGAATAATGTGAATAGTGTACATAATACCTCATCTCAGAAATATAGACAGATACAGAAAAAGACAGTTGCAGTTTCTGGGATATAAAATGAGGAAAGAAGCTCTGAAGAATTTGACACTCACAGGACATAAGGAAAGCACGAAGGACAGAGGGAAACAGTGAGCAACTTACCTAAAAAAGTTGTGTAAATTGATAGCAGAGCAGGGACGGTGAAAGATAGTACGGATACAAACATTACAAAGAATAGGAAGTTGTGGAGAGCCATTATCGCCACCGCCATGAAAGGAAAGGCATATAAAAAGACTTATCTGTATCTTCTCCACCATCATAGCCTTGCACCAGAACTAGTTTAGTTCTAGAAATGAAACATATTTCTTGAAAGTGATTGCAGGAGAGACTGGTTAAATTTATGTCTAATTACTTATATATACACAGTGGTGACATACCGGAAGACCTAAGTGGATCCATTTTCACAGTGCTGTCTAAGAAGTCAAGAGTAAACGAATGTGAACTCCATCGGTCAATCAAACTAATGGACCACATAACAAAACTTACGATGTGAATTCTGATGAATAGTAAATACGTTACAATAAAAAATATCAATTACTGACATCAATTAAACTTATTCTATCGTAAAAAAACTTACCCAGATGAACGGGTCTGTGCATGCGAAAGTACGAAGACAAATCTGAACTTTTTATTCATCTATTACCAGAAGACCTAAGTAGATCTATTTTCATGGCAACCAGATGCAATGGGATATGATTCCATCGGTCAATCAACATAATGAGCCATGTAATAAAATTTATCACGCGAAATTCTATGAATAAAGCGTAGAGCAGAATTAGATTGAAAATAGATCAAGAACTGTTATAACTTGTTTTGTAGCGCTTATCATGTAATAATATTCGACTACTTGCCGTGACGACTGTATTAATTAGTCTTAAGACTGTCTCCAACCGGCTTCATCTGGTATTTACCAAACCTCTCCACAAGGCAGGATGTGGTACAAGGCCGGGTTTATTTGGGGTAATTCTGAGCCCGAAGGCTTGGGCAAAAATTCCCCGTAGACCCCAGTTACACGGGGTCGGGTTTGTCTATCTCCCCAGACGAGGCTATGCCTACGGGCAGAGTCTCGTCTGGGTTCCTCTCTGCCGAAGCCAGAAAGTTCGACAAGACTTTCGCGAGACTGGCGGCGAACTGTCTGACTCCAAAAGGCTTCTGGTATTTACAGAACCACCCCAGAAGGCAGAATTTGGCACAAGGACGGCTTTTATGTGGGGCGTGAGCGATCCACTAGGCTCGGGCAAAAATTCCCCGTAAACCCCGGATACACGGTGTCGAGTTTGTCTATCTCCCCAGACGAGACTCTGCCCGTAAGGTCCAGTAGTGGTGAACCAAAACTGGGAGATTTGACTTAAAGGGAAATAACTGAGACATCTGGAAGCGGCATGGCATGTGGAGCTATAACATTCTACCCCGGTGGACGAAATAAAGGGTTCAGTTCGAAATTTCAATCACCTGAATAAGGCCGGAGCGTACATCGGCCGAAATGTTGTGAATATGATAATGAAGATGAGGATAAGTCCGAATAATGTAAATAATGTAAGTAATCATAATACCTCATCTCAGAGATATAGACAGATACTTGACATTTTTTTTTACGTTTCCGTCTCGGTTCCACTTCCGGTATGCTTTCTTTTTTTGGAACTTGTTCTTGTAGGTTCCACAATTTGTTGTGGTGATGGCACACCGAAAACACCATATAGCAATTTGATCGGTTCTTCTAATGTTTCAGGTCTTTCATCGATGAACCCTTTTTCCACTGATTATGGTGCCTTTTATATTCAAATCTTTTCCCTTTTACCATGTCAAACAACTTCCCGATTCTTGTTGATTTTATGACGTCTTCCCACGTTTCTTTGTCATCCTTACATGCGCTAAAAAACATTTTATCGCCGACTTTGAAACTTTTGGTGTCGTTTTTGTTCTCAATTCGTGTTTTTCGACTTGGTAATAACTTGTCGAACACCGATTTTACGTTTCTAACAAACATTACACGGTAAACTCTCAGAAAATTTTAAAGTCTTTTTACATTTCCTTTCTCGAGACTTGCTTTCTTCAGCGCTCTTTTGAACTTTCCCACAAACCGTTCCGCTTGTCCGTTTGACCTTGGGAGATACGGTGGTGGCCGTAACAAGTTCAATGTAGAACATCTTACAAAAGTCTTTGAATTCTTTACCCGTGAATTGCGTTCCGTTATCAGAGACTATGGTATCTGATATGCCATATCTCGCAAACAGTTCATGCAAGAGATTCACGGTCACTGAAGATGTTGCATTTTTGTACTCTTAAAATTCCGGCCATTTAGTGAAACTATCAACTCCCACAAAAAGATGCGATCCATTCATAAGACCTGCAAAATCTATATGCAGTCTTGACTATGGCATGTCTGTCTTTGGCCAAGGTTCTATCTTTATAATAGGTAGTTTCACTATTTTTTCCAATATCTTGGTCCATTCTGGTCAAATACAATGATCCCTCATTTATCGCGGTAGATTGGTTCCAAGACCGGCCGCGATAACTGAATTTTTGCGAAGTAGGGACGCCATATTTACAGTATTTATTTAACGTCTATTTGGACTTTTAAAACCCTCCCTGTACTGTTAACAACCCACCCATTGCAGTACTCTATTAATAACAATGACAACTGTTAAGCAATAACGCTTTAGATTAAAAAAAAAGAAAGATTGTTACTATACTCAACACGAAAGAAGTTGAATTAAAATTTGAATGATGATGGTGATGAATTTGCTGCACAGAAAAAAAAGATGATGATAAAGTTGATGATGAGATTTATTGTGCAGCCGATAATTGTATTTTATGTCTCTTCAGACAGCGGTACCCTTTCTATCGCTATTTTACGCCTGTTTTGTTGTTCCTAGACTAGGAAATAATATTTATTATTAATATTTTAATGGGTTTAATGAAAAATTTTAGGTGTTCATATATCGTGAGTTTTCTAGATTTTTCCAGAAACTCCGCGATATATTTTCCATATATATATTTTAAAAATCCGCGAATTCGCGAATCCGCGATAGTAGAACCGCGAAATAGCGAGGGATCACTGTATACGAAACTTTTCATCAGAGATTTCATTCTTGAAATACCAGGATATCCGCTATGAAAATCCTTCAATATTCTCTTCTGTAACACATTAGGTACTATAATCCTTTGCCCAAATATTACTACACCATTGCATAGCGAGCAAGCGTTTAAGCTTGGATTTCCTTCTTTATTACTTTCTTTCAATTGCTTTTTTATTTTCACATTGAAGACGTCATTTCGACTTTTTCTTTTCTTTCTTCCCGGGTAACTGGTAACTCTCATACTACGTTGCACAAAATGTTTTTATTTCCATTTGGCTTTTTAGTGCTGTAATGGTTCCGCATTTTTAGGAATTAATCTTGATAATCCATCTGCATGTCCTAATTTTAAACGGCTGGTACTCCACCGTAAAATCATCGATAAGATTAGTAGGAGAGAAGGCCTTGAGGGAACAGTCGAATAGATTGTTCATCCGTCGAACTCTCTGCCCCGAGCAGAGAGGAACCCGGACGTGGCTTTGCCGCAGGACAAAGTTTCGTCCGGGGGGTAGACAGGCCCTGAACCCGTTTATGCGGGTTCAAAGGGAATATTTTTGGCCGAGCCTACGGGCTCGGAGAACCCACGGTAATCTCGTTCTTGTGCCACATACACCACTCTTGGGGTGGGGGCTGTTAAATATTAACAGTCGAATAGATTGAACGCTGGGTCAACCGACCTACACTCACTAGTCGTGGAATACTCTTCTGTTGTACTTACTGTTTAATATATGATATATCTGCAACACTTGTCTTGATATTTCTTAAACATTTTCTTGGTCACAACTTCTTGGCGACGAAGGATGCGATGAAACGAATTTCACGTTAAATCATAAAAAAAATTTTGCCAGAGTCTACAACAGTGGTGAAGAAAGGAATTCTAATCAAACTCTACGACAAAGGGTATCCAGTGTTTTGGTGTCCTACCTCTAAAGAGTCTATGTTGGATTCTTCCGCCTACTATAAGATTAGTAGGAGAGAAGGCCTTGGGGGAACAGTCGAATAGATTGAACGCTGGGTCAGCCGACACACACTCACTAGTTGTATAATACTCTTCTGTTGTACTTACTGTTTAATATATGATATATCTGTAACACTTGTTTTGTTATTTCTTTAGCCATTTACTTGGTCACAACAGTTTAATAAGCGTTGTGCTCTATTAGCTGCATGCGTTGGTATTCCTTTCTTTGAACCATATATCGTCCATTATTTTCATTTTTCGTTAAAATTTTCACTTAAACTTCAGCATCCTTTTAACATCCTTTAAACCTTGAACGAAATTTAACCCTTTGAACATATCTGGAGTCATTTCCTTTATTCTAAACTTTTCACATTCTTTGACGATATCAGCATACATGACAAATTCTTTGTCCTCTGTTTTGGTTAGATTCATACAATTTCAACAGAGAGCTATTGCCATTAAAGATTTTCACCAGAACGTGTACCGTGTCTTTAAACCCGATTTCAGATGTTTTTTTTCGGTAATATGTAGTTGCGATATTTTTCTTAATCTATCGGGGCTATTTTCCTCAAAAACAATTTCGTTTTTCTTTCACAGTCGCGCCACTATTCCTGACTGAATATTTGTTCGCAGAAAAAGTTAGTCCCTCATCAGGATTGTATACAAATTCTGACATGGTGTTTTGGTAAGAGACGTTGAAGAAGTTTTTGTTTTCTTCGGAATTATATCCAACAACTACTGTTTTTTGTTTGTTTGTTTTTTTTAGTTCTAGCCACTGTTGATTTTCTTGTTTGCTGTTTCTGTTGTTGTTGTTGAATTTCAACTATCGAAGCCAAAATTTTCTCCATATTCGCAAGAATATGTTTTTTTCCTACCTCAAGAGAAACAAGAAAAAAACAACGTGATTAAAATTCTTGTCGTCACTCGTATCCTTGTTCCCGAAGCAACAAGTAGATTTTCCGTACTTGTTCACTCATTATGAGTTTCCAAAATCCTTGTAACTCCAGTTACAACTCGTATGAGTTCCTGAATCTTCGTTACTGTTATAAGCCGTAAGAGTTCCGAATCCCTAGTCAAAACCGTTATAAATCGCCTGAGATTCGAATCCCTCGTCGCCATTGTTATAACGCGCTTCGTAGCGCTGATTATATAAATAATGCTTTGGTTAATTGCTGTGACGACTGTATTAATTAGTCTAAAGTTTGACACCAAACGATTTCTTCTTCTTTCCTCCGACCTTTAGCTCTTTATTTATAGTTATAGACTAACTCATATAGTCACCAGGGGTTGTTCTATTTATTCCACAACAAGAACAGTGCAAGGTCGTTAAAGAGACTGGAACAAGGAATTCTATATTTAAACTCAGAATGATATTTGAAGAAGCGATAAAAATGCAAAAGGATTTATATCTATGTTTTTTAGATTATACAAAGCATTTGATGTCACATATGTCACAAAACTACTGGGACTGTTAGACAGGTTTGATTTATTTGGAAAGGATCTTAGAATAGTCTAGTACTTATAATGAGAACAAACCTCCTGCATACGGATAGAAAATGAATTCAGTAAATAAACAAAAATAGGAAGAAATGCAAGGCTTATTCTATCTTTATAGTGAAGCAATTCTGAGAGAATTAGATGTTCTCCCAGGATTCATTATTGCCGGCCGCAATCTTAATATTAGATATGCAGATGAAACAGTGTTGATATAGACGTAGAAAGGGAACAACCAGGACATCTATAAAAAGTTAGTAAAAGAAAGAGAGAAGAAAGGACTAAACACCAAATGCAAGAATATATGGTTGTCAGTAAAAGGAAAAGTCCAAGATGTGAAATACAACCTGGGGACAATAAAATACAGCAAATAAAAAAATCTAAATATCTAGGAAATGTTTTAAGGCGGATTGGGATAGCGAAAGATGCCTTTCAAAAGCTAAGCAAAGTATTAAGAAACAAAATTGTCGTTCGAAACAAAGGAAAGAGTACTGGAGAGTTATATAATATCAGTCGTCCTCTATGGCAGTGAATGCTGAACAATCTTCTCACATATGAAAACGATACTTGAAGGAAGAGAAATGTCGTTCTACAGAAGGATGCTGAGAATGCCATGAACTAAGCATGTTAGCAACGACGAAGTTTTAAGGAAAATGGAAAGAATCAGAAAGAGACAAGTGAAATTTCAATAATACATTTATGAAAAAGAGGGCTTGGAAAATTTGACACTCGCAGCACATATTGAAATAAAAAAGGACAGAGGAAAGCATCGAGTAACCTATATAACTAGCTTGTGTAAATGATTAGCAGAGCAAGGATTAGAGATAGCAAAAAGGCAAACATTGCTAAGAGCTACAAATGAGAGGAAGTTGTGGGGAGTCATGGAAACTCACCACCTGAAGGATCACTGCACATAAAAGACGAGTTTATTTTCCAGTAATATCGTTTTTTTTTTATATCTGCATAATTTTTAAGTGGCTTTTGATTTTATTCGAATTAATAAGTAGGAAGGATAACATCTGGCGTCTAAAAATGAAATATTTTTGTCAATCTAAATTAAAATGTCATAATTGCATTTATCGTTGAAAAATCTGCGATTACCCAATATATCATATATATATATATATATTATATATATATGTGTGTGTGTGTATGTGTGTGTGTGTGTGTAAGTATGTATCCGTGCATATATGTATGCACACACACACACACACACACACACAAACATATACGTACGCGGAACAATAATTTGTGTGGACTTTTTCAAGGTAAAAACGAAATGAATTTATTAAAAATAAAGTAGCTATTAACAACAAACAAAATGTCCTTGACAACTAGAAGAAATTTAGAAAAAGATATTGTATTCATATTGTCAACTGTAAATTACGTCAATTACTATCACGTGTAGAAATTAGTTTTTATTGTTGCGTTGATGCATTCAATTATTTTCTTTTGATTTCTTGTGTAGTAATTCTGTTTGGAAAAGTTTTCCTATTGTCTTTTATTTTTATACATATTGTCTTTTTTTACAGGTTAACTCTGAGAATTTTTTCATATATATATATATATATATATATATATATATATATATATATATATATATATCGAGAGAGAGAGGGAGAGGGAGAAAGGGTCCGCTAAAATGTATACAGACTTAAGGGAATTAAAAACTTGTCTTTCATAGTTTTATCAAATTTTGATAACACTGTTTACTATGGGAGACCCTAGAGGATGTTGAGTATCGCAGAAAATCGTCTACATAAGCGGCCCTTAGACAAGAAATTGAAAATGTATGTACAGCAATCCCAATGGACACTTTGTCCAAGTTGTAGTTCGCCGTGGTAATAAATGTCTGGAAGCTAAAGGCCACCATTTTGAGCATCTCTTGTGATTGTAGAGTTCAAATTTTACTTGTATTAATCTCGTGATGTCTGAATAAATTTAATATTACACTATCTATACAACTTTTTCCTTTCCTGAAGTGTGTATAAATTTTTTGGTGGACTCTGTATATATATATATATATATATATATATATATATATATATATATATATATATATATATATATAGCGTTGCTCAAAGGATCTATGAATAATAGTTTATTATTGAGACAATTTATTGCCATCCTATGGAAAATAATTTTTATTCAATCTTTAAAAAATAAGATTCATTGTTTTTGGTTTTTTTTTTTGGTTTTTTTTTGGGGGGGTTGTTACAAAACTAGCAGTATAACCCGCCTTCGGCCAGGTTTTTCATTGCTGGAAATTTTTACTGTTCAATTGGAGCAGTTTAAGTTTAAAGTCAGCCCACCCGAAAATTAATATTAGTAACAACAATTGGGTGCAACTGAGGTACATCTCCAAATGGACGGTTAACAAATTGAATGGGGAATCTTTCAGCCTCACGCACAGCAGCGTTTGGGCTATGCTCTTCTGGAAAGCCGATGGCTACGTTGATCTTTGGACTCAGTGGCTCTGATTGAAGAATTCCGAGAGGCATTTTGAGACAGGCAAACTGAAAGTTCTAAAAACGATTCGTTATCTCTTATTCGCATGGCGGACCTGACGGCAGCGGTTTTGCGACCTAGGCAAGTACTTTTCTTTGGTGGCTTGTCTTAGGCAAACATGAATTGTCAAATGGAATGCGTAGGCAAATACCAGAAGAGAACGCTGTAAAGCTACAGGAATCACTAAGCTCGAATAAATTTAGGAAAGGTTGGAAAAATAAATGTTGAGTAATAAAAAGCAAGCTTACTTATTACTACGGTAGCAATGCAAAAACTGGCAGGAAAATTTAAAAAAAAACACTTAAATTGGGAACGGTTCTAAACGACAATGAAAGCAACGTCTTAAATCTGTAGTAGTAGGCTTTATGCAACGGAAAAGGTAACCTCACTTCATAGAGGTTGAAAGCTTGGCCAAGTGTGTAATTTGGACTCAAAACCGGCACAGAAGAATTATCTATCAAACAAAAAAAAATTCATCGAAATCTTATGAAAACTGTGGAAAAATAAACAACATCCGATCACACACACACACACACACACACACACACACACACACACACACACACACACACACACACACACGCACAAACATTTTGAGAATTATAGATATATATAATATTATTGTAATAATTTAAAATATTTATTTTTATTAAATAATATATATCCAAGAACAGATAGTAAATAGTAAAACGTTGCTGAGAGTTATAATGGACAGGAAATAGTGGAGAGCCACTGACGCCAACAATTTGGACTCAAAACCGGCACTGAAGAATTATCTATCAAACAAAACATAAACTCACGCAAAATCGGATGAAAAATGTGGAAACACATAAACAATATCCGATCACCCTCTCCCAACGCACGCATACATATTTTGAGAATTATAGATATAGATAAAAAAATTAAGGAAAATACCCCAATACCAATACCACACTCGGTGGTGGTGGGGGCTGAGCATTCCCATATTTCTATTCAAAAAGTCACTTTATTTTTCGAATTAAATACTAACATAATGTTAATGTTGTTTTTAAACAAACCAAATCGATTTATCTAAGTTCATTAACCCTTTTTCAAATCATTATTAATAAAAAAAGTAAACTTAAATTAAGGTATATCTAAACATATTTAATTTAATCATTTTTTGAAGCAAAAAACTATAGCATAGCATAAAATAATTATTTACTATTTATTTCGGAAGGGAATTTAGATTTTTTAAGTAAATAAAAGTTTACTTTTAAACATTGCATTAATGATTATTTTCTTTTTAAAGAAAGTGAAAGAAGCAAACATTTCTCCATAAATGAATTTAATTACTATTTCGAAAGAGCATAAAATTAAGATATATTGAAAATTTAGTTTTGAAAACCGATTATGTTTAAATTTCAAGTTATATTTGTATTTGAAAAGAAAAGAAAAAAAACTTTAGTTACATAAAAATTAGGAGTGACAGACATGAGTTACGGTCAACATTAGTCGTGTTAAATATTTGTTTTACGAATTTAACTATATTTTATTTCAATTAATCTTCGAAAAAATAAGTCTCGCTATTGTTTTTTGCTTGAGTAAAACTTAATTTAAAATTATTTTTATGTTAGTTACAAACCAAAAAATATATATATTGTATGTATTTTAAAAAATTCTATGTATTTAGGCAACAAATGTTCTTTAAGGTAAATATTAAAAACAGCAGATATTATTAAGTGTCGATTAATTTTAATGATCGACTTTTCCAAATTAAGAGTAATCCTTCTGAGACAATGAGGAAATTCCGTAAAAAATTGTCCAAAGTTCATTTTGGAAGAAAATTACAAGAAATATAGTCCAAAACTTTCAACTTTTACAAATCATCATCGGGGTCGGCAGAGACATTGGTGAATTTCATAGAACTAGTGAGTGTTGCGACGTAGAGAAAGAGTGTTGCGACGTAGAGAAAGAGTGTTGCGACGTAGAGAAAGAGTGTTGCGACGTAGAGAAAGCGTGTTGTGACGTAGAGAAAAAGTGTTGGTATGTAAACGAGTGATGTATTTTCATTAGATAAATTTATGGATGTGGGCTTTTAAGTTATAATCGTTTTATCATGCAAGG
This sequence comes from Acanthosepion pharaonis, assembly GCA_903632075.3. Classification (NCBI taxonomy): domain Eukaryota; kingdom Metazoa; phylum Mollusca; class Cephalopoda; order Sepiida; family Sepiidae; genus Acanthosepion; species Acanthosepion pharaonis. The sequence continues at coordinate 2,338,953 of CAHIKZ030003536.1, forward strand.
CACTATTGAAAGTGAACATAGGAGAGGACAACAATGCAAAAATTGGTTGAACAATTTCAAACAATGGACAAGTATGACTATACCAGAACTGCTGATGGCTGCCGTTGACAGACCGTTGTGGAGGAGATTCAATATGGCTTCAGCATTCGGATCCTCACTTTACGATTACAAATCTCAAAGAGATGATGATGATAATGACGATGATGACGATGATGATGGTTTTATTTATAGATGGTTGTTTTTGTTGTTTGTTTATGGCTTCAAGGATCATCAATCTATTTTTACTGTTTGATTCGACTAGTATTTTGGAATTATCTGTGAGTAGCTGTCTAATAATTAGATCCTTACGTTGTTTATTAATGTGTTGTTTGTCATGTAACCTTTAGTAATTAAAACTAGTTTAGACTGCTGATCATATATTCTACACCGTAGAAACAGCGGACCTGAAATATCCAGTAGGATGCAAGGATTCATATCCTATCTCTAGAAGATTTTCCGATAGAATTATAGCCAAGAATCAACCAAGTGTGCAAGATGAGAAAGAGCGGTAAAAATTATATAAATAATCATTTCGAAAATCGTGCCGTTTGTCTCTTCACAAGCATTTGTGTTGTTTTGAATATTTTCAATCTAATATGAAATATCTGCATTCCAGAATATTAGATTCTATCAAAGTGCTTTCCGCTTCAATTCGATAATCGTAAATAGAATCCTGATAAATATCTACACGACACAAGACTCTGCAAATACAGAAATGTATCGCTAAGAAAATACATGTTTATACAAATTTCTTTTGCCGGTTAAGATATTTGGCGTAGTGTTTTGTTATCGGTGTGGTAAGTGCAATCGGCATGACGAGTTTAAATTCTCATCAAATACGTTGCGTTCGCTTTCGAAACAAATAATCTTGGAAAACGTATAAATCCATCTCTTCGTTTCTCCCGAGCTATGGGTTAAATAGTAGGGTGAACTGGGTTCTTTAGTTTTGGTTGGTGACCAGTTAAGGAGAAGGACAACTCTAAATTTAAATAATCTTGGGAAAGGTGTGGATCTATCTCTTTGTCTCTCCCGAGCTATGGGTTAAATAGTAGGGTGAACTGGGTTCTTTAGTTTTTGTTGGTGACCAGTTTAGGAGAAGGACAACTCTAAATTTAAAACCGGTTAGGCATAGAGCTGGCAACTCCTAACTACTAAAAAGGAAACTACATATTCACCAGTATAGAACAAGAGCGTGATGACTAGCGTGTTGAGGCTGTGGAGTTATACTTCACAAAGATTTAAGAAAGATTCGTCTGTCTTTACTGAAGATTATCGAAACACACTACCAACGGGAAGATTGCACTGAAAATCGGTATTTATCTTAAATGCCTATTTAAACACCAACACTATCAACAGGTATCCGAGGCCGACTTATTATTTCAACCACTGAGCTTAACTATTTGAGAGATAAATTCTAATACGAGATTATTCTGAAAGGTTGTTGGCCCGATTCACTTCCCAAAATTTAACTAAACTTCAGAATTTTTACATTTCTTCTTGGTTTGGCCGAGAACTTTTCGCCTAACGAGGACGGAATTTATTACCAACCAACTAGCGAAAGGAACTTGCATATCAGTGTATGAATCTGAAACACGAACACAGTCGTGGGGATCGTAGCGAGAATCGAACTCACGATCACTAGTCAGCGAGACTTGCTTGCTATACATCAATCGACAACCCGTACTGTAAATATTTAGTCTGGTATAAGGCCACACTAATAGAGTGTCTATTGAGAGTATAGGAATATTAATAATTCCATGTTGTATAGTGTTCCATATTACTTTATTTGAAACGAATACAAAAGTGTCAGGGATGTTCTGAAGGCACCTCAACATGCGATTACTACTACTTCTATTCCTATACAACACAGCTTAGAATACAAATACAGAAAATTATACTTGAAAAGCACTTGTGAAAATAGCCACTAAGATCATTTTCAGCATTATCTATCTATATATATAAAGGCAGATGTGTGTGTGTGTGTGTGTGTGTGTGTGTGTGTGTGTGTGTGTGTGTGTGTGTGTGTGTGCAACGAATGCACGGCCGCAATTTTTGACGGATTTGCACCAAAATTTACATGCACATACTCCAAGTTAGCGGGAAAGCCAAGACCGACTTTGCATTTCCCAACTACTATCGATAGTGGAAATAATCGATTTTTTCATGCTTCTAAGGCAGTTCTTATGTAGTTTGCGGTCATAGGTGAGAGCCTATAGCTGGCTGCCACGAATAGGCAGGAAAATTTTATTGGCCTGCGTGAGAGCCAACAGCTGGCTGACACAAATGTTAACTAGCACGCTAGCATGCAAAAAAAAATAAAATAAAATCTATAGCTGCATTCGTCACAAGTGGGAAAAATTTAAATCTGCATGGCACTTTACTCCAATTGACTCATTCGCTTGCTTAAACTCAACGTTGATTCTGATTCCGCAGAACTGGGTTGGGTGTGAAAAAGTATTTGTTGTTAACATTTTTTTTTATTCGGTTTTTCCAGTTACGAGTCCTTTTTAAAGTTGATGTGAGATAGGCAAGAAGTAAGGCAAGTAGCAACATCAGCACGGCAAAGGGCACTCCTTTAAAGGCAAGGAAGAGCAAAAATATTTTAAGTCAAGTGATAGCGATTGCTGTATGAGTCGTACGATTTTTGAATCAAGCACGGGCAACGCCGGGCCATGCTACTAGTCTCTATATATAAAACAGAGGATATCTATCTGTCTGTGTGATACCTTTTCACTCAAGATCCGTCCAACCGATTTTGACCAAACTTGGCATATACATTGTACAATGTTGTTAGCGTAAAAAATCGGTATTTTTTAAAAATCAATAATCGATAAAACCTATCAGATATCGATAAATTCAAGTTTTTCCTCCGATTACGTTCAAACTCGGTATGTAGGTTACTTACATCATGACGAGCCAAACGATATCTCATTTTTATTTCTATACCCGTGCGTTTAGTGAAAAACCGCGAAAAAAGAAAAATCGATTTCAACACAAATCTATTTCAACACAAATTTTAAACTAAAAACTCCCTTAATTTTCAAGCAATCAAATACAAACTTCACTCATTTGTAGCCAACAATAAGTTGATGGTTTAATAGACATTTAACTTGATAATTGAGTCCACCCATATATTGGAAACCCGCGTAAATAACGAAAAATGGTTATTTTTACTAGTTTCTTTCTTAATTTTCGTTGATCTTTCAACCAATTTTCATCAAACTTAAAAAATTGCTTTGTAAATGTATCCTCTTTTACAACCCTAGTAGCATACTGACAAATCGTAATAATGTTTTCCACAGTCATGAAGTAGAGTAATTATATTGAATCAGTTGCTAGGTCTATTGCTAGAAAGGTTGGTTCACTGTGATCTGCCAGACATTTTTTCTTGCACATTTATAAATCTATCATTCGAATGTTCATTGAATATTGCTGCCATATGTGATCTGGTGCTCCTAGCATATATTTCGAGATTCTTGACAATATCCTAATCTGTAATGTAATTAATCCTGGCTTGACTTTAATCATTTTCCCACCGCCGTGACGTGGTCATTTCTACAAATATTTTCATGGTAATTTTTCTGAGAATCTTTCATTCTTGATGCTTCGACTTCATGGATTTAAGCGTACCATTGGATTGGCAACTAGCTCTCACCGTTTTCCTGTTAAATAGCTATATGCAACCGCATGTTTTATTCTAATAGTTTCTTTTCTCTCACTTCTCGTCTGTGGAACTCTCTTCCGGTTTCTTGCTTACCAGCCACTTACAAATCTTCTGCCTGCCTGCCAACCCTATCCTTTTATTGTCCTTTCTCCTTACTAAAGTTTTCTCATTCTCTTTAACTCCCAGTAATCCATTGCGTCTTAGTGGTATTATCGCCTTCATTGGAGAAAAAAGACCTGCAAAAGGAATTATCGTAAAAAAAATTCTAGCGACGTTTGTCAGTATCAGCTGATCAATATACCTCAGCATACACCAATTATTAACCAGCTGCGCTACATAGGGAATATGGACGAATTTCCGCAAACATTCAATATACCATCTAACAATGCACTGAAATTTTTTCTAGAATATAACTGGTTGTACGTGGGTGGTGTCTAATATATCTTTGCGTCTTTTATTTAGACTGATAAAAGGAGGCACGGATTGAAGAATCGGAGAGCCGAGTTCGAATTCCAGTCAAATCTATTACATTCACTTACGTGCTAATACCCTTGGGAAATGTATGAAGCCTCGTTTTCTCCCCCCCCAGCTCTGGGTAAAGAGCAGGATAGACCGGGTTCTATAGCCTTGGATGGCGACTGGTCTACCGCAGAAAGAAATGGCAACCTACTGCGGTAAAAAATCTGTATCGTCAGTCATGTATCGAAAGATACATGATCGCCTAAGCGTGACTGACAAGGTATTTATTGAAGATCAACATCATGGCCGTAATGTCCCAAATTAACAAAAATCATCCGGGTTGGCAGCTTTTTTTGAAGCTGTGTAGTGATAGATCTCGTGGATGAGGGCAAGATTATTGGATAACCGTTTTCTGTCTTTCAAAGTCAAACATGTGTAGAAATGTTTATTTGGAAGTACAAAGTTGTTTTATTCTTCCTTTTTTTTGTATGGAATATCTTTGCCTTTATATTATTATTTGTTCTCAATTACCTGGCAATTGCTGTCTACACGTGTTGGTGTAAATGATTCCTTTTTAACTCACACAATCCAAAGTATCTCTTTCTAGAGGCGTTTTGAATTATTATGGAAACAATGTTAATAAAAACTACCAACTTTTGTCTTTCATGTTATTTTCCAAATCATTACAAAGAAAAATTAAAAGGAACATTTTTTTTTGTTGGTTCTAAGTTTAAAAGAAAACTTTTGACAACATAAAAAGCAATGAGAGGAAACTTGTCAAGAATGCCTTTATATTATTGCCAACATTCTTTTCTGGAATACGAAAATAATTCGGGCTCCTGCCGTAGCGCAATCTCGTTAATGTCATTAATTTGTGCCATTTTAGACACTCTTCAATGCTGAGGTTTTATGAAAATTAAGGCGACTTTTTTAAATATCTACAGAAAAGTGACCAACAAAGAGTAATGTTTAGTAAATTAGTTCATTAATGAATTAAAATTTTGTTCCACTACTATAGCTAAACTATACCAAGCCTAGTAAATATTTATATTCGCAACATTAATATATTCTGAATGTGTATTAGCGTACTATGTGATTCACCTCAGATGATGCCAGAATAGGCATTGCGCTCAATGTCACACCAGGCCATCAAGAAAGCGGGGTGAATAGTTGACCTTAAATAACCTCCTATCCGCCATATGCAGACCCATGTGATCGGGCCAGCTGCATGTGAGTTACAAGCGTTAGAAAGAGTCAGTGATATATAAACAACCACCCTAATGGTAAAAATGGGAAGTTTCTCTCAGACATTACAGACGAGAATGTAAAGACAACGTCTTGGCTAGGGGGCACACTGGTCGGCAGTAATAGATGACGTCTAAAGTTGAAGAAAATGTAATCTTGCGGATGAGAAATTCAGCCCTGAGCCATCATTAGTCATGACAAAGATATTATTACATCAGTAAGATATATAATCCGGTGTTCTTATTGATATTTTTATTTTTACAAAACAGTGCTCAATGTAAATGTACAGAGCATAAATATTATAAACTATTATAACTGATTTCATCTTCAAGCAAATTTTGGAATAACTTCTTTTTAAATTTACTGAGTTTTAAACACACATACAATTCATAATTTTTTGTTTCCAAGGATACAGAGAAATCCAATCATTTAGACATTTAATTTTTATTGTATCAATTATGAGTTACGTTCGAAAAAGAGATTAAGTCTAGGTAGGGTAGGGGTACATTTTTAAGATTAATTTTGACATCCGTTCAACGCATGTCGTCTGTTTTTTGTTTTTTTTTATCAACGAGAAAAAGGTTTTCGGCATTTTTTTCCGTTAAATTCGTACTTGTATACATGAAGATTTTTTGAACTACAATTTTAAAATATTATTTTTACTCTTAATTTTTAATAGACTATATTTCTTTTTAAAACAAATAAATCTAATAGAATTACTTAAATTATTTAAAATTTATTATTACATTTCAAATATAAGTATGTATATTACCCGCACCTTTTTTTAAAATTTTTTTAATTATTTTGTTTTATTTTTAAACATTATTTAAGGAAAATTTTTGACAATGTCGGCAAAGAATACCTATTTCATTTCATTGATTCAGTAAATTTTTATTTTTTATAAACTTAGTAATATATAGTTTCTCATGTATGCACAAAGGACATGGGTCATTTAATGACCTACATATTCTAGTTTTTCTTATTAATTTCCATTTTTACAAAATTTTACATTTAATTTAAATACATTGCAATAAGAAACATCAATTATTAACGTCAAGTAAATTTTAAACTTCTTCTATCCTAAAAACCTTACCCAGATGAACGGGGCTGTATCTGCGAAACTTCGAGTCCGATGACGTCATGTTTCTGAACTTTTTATTCCTCTATTAGCAGAAGATCTAAGTAGATTCAGTTTCATAAGCAATAACTAAGAAGCCAGATGCAAACAAATGTGACTCCATCGGCCGATTATCCTAATGAGCCATATAACAAAACTTACCACCGGAATTCTGTTGAATGGAGCGCACAGCAGAGTTAGAAGAGAGTTGGACGTCCCTGCATTGAGTCTCATATTCCACACCTCAAATAACTCAAATATACGATTTATTAACCATTATCTCTAGAAGATTTTCCGACAGAATTATACACGAAAATCAACCAAGAGTGCAAAATGCGAAAGAGCGGTAAAAATTATATAAATAATCATTTCGAAAATCGTGCCGTTTGTCTCTTCACAAGCATTTGTGTTGTTTTGAATATTTTCAATCTAATATGAAATATCTGCATTCCAGAATATTAGATGCTATCAAAGTGCTTTTCGCTTCAACTCGATAATCGTAAATAGAATCCTGATAAATATCTACACGACGCAAGACTCTGCAAATACAGAAATGTATCGCTAAGAAAATACATGTTTATACAAATTTCTGTTGCTGGTTTATTGCAAGAAATGCTAGTGAGAAAAACCTATTAACACAGATCTTAGGGTTACGCCCAGTAATTTCAATACGAAAATTAGGAGACCTAGTTGCCAATCTCGTACTGTGCTTAAATTTGGGAAGTCGACGAAAGGAAAGCTCATCAGAACAATAACCATGAAAATATTTACAGAAAAGAAACAGGGAAGCTATTTCATGCTTTGTGCTAGACTCCACTGAACAAACACTGAAAACGTGATATCTTAGTTCATACCTGTGAACAGAGATATTTTCCTCTTGGAATTGATTCAGTCAGATGTTTGAGAAATAACAAAATAATATGAACTACTTTTAACCCATAAAATGTTTTCCTATTTGAAACTTCTGATGAATCTTAATTTTTCAATGAATTATTGAATAAGATGATGGCAAGTTCTACGACAATAAAATATCCTTAGAAATTCCCCCATCGCATTGGTAAATATTTAAGCTTAACAACTTTTACAAAATATTTCAATAACAACCATAAATATGAATGCTGGCCGTTATTTTAAGAAGTAAGTGGGTACAAATAAAAAAGATTTGAAAATTGACAAGTTTTTTTTTTTTAATTTCACTGATATTAAACATTTCTATCTTCTCCTTTCTTTCTTTTTTTCACTGAAACCAAGTAGCGTCTCTGATATGTCATTTCCGTGTTTTCACGCTGTCAAAATGAAATAGCCTATTATTTATGAGTTATTAGCTGGAGAGCTTAAGCACTTCTTTCTAGCTTTCTAGCTTTTTTTTTCACTGAAACTAAGTACCGTCTCTGATATGTCTTTTGTTTTTCCACTGGATCAAAACGGAATAGTCCGTTATTTATGAGGTATTGGCAGGACGTAACGGTCGTGCGAACTAAGAAAGGAAAGGAAAAGCACAGTTATTATATGATTCTTCTTCCAACAGTTGGGTATTCTAAACTTCCCTGTTATAAGAAATAGAGATTTTTCTCCTACACATATTTTGAGTAGTAATCTTTATCACCAGACGCATTTCATTGGCTGCAGCTATTAATGCGTTCTTTTCTTTTTTCCCTTTTCTAAGCTCATTCTCACTTTAGGCCTTCTCATCAGGCTAGAGAAAATAAAATTTGCTGAAATGGCGGAAATGAACAGCAAATAATGACATGCAATTGATGGGCCTGTTTTTAAACCTACGAACTTTGGCGCGACTTGGCCTTTCAAGAGTACTTTACGTACATTTTTGCTGCCTACATTCTTTAAAATTCCTATTATTGTTTTATTTTATTATATGCGATTGAACTTTTCTCAACCTTCCATTTTTTTTTAATTTCACACTTTCCCCTGTAATAATCTCGTGAGACTAATTTACCGGTGTTAAGTGTAATTAACGGCAATAAAATCGTTTTTAGTCTTACGAGCATAATTTCTATGGAAACTGGTAACAGGACTTCTATTTAGTACATAGTAATTCCATTCAGGACATAGGTGATTATGGTTCTCCACAACTTCCGTTTTTTCTTGCTCTTAATAGCTTTTTACAATTCTTCTTTGTCCATGTTCTACTATAAATTCCCTCAAACTCATTAGCTTACTAGCTGTTTCCTCCGGCTTTTCTTGCCTTCAGTATGTCCTGCGAGTGTTTGATTCTCCAAGTCTTCTTTCCTCATTATGTGTTCAAAAAATTTCATCTGCTTCTTTCTGGTTATAAGATAACAGAACACAAAACAAATAATTCAAAGAAAGGGCAAAAAATAGCCTACGTCGCTTTCAAAAAACAGAAAAATGTATTTTCTTATTTTTTTGTAAATATTTTTTGATTATGTTATATTTGTAGCTAAATTATTTGAATTCTGAGATGAGGCATCAGCAAGAAGGGATTCGGGCGTTTTGTTGCTTTATTAGTTTCGGCAGGCAAATTCTCCAGCCTTCCAAAGTGAATGTGACATTCGACAAATAGCTATAAATATTACCGTATATCAAAAGTATTTTTGCTTTGTTATCAAACTTATTTCATGTACATACATACATACATACATATCTATCTATCTATCTATCTATCTATCTATCTATCTATCTATCTATCTATCTATCTCAGTCTAATCATTATCTATCTATCTATGAATTATATACAGTACTGTAGAAAAGTAATTAAATCCCTAAGATAATATTTAAAATAATTGTCTCTTTTTTTCCAGATAATCAACAATCCAACTATATATTAATTAGGAAAAACCTTTATAAAATGAATTACAACCACTTTTAAAGATTCTTATCAATCTGGAATAAAAAAAATTAATTAAAAATTAAGTGAATTTACACTCTGTATTATTGTTTTACATGATTAACAGTGCAAATAATTTTAGAGCATGTATAAAAATCAAATTGACACGTGTTCATTTCTTTTATAAGCTGTGTATACTAGAGTCAAAGAATATAACTCATAGTATATGAAAAATTTTGCAGTTAGAGACTAAATTAAAAAAAAAAATATATATATATGCAAAGATCAAAAGAACTTCCTGAAACTTTAAAAATCGTATAATTGAAACCTATAATGATGAAGAAGGCTACAAAAATCTATCAAAATGATTTGGAGTGCACTTCACCACCCTTTTGACCCAGAGCAGCACTACCTCCTCAAGGTACGATGTGGGCCTTTCTTTTGAGTCTGAAGCCTTATGAGAAGATGAATCGGAGCATAACGTCGCCATCATGTGGGATCACCTCAAACACCTTCGTAATCACCATTAGACTCATTCAATTTTTTTGAATCCTCAGATTGACACCCAAATACTCTGAAATGTTCGTATTGGAGGTTTTTGGCACGAATGTCAAGCAGTACAGTATGCCTTTTCCAAATTCCTGGCAGCGTGAATTGTGTCATGGTGCTCCCTTTTTTCATAGACGGCGTCCAAATAACCCTACTTTACCGTGCAGTCGACAAAATCAAAAACAAACAATACCCATGCGCGAAATTAAAAATATAAAATGTCAACAATCTATCTATCTATCTATCTATCTATCTATCTATCTATCTATCTATCTATCTATCTATCAGTTCCTTGCCCTGGTGTGGTCGCTGTGTAACTGAGCGCCTGCAAAGTTCCTTTCATTTTTCTGGGTTGGAAGAGGTATTCATTCAGACCTTTGGTAGGTAAACATGGCGGAAACAATATTGAATAATGCAGGGCCGCAATATGGAAAAATCTAAATTAGTAATTGCTATGTGTATTGGTTTTTAACTTATTCGAGTTTGGCTTATAGACTTTCGTCCATCGTGTCCTCTTGGTTCATCAGTTGAACCTTTAGACTCCCTACAAAGTACATAGTTACCACACTAAAAGGGGCTATTGTTGTTTCAGTACGTTTTTCGAGGTGGAATTGCTAGCCTTACATTCAACTGATTTTGAATTCAACTACAGAAAGATAAACCAAACTCGACGAAGTTTTAGAAAAAATGGAAACGAATAAGATACTTATAGTAAACATCAGAAAGACAGTTGAAATTTTTAGGGCATATAATGAGGAAAGAGAGCATTGAAAAATTGATACTCACAGGACAGATTAAAAGCAAGAAAGGAAAAGTAAAACAATGCATTAACCTAACTAGTGAGCTTGAGTAAATAAGTGACAGAACAGGGTTTAGGAGAAATGATAAAAAGACCAAATTTAATAAGTTACACTTTAAGGACAAGAAATTATGGAGCGCTATAATCGACAACGTCCTGAAGGAACACGGCACATAGAAGAAGAAGAAGAAGAAGAAGAAGAAAATGTCGACGATACACTTCAAATTAGCTCAAGCACACCCTATTCTATGTTTAATTTCCTTTTCTCCTCTACTAAATTTATTTTAACTGATCCATATGCCGAGCTATTTGAAGTGTTAATTATTTAATAAATCCAGATCCTGGATCCTTGATCATAGAATCAAATGGATTTCTTATTAGGATTTAAACCTAACCGGTAAGAAAATCTATTATTACCCTTTTCCTAGACTAGCTTCCAACTTAGGCTAGAGAATCCAATATGTCCTGCTATTTAACCCATAGCTGGAGGGTTACGAGATAAAATATACATTTCCAAAGAACAATTGTGCGAAAGTGAATGCCTCGGCGAGGATTTGAACTCAGGTCGCCGATACTTTTCTCCTTGATAACAGCTACACTACGTACACGTCCTATCTATATATCTAATCTATCCTATATATTTAAATTATATGTCTCTCAATTAAATCCCTTTTTTAAACATTTAGACTCTACAGAAAGATGCTGATGATAACGTGGACGAAACATGTGAATAAAAATGAAGTTTTGGAAGAAGGGCTTGGAAAATCTGATACTCACAGGACAGATTGAGGGAAAGAGGGACAGACGAAAGCAACGCATAACATACTTAATAGGCCGGAGCAAATGGATGGTAGGACAGAGTTTGCGAGAAATAACAAAAACACAAAAGGGGAGGACCATGATTGACTACGTCCTAAAGAGACACGGTACATGAAAGAAGTTAGTGTATTTTAAGAATTAATTTTCCGTTGGCGATTTGGATGTTCTAGAGTTCAGCCGTTAAGGAATCTGGTCTTTGAAGATTTCTACATTCGGGGTCCTAGAATTCAGCAATGTATCCTTCAAGATGATAATGAAGATCGTAATCAAAAAGGCCGTTTTATCAGCTAAATTCTTAGTCTCAGTGAACCATAGCTCTTCCAAAGTGTACACGCTAGAACATGCTTTATAGGAACGAGTCTAATCATTCCTTCTTTAGGTTCGATAATCAAAGTACTAGAAACTGCTTAAGTACTATCCAGTGCATCTTTGATCCAGAAAAAGAGGCTGCACTTTCGATGTGTAATTAATGCAGGGCGTGCACTTCGATGGCTTGTTAACAATGAGGTTTAGTAAAAAAAAAATGAAGTCGCAGTATAAACCGGAGAACAACGGAGCTGATAAAGAAACGTTTTCTTGGATTCTTTGATTCTAGGCTCATAGCTGTAAGAAGATGAGAAATTTGCACGACTTCCGAAGCTACAAGAGGGTGTAAGCAATGGTAGTTGTAGTTGTGTCGTCATACAAATAATTATGGCATGATTTTATTATTTGTTGGTTTAAAGAAAGCGGAAGTGAATTTTGTTGCGAAATGAGAAAAAAACACCTTAAATATGAAAATTCAGAATAAAAATAAAAATACGATTTTTTAAAAATTGGGGTCTAACTTCAAAAAAGACTTTGTATCAGAACATTATTAATGACATTGTTATTGACATCAATCAGCTCATTTGAAGCATGGAAAAACATGCAAAAAAGCGTATGGAAATCATGCCCTTTTAAAAATCACAACGACATATTTTAAAATCGGTAATAATAGATTTTCTTACCGGTTAGGTTTAAATCCTAATAAGAAATCCATTTGATTCTATGAATCATAAAAAAATTAGGATCTGGATTTATTAAATAATTAACATTTCAAATAGTTCAGCATATGGATCAGTTAAAATAAATTTAGTAGAGGAGAAAAGGAAATTGTGCTAGAGCTAATTGTGTCGTCGACATTTTCTTCTTCTTCTTCTAAGTGCCGTGTCACTTCAGAAGTCGATCATGGCTCTCTACAACTTCCTGTCGTTTGCAACTCTTATTAAATATGTTCTTTTTGTTATTTCTCCTAAACCCTGTTCTTCCATTCATTTAATCAAGCTCACTAGGTATGTTAATGCATTGTCTTACTTTTTCCTTCTTGCTTTTAATCTGTCCTGTGAGTATCAAATTTTCCATGCTGTCTTTCCTCATTATGTGCCCTAGAAATTTCAACTGTCTCTTTCAGATGTTAACTATAAGTATCCTATTTGTTTCCATTTTTTCTAAAATTTTGTCGTGTTTGGTTTATATTTCTGTAGTTGAATTCAAAACTAGTTGGATGTAAGGCTTGCAATTCCACCTCGTAAAACGTACTGAAACAACAACAGCCCCTTTTAGTGTGGTAACCATGTACTTCGTAGGGAGTCTAAAGGTTCAATCGATGAACGTGACTCGCACGTTTGTTCCATCTTCCTGTAGTACCATATTCTTGTTGGTTGAAGTCTCATCATCTGCGAGATTTTCCCGTATTCACTGCCATATAAGAGGACTGATCTACAAAACCAATACATCACCTAAAAACCCGAATCATGTTCTTAGATAGTCTCTCGTCAGATCGAGATTTTCATATGGATGTCATGCATGGCACCAAACCCTTTCAAAAAATATTTAATGTATACAGCCGCTTTTTTTTATGATCAATGGTTAAAAATGGCCTTGAGCGAGTGATGCCTGGCATTATAGGATCACAAACAAAAAATTGTACCAAATAACAGAAATAATATCAGTTAAGGACCACCAGCAGCAGCAGCAACAACTAAAACGGATAATACATGTAGCTCGAAGAGAAAATAATGACATAAACAAAATGTTGACATTCCACACTACTTCAAACAAAAGGTTAGGAAGGAAACGCCCATCAATACTGGAAAGAGCGATAACAGATATTGGATTTCAGAAACCGATTTTCCTGAAAAATTGGTTTAATAGAAAGAGTTTGTAAATTTCAACAGACATAAGTACTGGCTGCTCGATCAATGAATGCCAAATGTTTCCTTGTAGGAAAACGGCTACTATTACTATTAACAAAGAATCGGTGTAAGATTTGAGAAGATCAAAATAATTGTTCTCAAATCATTAAATATTGATTCCGTATGAAATAGTCAAATTGCATGAAAAGTTGATATTAAAGATTGTTTAGGTGAATATGGAAGATATTCTACAATTTCATATGCCAAGTAACTCAGTTTTGTTATATGAATTTATCATGTATGGAATACTTGTTACCAGTAACTGAGATTCGCAAATCATTCGTTCTGTCAGAAAATTAATATTTTCATTACTGCTAATAACAGTGAAAGGTGATCAGTATAAAAAAATACTGCGTCGATTCCATCGTCCACATTTAAGGGCTAAAAAGATCAGAATCTTGAAAATCTAATTATATCAGCTAAAAGTTGAGCGTGGAAAGACGGGAGAAAAAGAAGGAAAACGAGAAATCAAAGATGAAAAGAAAACCACTGAGATAAAATGAAGGAATTGCAAATGAAACGTCATGGACATAGTTGCGCAGAGGGCATCTGAAAATAGAAACTGTATAATTATAATTAGCGGCCCAAAGTAATGCCATAAGAATAAATTATTGTAAATCCTGATAGACGGGATACAGGAACATAGCAAAATAAAGCTAAATAAAGAGAGAGGGATGAGAAAGAGAGAGAAAGAATGAGAGGAACGAAAGATAGAGAGAGAGAGAGAGAGGGAAAAAGAGATAATGAGAGGGAGGGAGAAAGAGAGTGAGAGAAGGAATGAGAGAAAGAGAGTGAGATATAAGACCATCAGTCAAGTACAGCTAAAGAAGAAAAACAGAAATGACTGGGCGGGAAAAGTTATATATTGGAAACTATGCTAAAGACTACGAATCGACCGTTGGTACAAAGTAGAATTTTTAATTTAGAAATCTTTAAAATTCTCTCTGATTTTAAGATTGAGATCAAGGATCATTGTGAAGACCAAATGTGGTTATTGGTACCAAGGAGAAGAAAAATTGTCATCGAGTGGCTTTCGCTGTTCCAACAGATGACAATAAAATTGTCAGAAAATGAAAAGCTTAACAAATGTCTAAATCCGGCAAGAGAACTGAAGAAAATGTGGAAATGAAGATGACAGTTTAGCCTATCATTATTAGATTGCTTGGAGCAATCTCAAACCGCCTGACAATTAGATTTGGAGAACTGAAATTTCGAGGAAAGATAAGAACCATTCAGGCTTGTATAAGGAATGGAAAGCTAGAGTATTCAGGAGATTTGCTGGTAATTTCCAATGATGACCACCAGAAGCCTGGTGTAAGGATCCAAGTGCTGAAACACACCACACACGCGCGCGCATATATATATATATATATATATATATATATATATATATATATATATATATATATTTTAATAGCCAGTAGTACCCTGAAAATCCGCTAGGTGAAACCTTGGTAGGTAGGTTTATATATATATATATATATATATATATATATATATATATATATATATGGGAGGTGGATTTGGAAGAAAGATTTATTCTCTCATTTGAATTTCCCCGTTATGGCCATTATTATAACCGTGATATAATAGCACCGTACATCACGGGCGTAACGGAATAGGTGAATGGAAAAAGAATGCTTTGTTCTCAAAGAGACGGTTCTATAATGTTACGTTATACACAAAGTTAGATACACGCGTCCCACGCAGAGAACAATATATCACATATATTTGTGCATCAAAGCAGAATGTAAGGAGAAACAAAATGTAATGGTCTTACATATAACATGGAGATACTTCTGCGTCTGGAGGAGACAAAATTACGACTCTAGATTCAAACGGTCCGGTTTCATCTATGTTCCAGGTGAAGACATATTCCCCAAACGGAAACAGCGAGTCTTTGGCTTTTCCAAATTGAGGGCTGCGAGCTGGATTTTCATTTTCATTCTATATCTGGAAATGATATATTCCCAAAGGAAAACGACGCCATTGATTTATAAGCTGCTGAGGAGGGAGATTTAGGCTCTGTCTGAGCCAAAAGGAGCCGGGCTAAAGAAAGCAAATTTTCTGTTTGGCAGCTGTAAAACGAACTGAATTTGATTGCTACCGTTGTCACTGTATCGAGTGACTTCACTAAGTGGTCCATCACGTGACCTATGTGACTTATCTCCATCAAAGTGAGATAAGCACCTTCTGTATCCCCACACTACCCTCCCTCTTAACAGGTTCAAGAACTTCCCACAAGAAGTCACTTTCGTTTTGATTTTTGTTGATATAATAGAAATATGGGAAAATACTTTATATAATATAATGCAATAGCACAAAAAAGTTATTCCTGTATTAGCATAACTCAGAACTTCATATGATAAATATGTGCTGGAAAAAGTGAAAACAAATTACAATATAAAAACGTCCGAACAATAGAATAACATCCGAATCTGATCTCAGTTTGTACATCAGGTGCTACTGGAGATGGTGTAAACTGGTGTGTCTCCATTTAGTCATGTTGCATCTAGAAAGGTTGGCTTCAGCTTGTCCAAACAAATATTTTGTTTTGCGTTGTGAAGGCGTGTATTAAAATTTTAATGTCTCTTTTGGATTTTGAATGGTTCTCCGTGTGTGTTTGCAATGCATTTGACTTGGCTAAGTCGAGTACTATTTGAAAGTCAGTGTTCAGTACATGAAAATTACAAGATTTTAAGTAGTCTTGAAACTATTTCTGAAGCTTTTAGTCCTTTTGATTGTCAAGAAATGACTGGTAGACCGTCCATGTGTCTTTAACCGGAAGGCATCAATTCCACAGAACTCTGCAGGGGAAATTTGGTTTTCACTGAACGTGGATTTACAGTAGTAGAGAAATCAACTGCCAAATATAAATGCTTGCTTGAAACAATGTGATACAATTTAACCGCATGGAAAAATACTAATTTAATTTTGTGCAATGATGTCATAGCAGAATTCTCTCAAGCATGGTGGTTTAATTAATTATTCTGCAATGCAGAAAAATGGAAAAAAAAACATGAGTGAACAATAAAATACTTGGGAAAGGCCAGGTGAATAAATGTGAAAAAACATTTTTTAAAATTAAATATCACCAAAAGTATACCTGTGTATATTAAGTAGTTACCCCAATTGGGTCAAAGTGGCGAGGCTTACTACCACGTGTTACATGTCAACGGTAGGAGTAGGTGAACTACTGGGGGTAGGAGTCATGATCTCCTTTGAAGCGTGCCAAAATCAAGCTCGGCTTGGAAGTGAGGAAGACTGCAGCCATATTGAAAATATCTACATTAACGCAAAAATATATGGGAACAGTTTTCTGTCATAATACATACATATATATATATATATATATTAAAAAGAAGAGGGGTGCCGCAAACGTTTTTGGTTGTAATGAGGATTTTATTGGCAACTGGATTATACTTTTTTTAGAATTTTCGAGACGTGTTTCTGGTCTGAGAATATTCCGTCTGAACATGAAGAAAAATTAATTATTTTAAAATAATATGTAAATTGGAATTTTTCTTCTTTCACCTGAAGATTCTCGAGACCAGACCAGAAACATTCTGTGAAATTGAACATAAAACAAAGTATATTATTTTTTTCAATAAATCTCTCATTACCAACCAAAAACGTTTGCGGCATGTAAAAATAAAAGTATAATATTTTTTTAATATACATACTTTTCTCTCGTTGGAACCACTACAACATATTTCTTTTATATATATATATATATATATATATATATATATATATATGGTGGACTCTCTTGAATTCAGAATTGTCCTTCTCCTAGACCAGCTGCCATCCAAGGTTACAGAACCCAGTATATGTCCTGCTATTTACCCATAGCTGGAGGAAGACGACGATGATTAATATCTTTCCCAAGGACATTAGCACGTAAGTGAATGTAATGGATTCGACTGGAATTCAATCAACCTGGAATATATATATATATATATATATATATATATATATATATATATATATATATATATATATATATACCATTAATATCCGTCGAGCATGTAATTACAAAAATGCATGTAGTTGAAATTTGTCACTAGCAAGGGCAGCATATAAAAGGCGTGTCCGATACACTTGATCTATTTAATAATAGAAAGTGCACATCTGGAAAAAATATCCCCCCTCCATAAAATATAGGAAATGTGACAAAGTTTATGCTTTTAAAATTAGCAAAAAACAACACGAAAAATCCGGTTGTCAACTAGAAAAAGTTGTATTTCTATAGTTTTATAGAAGTTAGAATAGAGGCGAAAATAAGTCAAAGGTGGACGAAATTGTTTTATATTCAACCTCAGAATGAAGACATGGACGGCGAAAATATTCACACGTAAAATACACTAGCGAGATAGACCGAGACGTATTTAATGCAAACGTCGGGAAGTCACGTGACCCATGTGAGAGATAAACATCGACTGCATACATACATATATATATATATATATATATATATTATTTTATTATAATAAAAATATTATATATATATAATATTTTGATTATAATAAATTACAATAAAAGCGTTTTACATCGCTACACAAAAACTTTAATGTTTCAGTAGTAAGATGGTACTTTTTCAGGCGATGACAGAGAACTTATTGCTAAGATTATTTATCTACCATTGTATTGTGCACTTTTAAAAAAATAAATGCTACGAACTGCGGATTTTTACTCTATCTCTTCTTTCTCTCATTTGTATACATATTACATACATAAGTTTGAATCCTTACACTGATCTTCAGACCTAGTGCCACTATTTTTTTTAGCTGGCTCTATATATAGACTACTGAAGGATTATTGAGAATGAAGAAAGGAGGAAAAAAAGCAAGTACAGAAATATAAATATCTGAGAAGTGTTTTAGCTGACGGCGGAAAATGTGAAACGGAAATCCAAAGAAGCATTTGAATAGCGAAATATGCCTTACAAGATTATTAAGAAATAGGAACATTTTATTAGAAAAGAAAGAAAAAAAACGGCTTTACTGTTAGATAATATAATTCCTCACATATGGTAGTGAATGCTGAACAATTTCTTAATAAGTAAAGAGGGGACTTGAAGCGACAGAAATGTAGTCCTACAGTGTGATGCTGTGCATGCTATAAACCAGGCTTGCATCGTCCTGGGTAAGATGATAAACTGCATCCAACAGCAATGCCTTTGATCAAGAGGTTTTGAGGAGCGTGGAATCACCTTTTAAGTGCTGGTGTTCCCAGATCGACCCTGACCAGAGTGGTAGCACCTGTTAGGGTCCCAGCTATGGGCAAATAGTTAACCCTAAAACTGGGGTAAAAACACTATGAAAGTGTAAAAATAGGTTTTAATACCAGCAATACAATTTTGTAAAAAATTATTACCAGCAATGAATTTTTTGAAAAAACATTATTATAATAACACATTTAAAAAAAATAAAAATGTATTACCAGCAATACATTTTTGAAAAAAAAATATTACTAGCAATACATTTTGGAAAAAAAATATTAGCATTAATAAAAATCTTGTCGGCATGAAATAACCCACTGAGGTTTATATGCCGTAAAACAAAATAAACTAAACCAAACCAGCCTTGCACAAAATATAGACTGTGAAACTAGTCCGCGAGAGTTTTTTTTTAAATAGCAAACTTTTTGTTATCATCAGGATAAATTCGGCGACTGATCGCGTATAAAAAATCAGTTTTGTGGTCTGATGACTTTATTCAGCCAATATATTTTTTTTCCTTTTTTTTTTTAAAGACTAACATCCTTTTGCATGAATCGAAGAACACATAATAAAGAAAGAGGGCTTGGAAAATGTGACACTCACAAGACTTATTGAAGGCAAGAGAGGCAAAGGGAAACAATGAGTAACCAGTTGGTGTAAATGAATGGCAGAACTGGGGAATAGTAAAAAGACAAATATTGTTAAGATAGGAAGATGTGGAGAGCCATCATCGCCTATACCTTGATGAGAGACAACACATAAATGAAGATTTTGGAACGAGTTTCAGATCTAATCAGTTTACTAATAACCTTTTGCTAGTAATGATAGTTAACTATACTAATATCAAAAATAGTATTTTATAAATTATTTATTATAGTAATGGTATTAGCCGTTTCCCTACAAGGAAACATTTGACTTTCATTGACTAAACAGCCAGTACTTATTTCGGTTGAATTTTTTATAATCTTTCTCTTAAAACAACTTTTAAGGTAAACGGGTTTCTCAAGTTCAGTAGTTGTCATATTAATCAGGATTTCATTTCTAATCTTTTATTTGAAGTCGTGTATTTATATTTTAATTGTTATTATTTTCTCTTTGACTTACATGTGCTATCCATTTTAGTTGTTGCTGTTGTTGGAGGTCCTCAAATGATGTACTTTCTACTATTCGGTACAGTTCTTTGTTTGTTTATCTGTAGCGTCAGTCCACAATGCCCAAAGGCCTCAAATGCCCTTAGGTTTAACTCGCTCAAACTTATAGGTTACGATATATCCCATAAATATACCACACTTTAAAACTATATATATATATATATAACCAGTTTAGAATTTTGTTAAATTACCTCTCCACCTAATTTTTATTTTTGCCTAGTCTGTATAATTTATGTATCCATTTACATCCGCTCTTGTTTATGTCTGGCTGTTGTAAGCTGCCAATCTACGGGTCATGAACCATTTATAAAAAATAATTTTTTAAATTATTGCTTCTTCGCTTAGTTTAAATTTAACGTAAGTCATATTAGATTGGTTGATCAGAGTAAAGCCCACAAACCTTATAACTCTTACATTTGGCTTTTTTCCTAAAATAAGTTGTAAGAAGGTGCTTTTAAAATCAAAATAAATCATTCACTATTTACAATCGCCTAATGTGATGCATTGCTATTCATCGAAACACGACTGCAATTTTGTAGCGATTATTATGTTTTCGGTATAATATCCTAATACATACATACATATATATATATATATATATATATATATATATATATATATATATATATATTACTGGATAATACTGGAATTACTTAATATTTAGTGCGTAGCCCTTTAGCTTCAATCACACTTTGACATCTTCGACTGCATGAGGAAATTAAATTTTCAATTTCTTGCTGTCTTATTCCATACTTCTTGAAGGGCATTCTATAATTGCTCGATTGTTTTAGGATTTCTGGCTTTCGAACGTTCTCCTAGAATATTCCACGCATTTTCAATAGGATTGAGATCTTGGCTTTGAGCAGGCCAATCCATAACAATAACCTTTTCAGCCTTGAGGAAGTTCATGACCACCTTTAGCCTTGTGACATTGGGCATTGTCCTGCATGAATATGGGTGATCGCTTAGTTGAGTTTCTCAGCACAGGCAAGGCATGATCTTTTACAAGTTGTTTATAAACTCCTGCATTTACCTTTCCATGTAATCGCACCAAAGGGCACACACCGTCTCCAGATATCATCCCCCAAACCATGACACTTCCTCCACCGCATTTAACACTAGTCTTAAGGCATTTAGGCGACAATTTTTCACATACTTTTCGACGAAGGTACCTTTTCTCATCTGAGCCAAATAACATAAAATTAGATTCAGGGTGAACCAGGGAACACCAGCAATTAAGAGGTGGTTCCACACTCCTCAAAACCTCCTGATCAGAGGCCTTGCTGCTGAACGTAGTTTAACGTCTTACCCAGGACGCGGATGTAGTTTAACGTCTTACCCAGGACGCATATATATAATTAGGAAAATCAAAGATATAACAAGCGATTGCCAGTACGAAAAGATTAATACTAATAATTATTAATTTTAACTATTAAAATATTACAGTTACTACATTTACTACAGCAACAACAACAATAAGTACTACTACTAATAATACTACTACTAATAACGTCCACCTCAGGAGAGGGAAAGTATAAAATGTACAAGATGAAGGTGACAGTTTTGCCGGTCATTGAGAGTGTACTTGGACTTAAAATGTCTAGTAAAGAGATTGAAAGAATCGTCGGAATCCTTGAAGATTGACGAGAGTTCATCTGTGTGAGGAGACTGTCATGCCTATAATAATTAGAATCTTGGACACTATCAGAAAAAGAATAACAAAATTCCTGGAAGTCCCGATTTACAAGAGATTCTTTTTTTTTTAATTGGACAGTGCGAAATTGCTTACCTACTTGAGAGAATATTAGCAACACAAAGAAAATTTAAACACTACATGTTAAGTGTCACTAGCCATTAAATTTTGTGCAAATACGATATGCGTTAAACGGATTTCATCATTCATTTGAAAAAGCACCCCGACCCTACCTTGACATAACCTCTTTTCTAAAGTAACTAATATGTTGATACAATAGTTGTCAATGAAAATGAATACATTACCGCCCCTTATTAAAATGATTAGTTTTCTCCATATCCATAGAAATTAATATTACGAATGTGTATGCTTATAAAGCTCCGTAAATTTCAAAATTAGTTATTCCAAAATTCGCTTGAGGATGAAACAGAACTAGCTGCTTTAATTTAAATTAATCTATAAATGAGATTGAAGTTTTTAGCTTCTGTTTTTGAAACATGAGAACTCTTACGTAGCGATGGAATCATATTTAAAAAAAAATATAATATAGGCTCTACTGTTGTACTGAGCACTGTTTTTTTTAAAAATAAAAACAAAAATACTAAAGAACTTTGCATTACTAACCTAACGGTTCTTTCCTATTTTTCTATAAACTTACACATACACACTTATTTATATATATATATATATATATATATATATATATATAGATAGATAGATAGATACTACCTTGTCTCAACCCAGGTCTCGGGTAATGACCTGTTATGCGAATGTACTGAACAAAAAGCAAAAGAAGTCAATAATAATAATAATAATAATAATGTGTAATTTCTTACCTGAAAATGTATTGAGGGTGAACCTATTCAAATATGTAAGCAAAGCATGATAGTTTCATCTCTCATTCCGACATCAAATTCAAATTAATCCCGCCTGATTCTTTTAGTCTACTGACAATAGACACGTATTGAAACGAGCCGTATCTAAATTCGGAAGCGTAAAATCACTATTATTGCTACCAACGAACTAAAATGATTATAAACATTCTATCATTATAAACTATCTGGTCCGCTCCGTCTCAAGTACCAGTCGACTTTGATTTTGCACCATAATCCACCGCTTCCTTTCATGCCCGGCCGAGAAATATTTATAGTAATTTTTATGTTCCGACAAAATTGTCCGTCAGGTACTTTTAGAAAATCCTAAAGTAGGGAAGTAATTCATAAATGTAGATAACATCAAAAACAAAGAAATCTGCGATTTAATATTTTAGAAAAGATGAAAATGCTGACCGGAACACAACCACGGTATATATACATATATATATATATATATATATATATATATATATATATATATATATATATATATATATATATGTATGTGTGTGTGTGTTTAATAAATTATATATATAATAAATGACACAATTCTACGAACTCTCTCGTGAAGATGCGATACTTAAAAAAAAAAGCAACATGACATTTAAAAAATGATGAAACAAACATAGCACAAAAACAAAACTCTATGATAATGGATTATAAAATCGGAAATTACACAGACATTGGATATTTTACATTTAAATTTCTAATTTTTATTTTAACCTTCACCGGAAAATGGTCCAAAATAGAAATTAATAAACAAAAAATGTTTTCTTTCTTCTTTAATAAAACTTGTACAAATAAAAACAAAAGCTGCTGCCTAAATACAGCCAATATATATATATATATATATATATATATATATATATATATATATATATATATATATGGGTGTGTGTGTGTTTGTATCTGTGTTTTAGGACAGTGCTTCTCAAATCTATCTGATATGGCAGACCGGCAATTTTTTTCTCAATGTGTCACGTACCTGAACACCCACATAGAAGAAAAATGTTCTCAGAGTTTTCCTTTTGGTGGTGGGTGGGGTGTTTTAACCTAGAAAGTGTTACTAAATGAGGAAAACCAAAACAGAGATTGGAAATGAAATGGTAATCTTTATAATATCAACAAAATACAATACTCACCAGTGGCGTGAAGTAGGTAAACCACTGCTAGTAGTGGACTACTTAGATAACATATTACCCCCACCTACAATAGTGTCCAATGTGTTAATGAAGATTGGGAAATACCCATTAGTATTCATAGGTATGGTATATAAATGAGGGTAAGAGCGTGCAGAAACTGTCCGGCATTATTATTGTTTGAAGTGTTTTCGGCCATTTCATAAGCCATTTTCAAGATGTTTAAATAAACATACACCACTACCGATTAGCTCCGCTATTTGTTGAGGATGTTATATGTAGGAACATTGTTGCTATTATAAATAAAAAATAAAATTTAATAATAATAATGAAAAGTATAAATGAAATAAAATTTAAACCACATTTAAAATAAATTAAATAAATAAAAAATAAAAATAATAAAATTATTCCCAGCATGCAACAGGTACTGTTTCTGTCGGAAATACAGACATGCCACCAAAAGACGTAGGATTCACTCACTTCGCCCAAGAACTGTCGGGTTGACAACACGTGTGTAACTTCCCTCCGTGATAGGACTTGTGATATTACGAAGTGACTTACTCTTTTTATAACATCAATATTATAACAATTATACACACACACGGCTAATATTAGCACTACAAATACCATTATTGCTGACTGAACACTGTGGTGTGGTATTCACTCACACCATAGAAGTCATAAATTTGGCCTTGTGTTCACGAGGAAAAACCGAACAAACAAACGTACACAATAACAAGAAAAACAAGGTAAATTGTATGGTAATTTCATACAATTTTATTTATGTATTTGTGTGTATAAAAATAAATAGGAACTTTGATAAATTTACCAATAACATAAAACAGCTAATTCGGAAATTTAATATTTTGTTTAATATAATAACCCTGTCTACTTCACCTTATTTAAACTTTGTTTGCAACAGTTTTTCCGCTGTTGGACAAAAGGTCAATTAATCTAGACATTAATCAATAACCCACCTACCTACACCCTTGACCATATTTTTCATTTTCCCATTTAGCTTAGATCTGTCTTAATTGGTTAATCCAGACTTGCCCACAAGTATGGTTTTTGAAATTAGGTTTGTCCCCCCCTCCTTTTTAATTTTCAAATGAGGTAATGATTTGTTTTCTAGTTCCCCAAATAAATCATTTTCATCATAAGTTATCTATCATCGTCTGATGAAGGAACATTATTGCTCCGAAACATGAAAGTTTTTGTGTAACGATGTAAAATATTATAATAAAAATATTATAATAAAAATATATATATATATATATATATATATATATATATATATATATATATATATGAATGAAAAAAATATATACGGAAAAAACAAACAAAAATCCTTGTATACAATTATGCTGTTTTAATGTTAATATGTCAACGTCGGACGTTTCGGTCTAATAAACCATCTTCAGGACATATGTTTTAAACGGAGCGTGTGTGTGTGTGTATGTGTGTGTGTGTGTGTGTGTGTGTGTGTGTGTGTGTGTGTGTGTGTGTGTGTGTGTGTGTGTGTGTGTGTGTGCTACTTTTTGAAGTTACCAGAAAAATCTATTACATTGGGTTGATTTGAACTTACTATCGTTATATGACATAGGAGAAATAGAATTTTCTGATTTTTTTTTTTTTTTTTACTTGACAAATAAACCGCTATAATTAATTTCTCTTAGATTATTTTTTAGCTTACAGGTAGTAATTTTAGAAATTAATTGTAATTCGGAAATACAGGGTGTCTATAAAGTACGTGTGCACTTTAAAAAATTATAAATTTATTTGTATTTGCGATAGAAATAATTTGTAAAAAGGATTAGAAAGAAGTAAATCTATATTTTTTAAGGTTTTATTGAATTTTTATTTAAGTTTCCACATAGCCTTCATCATTAGCAAACAAAAGGTAATACGATTTTGCAGTTCACGGAAAATATTTGCCAACTGATTTACAGTAATGCCTGAAATCACATAAGTTATTTTAGCTATACTTAAAACTAGGTACATTAAACTTTATCACATTTTTTACAGATTATTTCTATCGCAAATACAAATAAAGTTTTTTGAAGTGCACACGAACTTTACGGACACCCTGTATGTAAATTACTATATATATTAGATTGCTTGAAATGTACTCTGTGGCTATAAGAGAAATGTGTCAGTGCTTTGGCACACATTATCAGTGATGTTTTTATCCGAGGTTCATTAGGGGTTTCAGGTCTTTCAACATCATAACCCGCTCTCCACGCTTACCCAACCGATATTTGATCGGGTAGTGACAACTTATTTTTAATCACACACTGCGACTCATCCTGCCAATATATTTTCTAATCACGGATAACCTACGATTCACGAGCAATCTACGCTATAAAAAAGGAAAATATTTCAAGAATATAGTGCCTCAAATGCTGAAAAATGGTAGGATCAATATCATGAACCAGTCATAGAAGTTCATGAAGTCACTCCTCTTTGAGACTTTATCATTCATTCTGAGAAGTATATAGAGACCAGGCATTGTGATCAAAGACAATTGCTTTCTCGAAAATATGACAATGCCATCAGATGAACATATATTTGTTAAAGAATATGACAAAATAAGTAAATATAATGAACTTGACATTAAAATCGTAGTACCGTAAAATTACTGTTAAAACGTACAATAATTGGAGCGTTGCGTAGGATAAAAAAGGTACAGACAAGAAAATTAATAAAATCGCTAACCTCCCCTATTTACAAGCGAGTCTACATTAGTATTTCTTAACCTTGCTAAGCAAACGGCACATTTAGGAGCAAATGAAAATATAACGGTGCGTTTAGCAAAATTTTTAAATTCTTTATATTTAAATGTTATGAAATAAAACCATAGATATAAAAAAATACACACACAAATATGAACTTATTTTATTTCAATGTTTCTATTCAACTATTTGTGCAGCTTATTTAGTGTGGAACCTATGCCTTTTAATTCTTCACGATTTCCTAAATGTTTGGTCAAATGTGCGATAAGCAGACTTTCATTTCTTCTTCAGTTGAGCGTAGTCTTTCTTGCTTCTTATTATGGATCTTATTTAGGGTTGAAAAGCCCAATTCAAATAAATAAGGACGAGAAAATTGCAATAAAACTGATAAAGTATTTTTAGCTAATGCGAGATAAAATGTTTAACACTGATTCATTTATTAACATTATTCGGACTGTTATCCTCATTTCATTTCAATATTCACAACGTTTCGGCCGTTGTACGTTCCGGCCTTCTTCAGGTGATTGGAATTTCGAAGCGAACTTTTTATATCACCGGGGTAGATTGTTCTAGTGCCATGTCCTTTAATTCAACTCCTCAAGTTTTTGGTTCACCAGTGCTGTGTCTGGTATTGAACTCATAACTCTTTTAGCCTAGTCACTGGATCTAACCAACGCTTTTATCCACTGAGCCATATACCTTTGAGGAAATGAAAGGTTCGGTTCGAAATTCCAATCATCTGAAGAAGGCCGGAGGGTACCACGGCCGAAACGTTGTGAATATGGCAGTGAAGATGAGGATAACTGTCCGAATAATGTAAATAATCTTAATACCTCATCTCAGAGATATAGACACTTATTCGTTTATTTAAATACTAATGCTGTACCATTACTACTTCCACACACACACACACACACACACACACACACACACACATATATATATATATATATATATATATATATATATATATATATATATATATATATATATATCTGTATGCCGTGATAATATTTCGTGGCACGCTTAAGAGGTTCGCGCGGCATACTAGTGTGCCGAGGCGCGGCGGTTAAGAATCACTGGTCTACAGAAAGGAATTTCATATCTACGCAGAGGAGCATTATCAATGTAAAGAAAATAAAAACAATGTACGTTTTTAGTATTACATAAAGTTCGATAAAGTCTTCAATCGGTTGTTAATTGAGGCAAGAATGGCTGGTTAATTTTAACGCCCCAAAACCAAACTGCTCTCTCTTAATCTTCTTAGAAAACCCATTTGACGCTAACCTCCAGAAGAGTAACTTCACTGAGCTTTCTCGGACTAATGTTTTCCGCTGATATGAATTGCAATAATTATATCGAGTCAATTGCTAAGCCTGCTTAGAATGTTGCTTCATTGTGCGGTGCTGGATAATTCTTCTTAAGTGTAATCTATCTTGCATCTTCATAAGCCTGCCATTTATCCGTCCATTAGATATTGTTTTCACATCTGGTCTTTTGCTTTTGTTAAGGGTTTAGAGATTCTTGATACAATTCAAAGAAGAATCAGCAATGTTAGTATCCCTGACCTAACATCTCGGCTTCAATCACTTTCCCATGTAACTTCCCTTTGTCTTTTCTATCAATATTCTCATATAATTATTCTGATCGGCGATCCACTTTGGTTTCCTCGATTTCATGAATTTAAGCGCAGTACTGGATTGGCAGTTAGGTCTCATCATTTTACCGTTGAAATTGCTAAATATAACCACAAGTTTTATTCTCATAATTTCTTCTCTCACACTTTTTGCCTTCCTCTCGACTAGTTAATGTCAATCTTCTTAAGCGCAACGGAAGGTTGAGTCGGCTAACCGAGTTCGAATCCTAGACTAATTTATTATGTTCACCTTCGTATAAATGCCCTTGGGAATAGAGTGTGCATTTGTCTCTCCTTGCCCAACTCAACAATAAGTTAAATACCGGGATAGTTTGGACTAACCTTAGGTGGGAAACACTCTAAGAGAATATTAGAGAGAAACAATCAATAAAACAATGGGGAATCACTCCACTATATTTCCTGAAAAGCAATGGTAATTCACATTCTACGACGATAAAGGAAAGGATTCTGGGGAAAGTCATGACTGCCTACGCCTTGCAGAGACACCATTTAAAAATTATAAGTTATTGGTTTTACGATACATTATATGTTATACGCCATGTAATCTACATTATAGTTAAATTCTCAGATCAATTCTGTGGACAAGACAAATTGGTATAAGATGAGAATTGGAAAATAATCCTAGTTTTTTGCCGAGGCGTTTTGTCTTCCGAATTTTTCAAGGCAAAAATGAAATCAAAATATTTTTGTTGCTATAGTTACATTAAAAAATCTAAATTTGAAAAAGAGAGACGCTTCTGCATAAGCCATTTTCTTTTTCTTTCCATGTCATCTTATACCAATTTGTTTTGTCCACAGAATTTATCTGGGAATTTAACTATATTGTCGACATGATATCCATTGCTAGGTCAACTGCTAAGAAAGTAGGTTCACTGTGTCGTACGAGACAATTTTTCTCTTTAGAATCTATCTTAAATATCTACAAATATACCATTCATCCATGCTTAGAATATTGCTGCCTCATATGGTCCGGTGGCCCTGCTATTTACCTTGAGCTCCTTGATAAGATCCAAAGAAGAATCAGCAATATTATTGGTCCTGATCTGGCGGTTCAGTTTCCCACCACCGTAAGGTTGCCTCTCTATTTCTTTTCTATAAATACTTTCGTGGTAATTGTTCAAATGAGCTCTTCGCTATGGTGGCTAGACTTTTGGAAATTAAGCACAATACTAGAATGGCGTCGAAATCTCATCAATATCAAGTTGATCTGGCTAGATGTAGTCGTAAATTTTTTATTAAGAGTTTATTTTCTCACACTTCTAACTTGTGGAACTCCTTTCCGACTCTATATTCTCCAGCTAACTTTAATCTTCAAAAATTTAAATGTAATATCAATCGATATCTACTATCCTCCTGATTAGTCATTTTTGCTCCTGCTCATTAGAAAAGTTTCTGTTCCTAATTCTTCCACACCCAGTAACCCCTTGTGTCTTAATGACTTTACTGCCTTGCTTGGGATAAAATCGATTAATATATATATATATATATATATATATATATATTGGGGCTTAGGATGAAATCGATTATATATATATATATATATATATATATATATATATATATATATATTAATCATTTCATCCCAAGCAAGGGATGAGAGTGAAAGAAACTAATGACTGACGTTGCATGTAATTTTTTTTATCTAGTTTCGAGAAAAGCAATAAGCCGAAAGAGAGTTCCACAGTCGAGAAGTGCGAGAGAAGAAACTATTAGCATAGAACTTACAGCTACACATAGCAATTTCAACAATTAAATGATCGGACCTATCTCCCAATGTAGCGCTACAATTAAATTCATGAAGTCAAGATACCAAAACTGAAAGCAATATCTATTTTAATACAATACAAAAATGTGGCACAAGGCCAAAAGTGGGGATAGGGGAAGGCTGGACTTCAATCTGTCTTATCATAACTTAGCTAGCTATAATTACTGGCCCAAACAAACCACAGTACTCTTTACACCGAAACAAGAGAAAGAGGAAAACTCATCAGAGCAAATGTCGTGAAGATATTTATAGATAAGTCAGAGGAAAGTTACGTTATACCGGTGGAAAAGGGACAGAAGCCAAGATGCCAGATCAGGAATGATAAAATTGCAGATTCTTAGTTTATCAAGTAAATATAGATAATTAGCAGAAGCACCAGACCAGATATGGAAACAATATTCCATGCACGGACGAATAGTAGACTATATATATATATATATATATATATATATATATATATATATATATATATATATATATATAAAATTAAAACAGACAACCTTAAGTGTCCATTGATTATATTTTATTTCTCCTGGAAGGTGTTTTTTCCTGGTTCTTGATATCACATTACCAAGCATAAAAAATAGTTTTAAATTTACGTATTATTTTTATACACTATTGGGGGGGTAGTTTTAATTGATATAAGGTGATACAGAGAGGTGGAGGAGGAGGACGACAGATATAGTCGAAATTAGAGAAGGAAGGGTAAGATAGGAATAATTTTAAATCTATTTTTATTAAAATACTTAAGAGTAAGGGAGGGGATAAGTAGCAGACATTGATCTATTTAATAAGTCATCTCACAGGAAACGAGACAAAGAGAAAAAAAAGAAGAAAAGATATAAGAAAGCAAATCTGGAAGCAGAGGTTGGAGGAAAAAGTGGGGAAATAAGAAAGGAAAGAATAAATTAACATATATAGGCATATTGCAGTTAATTAAAAATAACACAGATTGATATATTTTGCAGTTAACGTTTGACATTAATTTAAAAATTATCAACAAAATAAAATAGGGTAAAAGGATAAATAATATAATGTGAATATAAAATAAGAAAAAAAATATTAATATTATTAATATTTGTAATAACAACTAAGGAGTAAAAAATTAATAATTAAAATCTAAAATTTTAAATTTCAAATTTTATATCTTAAATTCATAATTTAAAATTTAAGATTTAAATTTAAAACAACCTAAAAAAAATTAAACAGTATCGAAAAAATATATAATGTAATATCGAAAAACACATCGAATTGCAAACAAAATTTCCAAAAATATACATATTGGGGAAATTGTAAAACAAAATGGAAAAAAAAGTTTATTCGTGACGCGAAACGCGTCACGAATAAACTTTTTTTTTCATTTTGAAACATTAGTTAGAACTTCATCGGGCTGGGTTTGTTGATGTTGTTGTCACTGCAAATGTGCATGAACAAAAGATGCTGGTAGTTTGACAATGTTTTTGAAAGAAGTTTTTGAAATAATTTTTGCAATCTAGTCAAATTCATCTATATTCTTTTTCTTTCCATAATCTTTGTATTCCACATTGGGATAACAAATAATCTGCTAAGAAAGGTGATTCGTTGTAAGAACCTGGACGTAAATTTACTGTCTGAATTAGCGATTAAAACTTTACAGGCATTTCCGTCTTAGTGAATTATTTTCTCTTTTAATTAGAGTAGTATTCTTTCTTTCTTTTTATATGCCATGTCCTTTCAGGACGTAGGCGATCATGGCTCTCCACCTGCCTCTATCCCTTGCAGATCTCAACAAGTTCCTTCCCTCTGCTTCCTCACCCAGATAACGTTCTGTCATCTACATGCTCAAGCTCATCAAGTATGTCACACGCTGCTTTCCCTTGTCTTTCTTTCCCTCTGTTTGACTTGTGAGTATCAGATTCTCCAGGACCCCCTTCCTCATTATGTGTCCCAGAAAATTCAGCTGCCTCTTTCTGGTGTTAAGTATAAGCATCCTCTTTGTCTGCAACGTCTCTAAGACCTCATCGTTGCTCACACCTTAACTCACATTATGATTAAAAGTCCAAATGCTTTCCATTACCGAAGTATAAGCCTTCTCCTTGTTTGTAACCGATGTAAGACCTCATCGTTGCTCACATGCTCGGTCCATGATATCCTCAGCATCCTTCTGTAGAACCACACCTCCGTCGCCTCGAGTCTCTTCTTCATCTTTGAGGAAAGAAGAACAGTTGTCACGTAACAGCTCGTATTCTTTTCTTTGTTACCAAAGAAATCCTGCTGTTTCGCAATACTCTGCTCAGATTTTGAAAATTTATGTCAAAATTATGGTCAGTTTCGTTGCTGTGAACAACCAATGTGGTGTGCGTGTTATTTTTTTAAAATGTATCTTTTGGGTTGATATTGTTTTTTGTTTCAACTGCTTGAGGTTTCCCCAATACATTCTTTCTGGCAATCCTTACAGGTAATAGAGTAAATTCCTCCTACAAGTTTTGGTTTGTTGTTTTGTTTTAAGTCTTTTATTGTTTTAGATGTAGTTGTGATAAATTTCATGTTGAATTTAGATAAATTCTTTCCCATTGTAGTTGTGATAGAGTTAGTGGGTATACACACACACACACACACACACACACACACACACACACACACACACACACATATATATATATACACACACACACACACACACACACATATATATATATATATATATATGTGTGTGTGTGTGTGCGTGTGTGTGTCACAGGCATTTATGTTGGTAGGTATTATCCTTCTAGAACAACACATTGCCTTACTGTTGCGGAAATTGCAGCAGAGTCGGTTGAACAACGTTCTGGATGTGCGTGGTGTTCTAGCTTCTGGCACCCTATACCAGGATGACAGTTGTTTGACTTGTGTGTCATGGGTGAATACATTTTGAAAGATGTTGCTCCAGGATCTACATTGCACGTGCAAACTGTTGTCATATGAAAGTAGAATCTACTCTCATTGGTGACTACAACAGAACACAATTCATTTCAACAGTTAATCCTTTTGTGACACCACAAGAGACATACATGGTGCTATTGTGATATTCCCAATGCCCAATGTTGACATTTCTGGTGCCAAGTTTGGTCTGATCTCTGTTGTGGACACCATGTAGTTTCCATTGGGTTCAGCTTGGTAAGCATATAAACTACATAGCCATTCAGAACAACCAAACTATGAAGAACTTCTTGGAAATTAGCATCTGGACAGCTTAAATTTTTTTTATTATTATTGTTTTATAATATATTATAAGTATGGATGTATCATCAATTGAATATTATCAGTTTTTTCCTAAATATTCTTTTCCAAATGATAAAATTATCCTAGGAAATTTATTTATCCATTCTTTAATCCATTGATGCCCACTGTAATAATTGGTATAAATTATAAAATTTAAAATAAGAGCCTAGACATAAATTTACTGTGGCTAAACTAGTGATTAAAACATCTATTTTTGTCTTAGTGAAATATTTTCTCTTTTAATTAGAGTAGCATTTTTTATATCAAAATTGTAATCAGTTTCATTACGGTGAAGAACTAATGAATTTTGTGTGCCATTTTTTTTAAAGTGTCTCTTTTGTATTCATATCATCTTTTGTTTAAACTTCTTGAGGTTTCTCCAATATATTATTTCTGGCAATTCTTAGATTTGATAGAGTAAATTCATCCTTCAAGTTTTGGTTTGTTGTTTTGCTTTGTTTTTATTAAGTCTTTTTATTGCTTTAGTTGTATTTGTGACAAATTTTATATGGAGTTTAGATAATTTTTTTTCTGTTGTAGATCTAAGTATTTCAAATTCAATGCAAAAAAGGCTCATAAAATATTCCAAAATAGAAAAACTGTCCTTCTTAACAAACCCAACGAATCCCCAGAAATATATATTATTCTACTCCCAACTACATGTGGGTGCGCTGAAAAACAACATAATCATATATATATATATATATATATATATATATATATATATATATATAGTATTGGATTTGATTAAATTCATATGCTAACTGTTGTACTAGTTTTGTTTGTTTTATGTTTGTATATTAATGTAAGTAATAAAATGCTAATGCAGAACTCTATGTTGATAGATTCATGCTATATGAATGAAATCAATAAAGTTCTGGAGAAATGTGCCAGAAATTCAAAAATACAAAACAACAAACATAAGCATATTCACCAGTGTATACATAAATGCATATATATATATATATATATATATATATATATATATATATATGTGTGTGTGTGTGTGTGTGTGTGTGTGTGTGTGTGTGTGTGTGTGTGTGTGCGTGTGTATTTTCGTTAGCAACCTTGCTTTGGTTGAATATGACAGACAGGGGAAATTCGATTCTAATCAATCAGTATCACACAACTGCATCTTTAAAAAAATTAACCAGAAACTCATTGAAAATGGCTAAAGAATTGACTGAAGGCGCTCGGAACAACCTTACCTTCATCAGACGGTAAAATTTAAGAATAATAGAAAAACTCAATAAAACTTCATCACATTTTCCTTGTCTGTCACAGTCAACAAAACACACACACTCACACACACACACACACACACACATATATATACATACATATGTCTGTGTGTGTGTACGTGTGTGTGTGTTAATTAATGTGTTGTTAAAGACTACGGAACTTTTCAGTTCAATAATCTTTTTTTTCTGATTTTTTCTTGCTTTCTCGCAAGTTTTTTGTTTTTTAAAATTTGGGTCTAAGTTGTTGAAATAAGACCCCAGTCCACAGTGTTTTGCCGAGCACATTTATTGATATCGAACACTTTAATTACCAAGCCTTCGATGTATGAGAATAAAACAGCTCAGTTCTTAGAATCGAACAGACAGTCTACTTCCATTTGATTACGCAGTTTGATTCTATTGGTGAAGGGTTGTGCAGAACCAACCATAATTTTCTGAAGAACTAAATATAAAGAACTTTTGCACAGTGCGCCACAAGGTTTCTAAATGACCCGCTTCGTGTCTTGAATTACGAGGTGTCATCCTCATGCATTAGTTGCCAATCAAGGCTATAGAGCCCAGTCGACCCTACTATTTGTTATATAGGAATAAAGTGTCGTTGTCGACACTTGAGTTTGAACACAGACTGCCAGTGAGCAAATACAAGCGATCCCATTATTGAATTAAGTAGATCACGTGACTATAGAGGAAATGTATATATGGGAATTAGCTTGGAGTCTAATGATCGCTATTTCTACTCTATCCTCTATTACTATACAGACCACTATTCTCTACTCTATTCACTATAGTATTTCTCTATTCGGATCACCATACGGATTACTATTCGAGCGAGTATTATCGGGCAAGTACTATTAGTGTGAGTGTTATTCGAAGGTGTCTGACACCAATATTGTTCAACGACGTTACTATAGTTGTATCGGCGATTACAAAGTCTCTACTACAACAAGCATTACGAAAGTGACGCGTATTCCTTGACATCACAAAACTATTTAATCCATAGCGAGGAGGAAGGCGGACAGATAGATTCATACTTTTCCCAATATTATTTGCGTACGTGAATGGCACGCACTCAACTGGAACTGAACCTCGGCTCTCCGATTTCTAATTCCGAACTATTACACTAACAGACACACACACATAAATATATATATATATATATATATATATATATATATATATATATATATATATATATATATATATATAAATAAATAACGATCATATATTACGATCATATCTATCACTGCGCATTTCGTCCACCGCACTTCTCTCATTCTTGCACACATATACTGGGTGTGATTGGCAAATTGTCGCCATTTTATATTTTTTATTTCGAGCATGCGCGTCGTTGGTTTTTGATTTTGTCGACTGCACAGTATAGTAGGGTCATTTGGGCACCGTCTGTGAGAAAAAGAACACCATGACGCAATTCACTCCCCTGGAAAATTGGAAACGACATGCTAAACTGTTTGGCATTCGCGCCGGAAGCTCCAATACGAACATTTCAGAGTGTTTGGTTGTCAATCTGAGAACAATGAAGAGGATTCGGAAAGAGTTTGAGGATTCTTATACTGATTACAAAGGTACTCCAGCTCGGAAAACTCACTCTGATCATTCTGATAAGAAAAGAACTCCTGAATTTGTTGGTGAGGACCACAGACTCAAAACGGAGTCCTCCATCAAGCGCCTTGAGGAGGTACTGCTTGCCTGAGTCAAGAGGATGGCTGCTTGAAGAACCTATGTCTGGCAACAATGCCACACCATTAGGAGAACTCAGTCATGGCTGTCAAACAATTTTTGCGACCGCATCACCCCTTACATCTGGCCACCTAACTCCCCAGACTGCAACACCCTCGATTATTATGTGTCAGACACAGTTTAGTGTGAGACCAACAAAACTCCTTGTAAAACCAAAGATGAACAGAAGGCAAGGATTATGGCAGCATTCACATAAAGGGTTTTAAAAGGTTTATAATTTTTTTTATTAGAGTATATCTATAATGGTTTTATTTGGCAGATACAATGGTTTCAGTGGACATTCCAGCTTATGTAACAGCGTTTCCCCTAGCGAGGGATGTTTGATTGATTTGAAAAACCCTTTATTCTACATTCAGCACCATCACTTGATAAGACGCCAGAGGTGATGAAACAAAATGGCTATTTTTGTAGTGATTTTATAGCCATTTTATGTTATAATTTTCGAATAAATAAATAATTATATTTACTCTACTCTGTATTGAGCACTCTTTTAAGAATAGTATTTGTTGATTATTGGAATGTATTCCGTATACACCAATCCTATACTTGGATATATATATATATATATATATATATATATATATATATATATATATAAGGCATTAAAAACTAGAAATGTAGTATTGTAGGCCATGATAAGTATAAAATAAAACACAACAGTCGACCGGTTTCGTCCCCTCTCGTCAGAACTGTTAACGGGGAATTTAGATTATGAGGAAAAGAAAAAGTCTATCATGGGTGACATGAATGAATGGGAAGGAAAAAAAAAAAAAAACAAAAAAAAAAAAATATATATATATATAAAATTATACCAACCAAGCTGCTAGAATCGCATCACAGCTTCAGTAGGTAAATGTCCGGTCTATCTTTGTTTACCGTGGTTGGGTAAGATTAGTGAATCCTTCGCTAAGCGTATTTCATGTAGTTCACGTGAGTGTTATTTTGCAGCGAACGTTCGTGTTGTCTTTCAAACTAAGTCCATATTTTCATCTATGTGTAAAGATGTTCTACCCCCCCCCACCATATTAACTCTGTTATTTACTATTTCAAATGTAGTTGTGGATGCGACTACATAGGTAGAACGACACAGCGGTTGGACGTGAGAATTAAACAACACGTACCTGCGATAATACTAAACAAAAAATTTTCTTTGGGTGATACCATTCGTAACACGTATGGGTCTTCCATTGCGGATCATTTTATAAAGAATCCAACTTGTGCGATGGATTTCAGTGTGGACTGGTTTTTCCGTCTTGGCCAGTTCGCACTCACTTTTCCATCTTAAGGTGCTGGAGTCGCTTTACATCAGGTCTAGGCAGCCTGCTCTTTTGCAAACAGAGATTGTTTGCTTGGACTTGCTGTGATGCGATTCTAGCAGCTTGGTTGGTATAATTTTATATATATATATATATTTTTTTTTCCTTCCCTGTCCATTCATTCATGTCACCTATGATAGACTTTTTTTCTTTTCCTCATAATCTAAATTCCCGTTAACAGTTCTGACGAGAGGGGACGAAACCGGTCGACTGTTGTGTTTTATTTTAAACTTATCATGGCCTACAATACTACATTTCTAGTTTTAATGCCTTAATACGCTTTTTTTGTACCGTTTCAAACCTATTTAAAAATAT
Source organism: Acanthosepion pharaonis (assembly GCA_903632075.3). Classification (NCBI taxonomy): domain Eukaryota; kingdom Metazoa; phylum Mollusca; class Cephalopoda; order Sepiida; family Sepiidae; genus Acanthosepion; species Acanthosepion pharaonis. The sequence continues at coordinate 2,376,769 of CAHIKZ030003536.1, forward strand.
ATATATATATATATATATATATATATATATATATATATATCAGTTTACCCTGACGATTCACGTAGGTAAAACGGGAAACCTAGGTAGGTTTGTCTGGCTCTTTAGGTTTACTTTTTATATATATATATATATATATATATATATATATATATATATATATATATATATAATAAAAATTTGGTAAGTCTTGTGCAGGACAGGAATAATATAATTCTAAGTGAGAATCAATATAATTATTCCTGCTACCGACATATCGGCGTGTTTCATGCCATTTTTAATAAAAGTTCCAAAAGGTTAAATTGATGGTGCAGATAATTCAGATGAGGCCAAAGAGGATCCTTTATATGAAACGGTTAAAGCTTTTGACTTTAGTAAAGAAAAATAGTTGCTGGCATCTACAGTATGAAAGAATCGTTTCATTTTTTACTGTTATTCACCCAACGTCCCAGAACCATTAAACTACAGGGTGGTCCGAAAATCTTGTCACCCCATACACAATATAATTTTCTATTTCAGATGGCTGACACGAGCTCCTGCAGATCTTCTCGATGTATGACAATGAATAAACTGAATTCAGTACACGTGCTTTGTATTACTGTATTTTTCTATTGTCCTCATTACTTTTTGATAGGGAAGTGACAAGACTTTCGGACCACCCTGTAGAAGGTTTTTCTAAATGTAGGTTAGATGTAGCACAAAGCATTACACCAAGCCGAGGTGCCCAAAAACCCTGCAAAACGATAGTAAATGAGGTTTTTGTAAGGACGTACAGGGAGGTAGCGTGTAGCACGTATTATGAGGATATGTAGGATAGATAACGTTGGGTCCTTGACTTGAAGATTGTAGTGATCAGGAAAACAACCTTTCAGGCGTCCGTTTCATAATGTGGAAGAAGCTGGCACTTCCTCTTCACGAATGGAATATGAAAGGAATGAGAATGAGTCGACCCAGTGAAAGTGGACTGGTGGGTCCTAGCTGTAAAGGTCTGGATTGGTGGAACGAAGGTTTGTAATCCGCTCGAACATCTGCCAGGAAAATAGCGATAGAGTAGCGAGAGGCTAGCCACGTTTCGTCTACGGGAAAGGGGGGTGTCAGTTAGAAAACATTTCATCACCCACAAGTCCGTGCAAACGCTTTTGAACTCTGTCGAGACTCGCACTTGGGCAGCACCAACCCAGCAATCGGTTCGTCTATGGTTGGGTCGACATTCCTTTTCATTCTTTTGAACATCAATAGAGGTTTATCCCTTGTTTAGGATTCGCAAGGTTTACCTCTTGTTTAGGTTCCTTCTAAAGTCTTCTCTTTTTTCTTTCACGCTCAGTAGCCGCTTGCCTCTTAGTGGCGTTATCGCTTTGCAACTAGATTGACAATTAGGTCTCACCGTTTTACTGCTTAATCAGCTATATGTAACCGTCAGTTCTATTCTCGCCTGTGGAACTCCCTTCCAATTTCTTGTTTCCCTGTCAACTACAATATTCAAAAATTTAAATGTGTCAATCACCATCTTCTGTCTGCCTGAACCGAGTTCCTTTATTGTTTTCTCCTCGCTTCTCTCTGAAGTCTTTTCTTTCTCTTTCACTCCCTGTATCCCTCCCAATGCGTCTTAGTAGCATTATCGCCTTGTTTGGGGTGAAATGATTAAAAATATTATTTTTTTCTTTCTTTTATACACTTTGTTTTTTGTTTTCCCTTTTGTTTTAGTTTCACGATTTTCTTTCTTTCTTTCATCATTTCATTATCTTTTTCCCCTATTCTTTCTTTTATTATAGCTTTACTTTTCGTATGAAATAATGCTACCATATCTGATCTGCTGCTCCTGCTGCTCATCTCGAGATTCTTGACAAAATTCAAAGAAGAGTCTGTAATGTAATCGATCCTAATAAGACATCTCGACTTCAGTCACTTCCTCAATGACATAACGTGGCTTCCCTCTGTTTTTACTATAAATATTTTCATGGCAATTCCTCTGACGAGCTTTTTTTTCTTCCTTTGTGCATCGACTGAATAAATTTAAGTGTGCTACTAAATTGGTGTGAAATGATTAAAAAAAATAGCTCTTGTTGCAACTTTTATTGAAGAATATTGTTATATATGATAATTTATTTTTAGCTATTATTGTTAATCTCTTATTGTGCCTAATTTATATATTAAACGTTAACATAGGTTTGCAGATAAAATAAGGCATTTATGTAGCGGTTATCGGTACAAATGTTGGGTTAGAGTCTAACCGTTAGACGTACCGAGTTCACATTATAATCAAGGTCGTAACGTTTCCTTTCGTATGAATAACTCTTTTCCTTTATCTTCCACAGCTAAGAGGTAATACCAGAGCAGACTGAACTCACTAGCCATGGTTGGTAACCAGTCTAGTCTGTGGAAGTTATGACCTTACATTCCAAAAGGTTATCTACAGGATTAACAGCAAGAAGTAGCAAATTATATATAGGATTCAGTGCTATATTCAATCTCAGTGTGTTGTAAGTATCATAAGGGAGGTAGTGCTGCATTTTTAAATCAGCTCGTAAACCAAAGCACCGGTCATGAGATGTCAAGACCTTCTTGAGCATCTAAGTACCATGCTGGATACATTTTGGCATTTCTTTGGGTAACGGAATCTCTTCGTGCAGCAAACAGTTCTGGGTTATATGGCATATCGGCATATAAACAAAGAAAAAAAAGTTATTTACTAAATTTAATTCATTAGAGTTCATATATAACTGAAGTGTTATGAGTTATCACAAAAAAGAACGATGGAAAGACATAAACTGATGAACTAAGAACAGAATTTTTCCTGTATTTTTAAAATCAGAGAAAGACAGATTAGAAAGAGGTCCGAGGTTATTTGATGGACAAGCGAGGTAGCTTAAGTTATTTGATGGAGTTGCGAAGTAGATTTAGCTATTTGATCAAGAGGCGAGACAAAGTATTTGATGAAGTTACGAGGTAGCTTATTTTATGACGTCTGGTAGATTATGTTATGGAGCTGTGAAGTACATTAAGTTATTTGATGAAAGAGCAAGACAGATTGAGTTATTTGATGAAGTTGCGAGGTAGATTAAATTATGTAACGGACTTCCGAGTTAGATAAAATTATTTCACGGTGTTACAAGATAGTTATTTGAGGTACATTAAGGTATATTTGACGGAGAAGCAAGGTAGATTAATTTATTTGATAGACAAACGAGGTAGATTAAGTTAAGTTTGCTATATGCATAGAAAAGTAAATAGCTACTTAGTTAAAAATAATTCAATTGTAAAACACTCACTGCGGTTTGAACCTGCAAACAAAGGTTAATCACTTCAATAGGTCCCCAAAAATCTAGCTGTTCCCTGTCAAAGTTGACAACGTTTCTGACAGGTATTTATCGTCACTATAGTTTGGGCGTTGTGTGTATATCATCGTTAGATACTTTACAAATCATTGCCATAAAATAATTTTATCTATCTCGCTTCTTCATCAAATTAATAAATCTACACCGTTTGCATATCAGATAACTTAATCTACCTCGTTTATCTGTTAATCAACCTCGCCCTTCTATTAGATAACTTAATCTACTTCGCTTGTTCATCAGAAAACTTAATCTAACTCGATTGTCTATCAAATAATTTAATCTACCACGCTTGTCTACCAGATTACTTCGCTTGTCCATCAGATAACTACTTTAACTTGTTTGTCTATCAGATAACTTAATTTACCGCGCTTGTCCATCAAACATCTTAATGTGCCTCGCTTGTCTATCAGATAACTTAATCTAATTCGCTTGTCCATCAGATAGCTTAATTTGACACGCCTGTCCATCAGACAACCTTATGTACCTCGCTTGTCTTGTCTATCAGACAACTTAATCTACCACGCTTGCCTATCAGATTACTTAATTTACCTCGCTTGTCCATTAGCTAACTTAATCTGCCTCACTTGTACATCAGATAATTTAATCTACATCGTAATTCCATGAAGTAATTTAATCGACCTCGTCACTCCAACCAATCAAAGTTACTTTAGTTTTAAAGATATAAAAAGAAATTCTATTCATAAAAGCAAAGAAAAATACCGCGATTTTCAGCTTATGACTTTCCAATGTTCCGTTTTGGTGAACATCTTTCAAGTTTAACGCCTCAGTGAATCTCTCTGGTTTTCTTTTCCAACATTTCATCATAAGATGATTTATTCTGAGTTGTTAAATCAACTTCCAGCTAATAACCAAAGCTGCTGTTAAATAATAATTCTGCACATTTTAAAGAATCTAAATCATAGATCTTTATATAACCAAATATAACAGGCAGGATTGATTATTAAGCAAACACATAAAACTTTCATTCACCACAATAATTATATATACGACATCCTTTTCGGAAGCAAAGAAGACCTTACTTAGGCATTAATTTATAAATTCTCATTTAGCTCCATAACCCAACACTGACGGCGCAGAGTCTGGAAAACTGCAGGCGTCACACACATATATTGTTTATACGTTATTTTTAGAGATACAAATATTTAAGTAAATGCTCTGTTTATAATAAACTGTATTAACAACATTTACCGGCCTGATTGTCCGAGAAATCTCAAAGAAAATATGTGTCCTCCGACAGGAATCGAACCTGTATCCTACACGGAACCGCCGTCTAGGATACTTTGTTAACCAGACGCTTCCCCAGTATCTAAATTTCCGTGTCGCGATGAAAAAAATATTTTTAAATAATATTATAATGTGCTTTACTTTTTAAAAAATAAATGCTAAAGTACCTTGGATTATTAATCTGACTGTTCTTTCTCATTCTTTGTATATATATATATATATATATATATATATAGAGTACAGGTAATTGATCCGTTGGTATAAAATCCGGGGCGGGGGTCTAAGTAATATTAATTATTAAAACTGATACACAGAGAACTGGATGTTTTTATTTTAACGGAGCATATGTACTTTTTACAGCAGAAAAACAAAAAAATTACCTTTGAGGTAATTTTTTTTTTTTTGCTGTAATATATATATATATATATGAAGAAATATAATTTTAAGGTGTGCTATATTTATGAGATAAAGTGCTTAATATCAGAAATAGAGCGTATGTAAATAAAAACATGAATTGAACATTGAAGTCAACACTCCGGCTGTTTTATGCTAGACGCAATCGTCAGGCTGCCTGATGATTGCGTCTAGCATGAAACAGCCTGTCGCCCTCTTAGTGTTGACTTCAATGTTTCTATATATATATATATATATATATATATATATATATATATATATATATGATGCTTTGATTTGTGTTATAAAATGCATTGTAAATCAACTTAATACTTGCCCTTTATGTAACCTGCGATAACAGGATTAGGATTTTTTTTAAATAAATACATTCAAACGTCTATTTCTATAATGAATTTATATATAAAGAAGAAAGGGAAATCTATAATGACGGTTATAATTTAGTACCGACCGCATCTGAACCTTGGATATGTAGGGAAGGTGTCGGCTTTTCTTATACACAAATATATCTATTAAAAAGAATAGACATTTTATGTCTATTAAATATATTGATCTTTATTTTTTCTAAAACGAGAACCATTAATCGCTAATGTGGCGGTTGTATATATAAAAATATCCGAAATTTATGTTGTTTCCAAACTTTCGATTAACACGTGTCATCTTCAGGATTGTGAAAAAGTAAAGAAAGAAAAAAACGATCAAATGTCTCTTAAGCAGCGGATTGTTTGAAAAGTTTCTTTGTATTATTATGTTTGAAAGTTAAATCCAATACATTAGAACGAGGAAAGTCATTTACAGCAACGTGTAATGTCATGTAATATATATATATATATATATATATATATATATATATATATATATATATATATATATACACAAATGAAAATGAAAACGAATGAAATATAAATTCAAACGTTCACAACATTAATTTACAAATAGGGCTCAATACAATTGTAGAGCGATAATCCTTTATTATAGGATATTACATTTCGAATATATAGAACCGCTCGAACCTATGTTCGAATTGTAATATAATAAACAATATATATATATATATATATATATATATATATATATATATATATATATATATATATATATATATATTCATTCAACAAAAACGACCATGCGTCAGTGAAAATAACTACAGTTTGAAACATCGTATTTCAGAGTGCTTATAATATATATATATTTCAACAAAATATACCGACACTTTTTCACAACCATGAAGATGACACTTGTCATTCGAAAGCTTGGATCTAAGATAAATTTATAAGACTCGTTTGGAAGAAAAATTGCTATGGAAATACACGAAACGTATAATCTATAAATAGATTTATAGATAGATAAATAGATATGTATAGATCTATAAATAAATTTATCCTTATACATGTATCTGCGTGTTTATAAAATCAAATATATATAGTTTTTTAATCAATTCACCCCAAGCAAGGTAATAATGCCACTAAGACTCTAGTAGCTGCTGGTAGTGAAAGAGAATGAGAAGACTCAGATGAACCGGAAACTTAAACAGGAGACAAGGGATAAAGCTCTAGTTCTGTTCAAAAGACCGGGGAAGATTGTGAACCAGACTTCGCCATATGTTCAGGTGCGTGTCTATTGCGATGCTTTGTCTCGGATCCATTCCCAGCAAGCGAATCTCACAGCCCATGACTATTTTAATGTGTCTGATTTTCATTGGGTACTTAATAACTAAGCCCTTGTACCAGACTAAGGTAAACTTCATAAATATATGGAACCTTACTGCGGAGCAATAGTTAACAAATTGGCCAAGCTGGTCATTCTTCTACTTTGTGCAGTGACACTTCAGGAGGTGGACGATCATGGCTCTCCATAACCTTCTATTTCTTGCAGCCCTCTGCAACCTTTGCCAAGCATCTCCCCTTGTTCCGCCCACCATGCACTCAATTAGGTGGTCGGCTGCCATCCTATCCCTTTTGCCTTCGATATCTCCAGTGAGTATCGAATTCTCCAAGCCCTCTTTCCATATTATGCGTTTAAGAAATTCCTGATGACGCGCTCCGCCCATGGTATTCTCAGCATCCTTCACATTTTTGTTGCCTTCTTCATCTTTGAAGAGATTGTCCAGCATTCACTGCCATACTGGAGGACTGATATCACAAGCTCTACTGAATTCGCACCAGCTACGATTTCGTGTCATGTAAATAAGCTTTATGTCGCCAGAGGGATATCCATGTACGCTCTCCGTTGCTTTTAAGCAATATGAGCTTTGCTTAAATTAAATCGTGACGAAGGTTTGTTGCATTTTGGCGAAGTGTGTAGCTTAAGTTATCCCAAAATCATAGAGTAATAGTCATAATACTGACGAAATAAATTAACGCAAAGAATCATTGCTACTTTATATACCGTTGAAAAACATATTTTCAGATATCAAAGAGCAATTCCTTGTAAGTTTTCTCACACTGATGTTTTGATATATTTAGGAAAGATACGTGCTAATACCCTTTGGGAAAGGTATGAAACCTCTTCTTCTCAATGCTATGGGTAAATTGCAGGACAGACCGGGTTCTATAGCCTTGGATGTCAACTGGTCTACCGCAGAAAGAAATGACAATCTACCGCGGGAAGATACATGATCGCCTAAGCGTGTATCACTCATGGCACATAACTAACTGATAAGAATAATCCAAAATATATACTGGTAGCAAACTGCCTGTTACAGAGAGAAAATGAATTAAAAAATACATAAAAATACAAAGAGGCGTGAGACAAGGATGGGTCTTCTCACCGGACTTATTCAACTATTGAGGCAATCTTAAAAGAACTGGAATTCATCCCAGGATTTATTATTGATAGTATCCTGACAACAAAAGATATGAAGGTGATACGGTGTTAATAGCATTTACAGAAAGGAAATTAATGTTATTTCTACTGAAGGTATTAAAAGAAAGCAAGAAGAAAGGACTAACTATCAATTTTAAGAAGATAAAATGTATGGTGGCCAGCAATAGAAAACCACCCAAGATCAGAACTGCGAATTGGAAATGTCGAAATCACGCAAGTATGAAAATTTAAATATCTAGGAAGTACGAAAAATATGACACCGAAATCCGAAGGTGCATTAGAATTGCGAAAGTTATTTTCCAGAAGCTAAGCAAAGTATTAAGAAACTGGAAAATCTCGTTAAAAATAAAGAAAATAGTACTAAGCTGTTATGTAATATCAGTCCTCTTGTATGGCAGTGAATGTAAGACAATCTCCCCACAAATGAAGAGAAAGTTGGAAGCAAGAGAAATATAGTTCTACAGAAAGATGCTGAGAATAGCAAGGACAGAGTGAACAAGCAGCAAAAGAAATATTAAGGAAAATGGAAAGAAAAAGGACATTATATACAGAAACAGAAAGAGAGAGTGGACATTTATTAGACTTATGATGAGGAAGGAAGGCTTGCAGAATTCGATACTCACATGTCATAACGAAGGCAAAAAGGGAAGGGAGGACTGGTGGCCATTTACTTGAAGTGCGTAGATGGCGAGGAACGGGGTTGCTGAAAGGCTTGGGAAAAGGGTAATGTTTGCTAAGGCCTACAAGGGATAGAAGGTAGTGGAGAGCTATGATCACACACGTCCTGAAGGGACACAATACAAAGAAGAAGAAGATCATATGCCATAACTTGAAGGATATGATTCTTCGAGAGCGACATTCATTTTGTAGATTCTACAATGTTTATCAGCGTTGTGTATGCGCGGAGTGCGGATGAGTTAGCAATCCAACCATTAGGCCCGTGTTCGAATCTCACCAAGGCCGATTTATCAACGAGAAGACTTTTTGCTGATATAGGAGAGACAATCGTCTGAGGAAGATTATTATTATTATTTTATTTTCTTTGATTTCTGATGTGTACTCATTTCTTTCCGGGTCCCGCACAGGGACCTAAGCTTAGAAATGGCATAATGACATTTTTCCACTGGAAAAAAAAAATTACATAGGCAAAGCCCTTCGTAAGGTGTGGGCTGTACTCGTGTGAACAATGTTTTATATTTCTTTATGGCACGGGCTTCCAGGAATCCCTTCAATTAATCTACTGGAATCTTTTCCAACCAATCCGAGAGCTCCAACTACAACGGGGATTATTGATGTTCCCATGTGCCACATTTTTGAGATTTCGATTTCAAGGTCCTTGTATTTTGATAGCTTTTTCAAGATCTTCAAAGGTACATTGCAGTCTGCAGGGACTGCCATATCAATAAAGAGGGACCATTTTTGTTTGCAGTCTCTAATAACAATATCTGGGCGGTTGACTTTGATTGTTCTGTCAGTGTGTATTGTGTAGTCCCATAAAATTGTAACAGGTTGTATCTCCGTAACCGGGTCTGGGTGGTGTACATATCAATTTCTTTCAGTTTCCTTCCCGTAGAATTTACAGATTTTCCAATGCAGATATTGGTCAACTCTGTCATGCCGGGTTTTATATTCAGTGGATGCCAATACCGTGCAACCTGATACAAGATGATCGATTGTTTCTGGGTAATTATCACATAACCTACATTTTGGGCTACCACAATATTTTAGTATGTGCGCTTGATAATTTGTAGTTAACAAGCACTGATCCTGTGCAGCAAGGATAAAACCTTCCGTTTCAGCTTTTAACCCGGCACTTCGTAGCCACTGATGGGTACGGGGTTTGTCCACATCAGCTTGTTTGGTACGGGCAGAGTATTGGCCATGAAGCGGTTTATCTTGCCACTGTTTCTGTATCTGGTCGGTTGCATTTGTTTTTGCTTTCTTTTTTATATATTTTGCAGCTTCAATCGGTGTATTGTGCTTTGCTTGTATTTCTGCATCCATTTGAAACTCAATTTTGAACTTGGCTTATTTTATTACGGAATAAAGGCGCTTACTACTTTCATGTTCTTTGAAACATATCATCATCCAGTCTTCTGTGGCTTCCAGGTGTCTTTGAAGGCCAGTTGTTGTAGTTGGTTTCTTTGAAAGCCAATTGTTTATTATTATTATTAATATTATTATTATTATTAATATAGCCCTTGGCAGTCAAGGTTAAAGCGCAAATTATTACGAATCTCAATGAATACGAATAAAACTTCATACCGGATCGGTCGTCACCCGGGACAACAAGGACCGGGTACCTCAGAGAGGAACCAGTCTGAGGCCAAAAAATCTGTCACTGGAACAAATTCTTCCAAAAACGAAGAGATACTAGGTCACCAAACCCGGATTATTTCCAACCTTGGACCAAGTGACTCAAAACCAAATCGACTAATACAAAGAAAGCGAACGAAATGGTCTCGCGAAGAGCATCAACAAGTCATGACATCATTCTTCACTGCACTCGAAAATCCAGCAAAGAACACCACGAATCAGACATACCAAATATGGAGAACTATGGTAGTAAGTGAAATAAGACCTCATCTTAACACAAACAAGCTTGCCAATGTCCGCAGGGACATTATGCGAAACAAAAGACTCTCAAAGGCAGATTATTTTTATTATTATTATTTTACGGATTTTTTAAGCATTTTTTCTTTTACTCAATTAAAAACGAAGCATTTGAAATTGTAAGAATAATTCTTGTTTTGCTAGTGAATATTCTACTTATAATGTCTTAAGAATAACAATATTTCCAGATACATGTCTTATTATTTAACCAATAACTGGGGGAGGAGATTGATTCATACTTTTCCTGAAGGTATTTCCAGTAAGTGAACGTAACGAACCAGTCTTGAATTTGAACTCGGCTCTTCAATTTCTCATTCTGACACGCTATCTATTACACCACCCGCACATACTACCATTGGGAAATGCCTGCAAACTATAGTAGGCGTTGACTCAAAATTTGTGAGTGAAAAGGAGTTGAAACAATGTGGAAGCCACCGATGATTATGTTAGCACGAAGACACAAGTCATCATGACCGAATAACGATCTTGTTAACCTATTGGTCATTCCAGATTATGCACACTCTCCCATAATAATTAATTAATTATATTGTCTTATAAATCATATGTTGGCTTGGTGGGTGCTGAAGAAACACAAATCGGCCTTAGCGGGTGTCTGCAGTAGATATTAAATAACCACCCGAGTAGACGGCTGTATTCATTATTTTTATAAAAGTATATTAGAAAAACAAAGGTTATATTTCTTGAAGCACTTATTTCATTGAATCCATCAATTTGAAAATGCTAAAGATATTCTCTTTATTTTCTAGATTGTGCTCCAGATATTCTTACGATAGACTTACAGCATTTCCAGATTTCCTTAAAGTAGACCAAGAATATTTCCAGATTTTCTTACGATAAACCAACAGCGTTTCCAAATTTAGACCAATATTTCCAGGTTTTCTTATGATAGAGCAACGGCTTTTCCAAATTTTCTTACGACAGACCTACAGCATTTCAGATTTTCTTACAATATACCTACAATATTTCCAGATTTTCTTAAAGTAGACCAACAATATTTCCAGATTTTCATACGATAGACGTACAGCATTTCCAGATTTTCTTACAATAGGCCTGCAATATTTCCAAATTTTCTTACGGTAGACCTACAGCATTTTACAGTTTTCTCTTATGAAGCAATTGAACAGACGCAATCGTTCTCAGAATTCAGAATAGGATTGGCAAATTGGAGTTCGATATCCGATCAAAGCTCCTTGTGTTCATTTTGCCTAAACTCCCTTGTGAAAGCATGAAACAACCTTTCCCTGTGCAATATTCAAACGTTATTTGACAAAGAATGCTTATTCACGATGTCTCTTCCTGTAACCCATTATCACTTGATACTGAGAGAGGAGATGGGCGCCAGCAAGTAACTCTTTATTGCCCTCTAAGACGGCCCAGTACAGCATCAAACGATTCGATTTTGTTAAATTATGATTAGTTTTCATCTCTTCTTAAGAAAGCAAAGATTGAAAATCAAGTAAAAGTTAAAAATTAAAGTTAGATAAAAATAAAAATTATTAAATATAAAATTAAATTTAATCAAAATTAAAATATTATATATAAATTAAATAAAAATAAAAAGTAAATAATAAATTATAAAGTCAAGATTTGAAATTTCCTGAAAATATGTTTTTATATCTATATTTAAAATTTATTTATGTTATTCTGTTAATTTCAGAACTCTTAAGTTCAAAGGCATGAAAAGGAATAAATAAGTAAATAAATAAAAATACAGATGTAAAACGGGAGGTGCGGACGGAGTAACAGTTAGAAATGAGGCAAAATGGAATCGAGTTCAAATCCTTGCCAAAGCAGTTTGTTTTCACCTCGCACTAATGCCCTCGGGAAAGCCTTTATTGAATCGGTTCTCAAAGCTATGGGTTAAATAACAGTGATTTTTTAACTTTGGTTGGTAGCCAGTCTAGGAGAAGAACTCTCAAAACTGTCTTTTCGAAAAACAGTTTTGGCAATACACAGTTTGCACATATTAAGAGATAAGGAAACAGTAGAGGTCCATGATCAAGAAATCACAGAGAATGTTACACTTATAGAATAAATTGACGCATTTTTTGGCATATAAAACTCCCTTATTATTACAATCTCATTAATGCGTCCTGGGTAAGCCGTTAAACTATATCCGCGTCCTGGGTAAGACGTTAAACTACGTCCAGCAGCAAGGCCTTTGATCAGGAGGTTTTGAGGAGCGTGGAACCACCTCTTAATTGCTGGTGTTCCCAGGTTCACCCTGACTCAGAGTGGTAGCACCTGTTAGGGTCCCAGCTATGGGCAAATAGTTAACTATTACCAGCAATACGTTTTTGAAAAAATTGTTACCAGCAATACAATTTTGAATGAAATATATTACCAGAAACAGATTTTTGACAAAACAAAATATTACCAACAATAAAATTTTTTGTCAGCATTAAATAACCCATTGAGTTTGATATGCCGTAAAACAAAATATACCAAACCAATCTAAACCAAAGAATACATACTCTATTCATACGAATCTATCCTAAAAATGTTGTCGGCATTAAATAACCCATTGAGGTTGATATGCCGTAAAACAAAATAAAGCAAACCAATCTCATTAATTATATAAGTGTTAAGTAGGGAACATGACTGAGGTTCGAGTGACATTCGATGTAACCCCATAAATGCATTCTTTACTAGAAATGAAGGTGGGGGGGGGTCTGATACGATCTAGAATCTTATATGCCGGTGGGGAGAGTTTAGGTGTTATGAAATATATAATTTATAACTTTTCTTGCAAAAGCTCATTATCAACGTAATAAATGGGGCGTGATGGTTTGTCAGTGAGAGAAATAGAATCTGCAGTTAGCGTTCAATCCTGGCTTACTTTGTTGTGATCTTTTTCTCACTAATACCCTTAGGAAAATTATAAATCCATCTCTTCACTACCATACCCAGCTACGTGTTTAAATAGTAAGTTAGATTTGTTTTGTAGCCTTGGTTGGTAGCCTATTTAGATAGGCTACCAACCAAGGCTACAAAACAAATCTAGAACTACTAGAAATTCAAAACCGTCGAAATAGTAACAGAAAGCTATAGAACTATCTTTCTAAAGAAGTCATAGACATTGACAGATAATAAAAAAAAAATGAATCCGTAGTGAATTATGATCGACTACGGCCTGAAAGGGCGTTGAAAATAAATAAATAAAATTAACCGGACCGTCATGGGTATTACGATAAACTACATCCGCGTCGTGGGTATGACGATAAACTACATCCGGCAGCAAGATCAGGAGGTTTTGAGGAGCGTGGAACCACCTCGTAATTACTGGTGTTCCCAGGTCCACCCTAACCTGGAGTGGTCCCAGCTGGGGGGCAAATAGATAATCCCCAAACTGGGGTCAAAACACTATGAAAGTGTAACTATATGTTTTAATACCAGCAATATATTTTTGTAAAAATATTAACAGCAATGAAATTTTGAAGAAATTTTGTTTTTACCAGCAATACATTTTTGAAGAAAACAAATATTACTAGCAATACATTTTTTGGAAAAATATTACCAGCAATAAAAATCTTTCCTCCATTGAGGTTGATATGCCGTAAACCAAACCAAACCAAAATTAACCCGACTATTTAAAGAGATCAAAACTTAAATCTAAGAATTACTGTTACTGGAAGAAATTTTTTTTTTTTTTCGACGGTTTTTATGAGTGGCTAAGTTAAAATTCTTTCCATGTAAGTTTTATTAAATCTTTGGATAAGTTTTGACAGGGTAATGAATACATTATTTGAAGAATTTAATATTTTCCAAGTCTTTCTTTCAAACTGATAGGAAGGACATTTTTGTGATATCTTTCAACAAGGTTATTGTTTCAGAGTGCAACTGGTTTTGATAAAGATTTAGTGCGTTCAGTTGCATTGAAAAATATATATATATATATATATATATATATATATATATGTGCACATTATATATATATATATATATATATATGCACATTATATATATATATATATATATATATATATGTACATTATATATATATATATATATATATATATATATATGTGCACATTATATATATATATATATATATATATATATATATATATATATAACACAACAAAATACAAAATTACCTTATATGGGGAGGGGCCATATGAGGTCATTTTGGGTTTTGTTGTGTAATTTATATGGTCTGTTATAAAAATACATTGAGCACTATTTGTGGCTCACTTTTAATATTTTATATTACTAGGATCCATTTGGATTATATATCAACGGATTTATTACCTGTACTATATATGTATATATACATACATATATATATGTGTGTGTGTGTGTGTGTGTGTGTGTGTGTGTGTGTGTGTGTGTGTGTGTGTGTGTGTGTGTGTGTGTATTATCCAAAGGCCAACACATCACATAGATGGTACTAAGCTTAGCTAAAGTTGTCTGAGGGCCACAATAATGGTGTATCCAGTGACGGTGGAATTCACTTAACTTGGATAAAACAACGCCTCATTGTGTACGAAAAGTTTAAAAGAGAAAACAAAAATTCTTCACAATCAGAAATCGGTTTAAAAAAAAACTACCCAATTTTATGTCCGACCAAAATGGAATGGCATCAAACGAAGTTTTGGTCATTTGCTATTTTCAGGTAAACTTTGTAGATATGGAAATAAAATGAAGCCTTGGCCTTGGGCCTTACTCAACATTTATTTTTGTAAAAAAAATGTCGAAATTTAAGAAAAGAAATCTTTGCAAGAAATATATACGTAGAGCACTGGATTATTTCCTTTTCACCTCTCACGTTTTAAGTTATGATCGTTTGTAAAATAGGATAAAAACATCAACACAGAGACACGATAATTAAAAAAATATATATTTACCTTCATTTATCGGAAAACAGTTGGTAGTGACCATATTTTTTAATCCTTAATTTTGCCTACTTTTCTTCAGATTCCTGGTCATTTTATAATTATTAGTAATATTAATAAGAAAATTTTTTCAGCACGTTTCTTTCTTTCACTTTTCCTTCGCCATGTTTTTTTCTTTAATCATTTTTTTTTTTTTTTTTTGGTGGGGTGCAAGACAAAACATGAAAGAAATGTATACTAAAAACTAAATTTTTGGTTGACAATGTGTACTAAAGTATATAAAATTAATCAGACTGTAATTTTTTGTTCCATTTTAAGCAAAATCCATTCACACAAACGCAGGCCATGTGATTCCTTTCTTTTTTTTTTCTTTTTTTTTTTTTTTTTGTCTTTCTCGGCTACAACCTTCTCTCGTTCATTCTCACAGAATCCGGACTCAATGAATGAAAGAAAGTTCTTAGACACACTCCCATCGCAACTCCTGCGCAGGTTTTCTTAACTCACTCGACCGTTAGCGATTACTGCTTTGGCTACTATTAATATTCCGTCCAATAAAAGAATATATATTAGAGGGAAATGATTGGCGTTTCGGTTTATTTATGTTAGCAAAAACTTCGCCACTGGATTTGGTAAAATACTTGTGCTAACATTTAACAGAGATTACAGCAAATAAAGTATATAATTTTTTTTCCAATTTACATTAAGCATTTTTTTTCTTTTTCTGTCTTTTATTTTTATTTATTTCATTATTTTATTTCTTTTTACTAAACAATCGCTTTTCCCCGTTTAACGCGCGGATATAAAATATAAAGTCCTTTCTTATTTCCTGGTTTTATCGCTTGCTTTTATTTCCTTTCTGCTAATTCGAGATTAGTTGAAGACGAACGTGGATGCAGGTGCAACGACCGAGTGTTACTGATACTCTGTGATTGCAAATACTACATGTAGAAAGTAATTTCGCGTAAGAGGCAGTCACTCTATAATGAAGTTAATACGATGTTAATACGAACCCATCACTTCCTCCCCAGGACCCTCACCGACCTTCATTCGAATCTTGTTTTTTTTTTTTTTTTTTCTTTTCACCTTTGCAAACTTATTCCAATAGTCGTTTTTACTTCCATTAACGTTCACTCGCTTCCTTTTCGTTGGCGAGGCCGCGTCGCCACTGCTATGATGACTGCGGTTCAGATTTTGCGCCAGTCGGCATCTGTGCGTCGTTGTGCGTTGAATGAATGCAACTTCTGTCGCTTCTTGTTTACCGCCAAAATTGGACGAAAAAAAATAAAAATAAAAATAAAAAATAAAGGAAAAAAGAAAAGGAAAAAAACAGACAAACGATAGTCTAGTCAAACATGGAGCGGAAAAATAGCGCTATCGTGAGGTATAACATCAGAGCATTGTAATCATTTTTGACGATTATTTATTTTTTTTAATCATATCACCCCAAGCAAGGTAGGAAAGTAAGTAGTACGCGGGCGGGTACAGAGAGTGAAAGAGAAAGAAAACACTGAGTATAGTGGGGAGGGGATTGAGGAAAGGATAAAAGATGAACGGGATTCAAGAAGAGAGAAGATGGTGATTGATGTTGCAAATAAATTTTTGAAGATTCTAGTTATCAAGGAAGCAAGTAAACGGGAGTTTCACAAGCGGGAAGTGAAAGGAAAGAAACTATTGAAGTAGAAATAGTTGTTGTATTTAACTATTTCAACAGTAAAAGGGTGGGACCTAGATGCCAATCTAGTAGAACGCTTAAATTCATGGAGTTGGAGCACTAGGGAAAAAATCTCGTCATACGAAAGTTATGACAGCGCCGTGCCGAGAGACAACTTATAGCTTTTTCAGGTACTAAAAAGTACTTTTCTCAACATGTTTGCTGTTGTAAATAAAAGATATATTTTCGCTTTAATTTTCTCCTGCTAATCATGCATCGAGTATTCACACCAATTTTAACGGGTAACTGACGCCGGAGATAAAGTGACAGCAAGTCTTTTAACTACTTTAGCATTCTTTTCAGTATTATGTTTTGAATAATGCCGTCATCTGAATGGTTTCAATTTTCCTATTTTCAAATTATCCCAGTCTTTGTTTTCCAAGTGTTCTTCCAAGTGCTCCGATAACAACTGATAGGACTATCATCTTCATATTCCCTACTTTTCTTTTTTTCATTTTCTTTCGTATTTTATCCATGCTTTGCTGGAACAGAGAAATCCGTAATCTCGTACGCTTTCTGTTTGCTTACGACGGTCGGAATACAGTCTTCTGATGTGGATTGGGTGATCCAGAAGATTTTAGGTTTCATTCTATCTGAGAGATTCTGATGTGTGCATGTAACATTGGTTTGTATAGAGGAAATATCGTTTGACAGTTCCCAGTGTATCACCTTCACTACCCAATCATACCTACACCTGTGCTAGACTAATTTATAACATCCCTACACGCAAGCCACCAATCTGCCACTGGTGGCATGCCACTAGTGTTTGCCGCTGGTGGCCCACCGGCGTGTTCGTCTCAACAATGTTATCACTCTGCGGACCGCTAGGGGCCCATCAGTGGCCCACCGATGGCTGCCACTAGAAACCGCTGGCGTTGCCATCGGCGTTTCCACCAGCGTGCCACTTTCAGCTTGCGTGTAGGGTTCTACTGACTTATAATTTGTTATAAGTAGTAGAGTAGTAGTGATATTACACACGCACGCAGATGCATACTCACAGACACACATATGGACACACTCATATATATGATATAAAAATATATTTTAGTGTGTAAGTGAATGAAAAAATGGACACAAGTTTCTTAGTTACATCATATATATATATATATATATATATATATATATATATATATATATATATATATATATACTCGACTCTCCCGTCGAATTCGACGTATGAGGTTCAAGCAGAACAGTTCCCAGGAAACCGACAGCCCGAGAACAGCACATGAGTTCTTATTATAGTGGTGAAGTTTTCGTGCAGGACCATCCACACTTTTTGAAGGGCCGAATACAGAGACCTGGTGCACAAGGTTCCCAAACGACTCTCCGCAGGTTTTGAATTCAGAGTTGTCCTTCTCCTAGACCAGTTGTCATCCAAGGCTATAGAACCCAGTCTGTCCTGCTATTTACCCATAGCTAGAGGGGGGATTCACACCTTTCCCAAGGGTATTAGCACGTAAGTGAATGTAATGGATTCAACTTGAATTCGAACTCGGCTCTCCGATTCCTCAATCCAAGCCCCTATCCCTTACTACACACACACACACACATACTGTGTATTTATATGTTCATATATATGGATAATGGGCGCTTGGCCGAGTGGTTACAACGTTCGCTTTCTGACCATGAGACCCGGGTTCGCTTTCTGACCATTGAACAAATACCATTAAGATACTATTAAGAAAACAATCTGAAAGACATCTTCAACAAAACTGACCGAAATGACCTTTTAGAATTTCTAAAAAGCAACAAAATTATATAACAAAATATAGTTGGCAAAGAAGACAGCATATAATCATCATGTACTAAATCACAACCCCACAAGGCTAGTGGTGGAGATGGCATACCAGCCATTGTTTTGAAGAAATGCGGGCCTGAGCTAGCGCCCGCCCTCTCTAAACTGTATAATTACTGCCTCAAGGAATCCTGTTTTCCTGACTGCTGGAAGTCCTCATCCATTGTTCCTGTGTTTAAGAACTCTGGAAACCCCTCTGACCCCTCTAATTACTGTCCTATTAGTCTACTACCCCTCTTCGGCAAAGTATTCGAGGCCCTAATCAATGCCGAAGAGGTTAACCACCTTACATCCCATGATCTGCTCTCAGACAAGCAATATGGTTTCCGCTACGTCCGATCTACAGCTGATGTGCTTACGGCCATCACTGAAACCGTCTACCAAGCCCTTCAAAATAACGGTGAGGCTCGTGCCGTGGCCCTAGACATCTCCAAAGCGTTTGATAGGATTTGGCATGCCGGCCTTCTTCGTAAGCTCCAGGGTTATGGTATTACAGGTCGATTGTTTGATCTAATACAATCATTCCTGTCAAACCGTGAATTGAAGGTCGTTCTCAACGGATTATCCTCCAGTTCCTATCCCACGAACGCAGGTGTTCCCCAAGGCTCCATCCTTGACCCCACTCTATTCCTTATTTTCATCAACGACCTTTCTGACGCCATAGATTCCCAAGTTGGCATCTACGCGGACGACACTACAATTTACTCCTGCCTCAAAAACAAATCTAGTGTCGGTGACAAAACTAACCTGGCCGCTCGTCTTGAAATGGACCTACAATCGGTTGTTAATTGGGGCAAGAATTGGCTGGTCAACTTTAACGCCTCAAAAACTAAACTACTCTCTATTTATCACCATAGAGATCCTTCCCTGCACCCCATTAGAATGTCTGATAGTCAACTTCTTGAGAGCAACTCCCTGTGTCTGCTCGGTCTCACCTTGACTGCTGACTTGAGATGGAACAAATACATTGAGTCAATTGCTTCTTTCACCGCGAGGAAAGTTGGCTCTCTGTGCTGCGCCAGGAAATTTTTCTCCCCGGAATCGATACTTCAAATATACAAATCAACCATTCACCCTTGCATGGAGTATTGCTGCCATATATGGTCTGGGGCACCTTCTGTTTACCTCGGAGTTCTTGACAAGATCCAGAGACGGATATGTAATATAATTGGCCCTGATCTGGCGTCTCGTCTACAGTCACTCTCTCACAGACGCGGCGTCGCCGCTCTCTGTCTTTTCTACAAATACTTTCATGGTAATTGCTCCGATGAGCTGCTTTCACTGGTTCCCAGACTCCATAAATTCAAGCGCCCTACGAGGCTGGCATCCCGCTCCCACCCTTACACTGTAAAAACTTTTAAATGTAGCCGTCTCTTCTACTCCAATAGCTTCATACCTCGCACCTCTCGCCTGTGGAACACGCTTTCCAATTACTGTTTCCCTGAGAGCTATAATCTCCAACTATTCAAAGGTAATGTCAATCGACACCTCCAGTTACAATGATCTACCCACTATCCTTCTCCTCATCCTTTCTTCTATCACTCCTATCTGCTCTTGCTCCAAATCTTCTGTAACCCCCTGCATCCTAGTGGCTTCACGCCTTGCTCGGGGCGTAATGCTTAAAAAAACAACAACAAAAAACAAACCTTTACCTATATCTTGGAAACAATAAACTCACAAAAGATCAACAAGCAGTAAACAAAAAACCAAACAAATTTTCAGCATTAAATAACCAAAAAGGGTTGATAGGGCTGATAAAACAAACAACTAAACCAAACTGACCATGAGATCCGCGTTCGCTTTCCGACCATGAGACTCGGGTAGATTTGTCAGGAAGTAGACTGGCGATCCCAGCGTACGGCACCTTTGGACAGTGCCTGAAAACCATACCACGGGTTGACGCAAACCTTGTGAGTGAAATTGGGTAGACGGAACCCTAGCACGAAGTCACAAATCATCGTGACCGAGGGTTTGAGTGTGCTGGCCTTGTCTAAAATGTTGATAACGATGTCTACCAGAAACTGTAAGGTCTGCACATCATAGTTGCAGTATAAAACTGGGTGTTGAACAAACACAAATGTGACTGAGCAAGCGTCTGAAATAGGGATTGGCTAGCCGCCCTAATATCCTCGAATATAAATGGCCAGCTATTATATATTTATGTATTCTGTATGTGCGTAGAAATCAACACTGTCGATTTTCAGTCAATGTCTTTTTCTAATAAACAGAAGTCGATTAAATATATGCGGATTAAATATAGTTAAATACAAAACATAGCCGAGCAAATCGAAGAAAAAAAAAACAATTACAGTTTTAGTAACGTTATAAATATTATAAATGGTTGGAAGAACGGGGATTAGGAGAGATAAGAATACGAGAAACTTTACAATTAGTTGCATAGGACAAGAAATTATGGAAATCCATGATCGCCTATGACCTTAATAATTATCATTGGCAGCAGTATGACTTGGTACATAGAAGAAGAAATCTCTCATAACTTCATTCAATACTGCTGCCAATGATAATTATTATTAATAATTAAAATTAATAATTATGGTCATCGTTTCAGAATACCAAGAGAGACCAGGTTTCATCGGTGTTCCATTTATGTCGTCCCATGCACAAAACATAATGAATAAACTGATAAGGTTGTTTTCTTCAGCTATTAGTCTTGTAAAGAGGGACGTTTCCGTCTTTCTCACTCTTTCCATCTCTTTCTCTCTCTCTCTATATATATATATATAAATAATATTATTATATGAAAAGATTACTTAAATTTTGGATATCAATTCTATCCTGGCTTCGAAGTTTCTTGGTAAAATTTCTTCGAAGTGAGGATAAAATTGATATGTAAAAATTAAGTAATCTTTTCATATAATAATTTTATTAACGCTGAATTTTTAATATTATTTTAATATTTTTAATATTGAACACTATATATATAAAAATATCTGCTGTTTCTTTAAAATCTTAAATCTTATATATATATATATATAAATAATATTGTATTAACTTTTTATGCCATATTTATGGGTTGAACTGCTCATTATCAGGGATAGAGGCGACTCACACACACACACACACACACACACACACACACACACACACACACACACACAGAGAGAGAGAAAATGTTTGTGTGTGTGTTTTTTATTCTGGCCCGAAGATGGCTATCTAACGAAAGCGAAATACGTAGTCAATAGAACAGTTTTCCCCTTAGCAATAAATTGTCCTGATTCTATATCCTACTAACACACACACACACACACACACACACACACACACACATATATATATATATATAATGGATCGAATTATGTCCGAAATTTTCTCTATCTATAAAAGGCAAGATGTGTGTTTGTGTATGTAACGAATGCACGGCCGCAATTTTCGACGGATTTGCCCCTAAATTTACATGCACATCTTCCAAGTTAGTGAAAAGGCCAAACCAACATTGCATTTCCCATCTCCCATCGATAGTGGAAATAATCGATTTTTTCATGCTTCTACGGCAGTTTTCATGTAGTTTGCGGCCATTTTGAACTGGCCAGAGTGAGAGCCAATAGCTGGCTGCCATGAATAGGCAGGAAAATTCTATTGGACAGCGTGAGAGCCAACAGCTGACTGACACGAATGTTAGCTAGCATGCTAGCATGCAAAAAAAAAATCGATAGCTGCATTCGTCACAAGTGGGAAAAATTTAAATCTGCATGGCTCATTCGCTTGCTTAAACTTAACGTTGATTCTGATTCCGCAGAACGGGGTTGGGTGTGAAAAAGTATTTGTTATTAACATTGTTTTTTCATTCGGTTTTTCCAGTTACGAATCCTATTTTAAAGCTGATCGTTTTGTGTTCATTTTGTTTAGTTCTTTTTTCGTAACAGATTTAATGTTTAGTATAGAGCTTAGAAAAAATTTCGCAGTGTGAGATAGGCAAGAAGTAAGGCATGTAGCAACATCAGCACGGCAAAGGGCAGTTCTTTAAAGGCAAGGAAGGGCAAAAATATTTTATGTCAAGTGGTTTTAAACACACAATCATCGACGATTTTCTCGATGAAAATTTCTCGAACATTCATGCAGTATTTTCTTAAATAAATTGTATCTATAGAAAATACAGAAAATATATACTATATATATATATATATATATATATATATATATATATATATATATATATATTAAGACTTTATGGGATGAGTTGTTCTATCTATTCTGTTCCATCCACCACGTCATCTACAGAAGTTAAATGACCCGCTCATAGCATCCAGAGACCTTACGCCAGAAAAAAAAACTATTAAAGAACATGTACCACAGAAGATATTATTAAAGAACATGTAGCATAGAAGACACAATTAGAGAACATGTAGCATAGAAGGCATCACCAGAGATCATGCAGCATTAGCATCTGGTTGAGTAAGAGCGGTTTTGTACGCACAAGAAGAATCAAAACCCCATTTGGTAACTGGTCATAATATTTTGAATTCTCCATTAATTTCATAATAAATGCTTTATAATTTTCATAGAAACGAAAACATATGTAGGGAGCATACGCGTTACAAGCGAGCATATACAATAATTCTAATATTATTATAAATACAATTAAATCACCAGTTTCGAATTTAGCCTCGTGCTCACACACACACACACACACACACACACACACACACACATATATATATATATATATATATATATATATATATATATATATATATATAACCGTCATTTAGCTTGACGTGCCTTAATCGATTTGGCTACAGAGGAGCGTTCGGTTAGCAAGGTCGAATTTACTGTCTTTAAACTTCAATCTTCCATGAATCTCTCACGTACATTCATATCTGTTCAAATCGCATCCTAATGTAAGCAAATGACGCCACACATTATGAAATGGACAAAGTCCGACAATTATTTTAAGATATTTTATGTATGGTAGAGGTCATAGTTGTTCAAACGAAAAGAGTATATTTTAACGAAAATTTGTTCCAACGAAAAGTGTATATTTTAAAAAGGAGAGAGAAACCGCAAACGTTTTTGGTTGTCGATATTTAAGAATATAAATTTATTATATTTTATTTTCTATAATTTTGCTACTCGCGTTTCCGGTCTCGTGGCCTTCTTTAGGCAAAGAGTGGATGTTTCCATATAAAAATTAAAGTGAATTAATTTTCCTTATGGTTTTCGATGTTAAACATTCTCTTTTTTGAAGCGGGGGGAGGGAGTAGTAGTGACATAAATATCTTTATTGGTAAATAAAATATAATATATATTTTTTAAAAAATCCACATTGCAGCCAAAATCATTCGCGGTTTCTCTCTTCTTTTTTATATATATATATATATATATATATATATATATATATATGATCAAAATATAGTTTCAAGCTATGCTATATGGATTAAAATGGCCAATATCAGTGATAGATCGTATGTACATATATATTCAGGCGGTGTGTGTCACACATATGGCCTAGAGATTGAGTTTAAGCCTGAAACAGAGTACCGTAGCTGGGTGTTAACCTTAATCTCTACTGAATAGATAGTGGATATTCGTATTTGAAATAGACGCCCCATTTTTTTATTTTAAATAATGTTTATTATGTCTCCTCTCTCCATTTGATCCGGTGCGCTTTACCACTCGGCTACGGGAAGCGTCACAGTTCAGCAAGGCTCCATTTTCCCTTTTAAGGAAAGTACACTTCTTAATTCAAGCGCAAGCCGAAAACGTAATACACAGCGTTTAAAATAAAAATAAAAATGGGCGTTTATTTCAAATATAAAAATGTCAGATTAATAATAAATCCATTAATTCTTTAGAAATTACTTTGTTTACATTTCAGATACAAAACTGCAGATATGGGATTTTCGAGAAAGATATTTTAATTAGGAATTTTGGACCATTTATCTGATTTCCGGCGGAATTAGAACATAAATAGTCTATTATCTTTTGAGCACTTCCAGTTTTCATAAACCGTTAGCAAACAGTCTTATTTTTTGTGTTGATATGGTTACGTCTATGTTAATCTTTATGCATTGTATTTCCTTTGATAATTTTCAGGGATGCATCTTCGCACTTGTTTTTTTTCAAGTATCGTGTTTTCACGTATTATTTTGTGCTCTGCCTTTTATTTTCCTTACATATTTAGCATGCTTGTCCCTAAATTGAATGAAATTTTATTTATATCGGTTTGTTTGTGATTTGTTATTAAGACTTTTAGTATTTGTAGCCATTTTTAAAAGTTTATGTGGTATAGTATTTTATGTTATTGATAAGAATTTGTACTCATTCTTTGTTGTATTAGTTGGTTATATGTCATTTAATTAGAGATATTACCTGTTAAAAGACAAGTTAACCAACGCGATAATTTATTAACTGTGCAACCAATATGTGTGTTGTTTGAACTGTTATTATTGAGAGGCGTTCTCCAAGTAACAAGTGAATTTATGGACAATATTGGTTTATTGAAGTTTTTATTTTTATTTTTAGTATCGTGGGCGTGGATCATACTGTATGAGGGATATCATGAGATTAATTTATTTCTTTTTTGTCGATAAATGATGCATCGATGTATTAATTTTCACACACACACAAAAATACATACATATATGTGTGTGTGTGTGTGTGTGTGTGTGTGTGTGTGTGTGTGTGTGTGTAATTAAATAAGGAACAACTTTAAAAATTTTATCAAGTTTTGCTATTTTATTTAGTCTTCGGAAATTTGTTGAGACTTTATGATGAAATTAAAAGAAAATAGCGAAACATGTCAAATTTATAAAGTTTTTCGCACTTGTTCCTTATTTAATCATTTTGTCTGATTTAATCCATATTTTCAATTCTGATATATATATATATATATATATATATATATATATATATAGAGAGAGAGAGAGAGAGAGAGAGCGAGAGAAAGAGAAACAAAGAAACAAAGAAAGGAAGAAAGAAACAAAGAAACAAAGAAAGAGGTGACAAATCGAAAGCAAAGTGAATAAAGAAATTTTCGTTTTTGGCAGGTTTTTTTTGCGGAGGTCGCCAAACTAATCGATATCAACCCTTGAGGTTCAATGGTTCTATCCACGAAGTTGATAAATGCCTGAGGTTCATATTAACTTTTGGAATCGAAGTCTGACATTCGTACAAGTAACAAAAATATATAAAATACAACTGACACACATTTTTGATTTATATATAATTACTTTTTTTTAATTGCCTGTTTATTTTATATTCTATTTACGCAAACAGAATCTGAATAATGCAATTATCCGAGTCGGCTTAGTTTCGATTCGTTCACAAATTTTCAGAAATTTATATGTTCGTTTTTGTTCTGCTACGAAACGAAATCTCGGAGTTTATTCGATTCTCATTTCTTTATAAAAAATAATCGAAACGAAACAAAAGTACGTTAAGAGTTATAACAGCGTGTTCGATATTCATTGGACACTGAAATATTTTGACCTTTTGCCAGACTAGAGAAAACCGAAGAAATATCTATACAAAACATCTTCAAAATACTGATTGTTTCGAAGACCATTACATTTTGTAATACTAAAATTCACTTAATACAAGGCTGTTAATTGTTAGAATGGCTATTATAAATGATACCTATAGAGGTGATAGGAAGTTAAGATTATGAGAATAAGGAGACTATGGTAGTCAAAAATTGGTCAACGCCTACTATGCTGATAGCAAACACAGAAAGGAAACTGTAGAAACGCCAAAAAAAGGTTGTAAAGGAACGCAGGAAGAAAGGACTAACTATCAATTGTAAGAAGTTAGAATCGAGACATACGAGAGGGCAAGGCGAGGATGCGAACAACGTTTAAATCAAGAAGAGAAATCAACTACTGGAGAAGTGTTTTAACAAAGGATGCGAAGCGTGACCCAGAAATCGAATGGCACATTGAAACGACGAAATATACTTTCCAAAATCTAAACAAAATATTACTAATAGCTAAAAGAGAGAGGAAATTGTGGAGATTCATGTTCGCATACCCCCAGAAAAGATACAAAAGTAGTCTAAACTCAGTTTATTAGACATTGTTGCTATCGTTTTTTCTGGGTTTGTATTTTAATATGTATGCGAATTTAATGCTCAAAATTTTTTCGATTATTAGTGGGTGCCCCAACTTCCGGTCTTGCGCCACATCTAAGATACGCTCAGAAAATCACCTGTGCACTTTGACGTGATGCAATGGCTGGGAATGTTATGTCGCTAGATCAATAACAACTGAGAAGTGAACCCGTTCCTCACTGGGTGCTCCATATTTTCGACCTTTTACGAAATCGATCATGATCACAAACATTTCATAAATTAATGAGTTGACTTTATTTATATTTTTAATTCATGTTTTTCTATTTGTTAAACTGTCGCCTTTAAAATTATTTTGAAATTACAAGCATCCAAAGAGAGATATCTATCTATTACCAAAGGTATAAAAGAGACAACTACTTCATTTTATTGAGCAATTCTATAAAAATCTGCCATTTTGGTATAAATACTTTGACCACAACGTCTGATAATAAATATCAAGTCGTAAGAAAATATCTTTCTCATACTTTCGTTTATTTGGGGACACAAATATAACGTCGATTTAAGAGACACGCAGTTATTAATATATTCGACTTGTCATTCGACGATAAACTGTTAAATTCTATTTATCTTATTGGTAACTTATATAAATGTATCGAATGATTAGTCAACCTAATTTTGTTTTCCCATAAAAGGTTTCTACAATTTCTTCGATTTTTGGCTTGAAACAAACGCCTAACTTTCAACGTCTTCTCTCGAAGTCAATATTTGTCTATCAAAATGGCTTTGCAAACACCTAAACATGTGATAGTCGGTTGGTAGAAAGTCAAGTGAGCATGGTGGATGAATAATTGTTTTGCAGCTGAATGCCGCTGAGGTCTTTGATCACCGAAACAAACGCTATGAGACTATGTACTATTGCGATGAAGAATGACCCTTTTTGTGTTCGTTAAAGACAGGAATTTTCTATCCAAAGCTGTTTTTAAACATTCAAGATTTGGGTAGTAAACATCAACTGAATGCTTGTTTGCCGTTAAAATCTTCCAAATCGATGATTACCTGGATATCCACTTACCAAGAAGATCTTCTTTGGACGAAGGCCACCTATTGGCTGGGACTCAAGCCTGTCAATTATAATTGAGCCGCTAACAACAGAAATTAATATTGTGAAAAAAGATCTATTTCTTTTCTGCAGTAACAACTCTGTCCAAATGAAATCACTAAATCTCATCAACCAGAATATTGCTGGCAATTTTCTACGCTGCAGACACTTTTTCCAAAATATTTATTCTTTCCTAGCGTTTTCAAAATATAATAAACAGTGATTGATTGATTTTTACGAATTATCAACCTTTTCAGGTTATTTAAAGCCAGAAAAGAAAGATTGTAAGAATTTTGGGAGATAATATTGATTTACTGATACAACTCATACTAATTAACAAATAGCTGTGAGGAAGGATTAGATTCATGCCTTTCTCTAAGGCTATTTGCGTGTAAGTGAATGTAACGAAACAAGCTGGAACTGGACTAAATCCGAGCCGTTCGCCATCACACTGTCCACACATTAAAATTTACAACACAGTATTTCTAAGCAGTCACCTGTCTAGGTAATGCCCAGGATCGACGTTGCTTAACTTTATTGATCGTACGGGAACCGCTGTTTCAACGTGATATGTCTGTAAGGCTGTGATGAACTGTGAATTATTCACTAACTTCAATGACTGTAACTGTGGGACATTTTGCATTCATGTCTTTCATCATTGTTGTGGATTCCGAGATGAAATTCGGTCTCTAATGAATGACAAACGCAAGAATTAAATATAAGAAATAAAATGTATTTACACAATAATACAAAGGGGAATACTGTTAGTAAATCCAGGAACGCGGTTAGTAGCAATAACATATAGATATATACAGTCTCGAAGTAGGACTTCCTTAGAGTCTACGTCCTTGTAACTAACTTCTACAAGCGGTTACCTCACACTATTACTCTACCTCCAACTCAGTCTCAGTCTCAGACTCAGTCTCAGACTCCTTACTATCTCAATCTCTGTACTCTGATTGACTCTGGGTATTTAAACGCAGCAATCCAAGTAACACTTTGGTCGAGTCCACTTATAGGAAAAAGGGGAGGACCCCATAACAATCATCATCATCATCATCATCATCATCATCATCATCGTGCTGAGCTTGCTCGAATTTATTTAACCTCATTTGACCTCATGATGATGCAAGAAATCTGGACCATGGTTAACAATACTATAATCAGAACAGTGATTCGCGTCACGAAGCAAAGGTGATCCTAGAAAGTTTGGCATTTCCAGCATCATGTGTGATTCAACGTCGGTCGTAAATTGAGACTGACATTGACTCCAAGCTTGCATCAGAACAACCATTATGCAAAATCCCATAGCTTCTTGTGATTTTCATTTATTCTTTTAACAACCTCCCCCGATATGCCCAGCTTGTTTGGACCTCCCAGTAGTAATACCTTACCCTCGCTGGTATAGCTCTTTGTGTCATTGGAATACACAAGACTCCTCACCATGTTGCGATTTCTCGTGCCTTCAAACCAAACCCCGAAAACGAGCAGATCAACCATTAAATCCTAATATTTGTTTGTTTACATCAAATGTGATATAAATATTTATGAAATACGAAACAAACTGTTATTGATTTATCTTAATAATTTTCTAGTCACCGTTCAAATGCAACAGATACATCAAAATATTCACATGGGATGACATTTTTCGGTTTGCATATCATAGAAATGAAGGTTAGTAAGCAAGTTACTAGAATCATTACCGATGAGTTCATTTATCAGTGGATACTCTACTATCGTGGCCTTATGCCAGATTAAGCATCGTAAATATCTGCACCTGCTGTAACGCAATAATTGGAAAGCTAATTAGATAAACAATAGTTTTTGTAATAAGTCCTGTCTATTGTATTTATTTAACCTTATGCCAGACTAAACAAGGCTCTGTAATACTGTTCAGTGTGCATCTGGTTTACCGTGATTGATTGCAGACCATTTTCGTGTGATCAATCCACATGAGGCACCTGTAGCCTTGTTTAGTAAATATCTGCATAGGGTTTCTGACATTAATCGATGGTTACCTGAATAGGTTCTTC
Source organism: Acanthosepion pharaonis (assembly GCA_903632075.3). Taxonomy (NCBI): domain Eukaryota; kingdom Metazoa; phylum Mollusca; class Cephalopoda; order Sepiida; family Sepiidae; genus Acanthosepion; species Acanthosepion pharaonis. Next base: position 2,406,719 of record CAHIKZ030003536.1, read on the forward strand.
GGGAAATAATGTCCGATTTGAGAATTAACATTTATTCCTGAATTAATCTATTTAAACGATGTTTAAATCAGTCAAAATAGAAACCCTGGACACCTATACATTTCTGCCAACGAGTTGCAAGTTTATTTATGCCTTTACTTGTTTTGGATGCCAAGAAATATTTCAGTGCATTTTCTGCATCTTCTTTGCAACGGAGGTTCTTTTGGTTTTAAAAAACTAGTCAAGATGCATGAAAACATGGTAGTTAGTGGGTGAGAGTTAGGGGAATATGGAGGATGTGGCAAGGTTTCGTATCACACGTTGTAGATCATCTGTAGTGTCATCATGGCAATATGTGGCCGAGCATTGTCGTGAAGCAGAATTGGGTCTCGTTGATTAGCCAGTGTGGGCCACATTTTGTTTAACTGGGCGTGCATTTCATCCTCTTGCTGGTAGTAATCTTCAGGAGTGATACTCTAGTTAGATTAAAAAAAAAACTGTAATAAGGATCGAACCCACGAGCCAAAACTTGCAATATTATTAGGTTGTTCGGAAAAATGTCCAATTTTAGAATAAAACTTTTGTGTTCTGATAAACTACCGTAATAATTGCACAAAAATACAAGATGTCCCACCAAAATTGACATCAAATTGTAATCCAATAATATAGCAAATTCTAGCTTAAATGATCTCAAGTTTTAACAAAATGTGTAAAAACTAATTAAATTTTCTCTGTGAACTTATCTCAATGAGAATCTACCAAGAAGATGGATCAGGAATTCCACTGACAGTGACAATGTGATGTAGATTTTATAACCGATTTCGCAAAGCTTGACTATTGTTTAATATGAGCACCACCTGTGACACGGCACACGTCAAGTCAGTAGTCCATCTGCTGCCAAACATGCTGTATGTAGCATGTCTTGCGTAACATTCACCAGCCCGTCAGTGATTCTCTGCTTAAGTTCTTCTAGGCTTGTAGGAAGAGATGTGGATATAGTCCTGTCCTTTCACATAGCCCCATAAAAAATCACATGTTGTCAAGTCAGGTGTACGGGGTGGCTATTTTAACAGCAGACTTTCATTATCACTGGCACTCCCGATTCATCTTCTTGGTAGATTCCCATTAAGTCAATTTAATTAGTTTTTACACATTTTGATATAATTTGAGATCATTTAAGCGAGAATTGGCTATATTATTAGATTACAATTGGATGTCAGTTTTAGGGCACACCCTGTATTTTTGGGCAATTATTATGATAGTATATGAGAACACAAAAGGTTTATTCTAAAATTGGACATTTTCCCGAAGAACCTAATAATATTGCAAGTTTTGGCTAGTGAGTTCAATCCTTATTATATGCCCTAACACTGACTGTTTTGCTCTATCCTAAATTTAGTAAATATCTTGGGATCTATAAGAGAGAAATAGGTAAAAATCTTGTCACCTAAGTCAAGCTTATTTGGGTCCTTGTGCCAAACAAGACTGACGGAATCAATATTTGCGTTATGTAATTCTATAATTGTGTGTTTTATTTTTTCTGCTAGCTTTTATCAAAAATTTATTACAACCAGAAGTCTGATTTTATGTCAACGTTATTCTCTCCATTTGTTTTCACGAGGATCTAGAAAAAAAAAGATCCAAATTTGACTTTCAAACGGTAACTACAACGTTGAAATAGCTGCCTTAGTTGTCCATTATTACTCTAGAGCAAGCTCGATCCTTACAGAACACCCCATACTATTGGCCTTGTGCCAGACTAAGTTTTTATTGCTTAAATTCATCACCATCAGCCTCAAGTGATCGTGGGGTTGTTGCCCAGCTGAACTCCTGGCCAGATCGTTCTTTCTCAGATGCAAGCTAATGTCTGAGTTGAAATTTAATTGAACGGTAACGTATCTCGAGCAAGTAAACATGGCGGAAGTCATCCCTCTCCAGATCAGACCGCAGCCAATGTCGTCCGCCTTGAAAGCTTATTTTGGTCACGCACACGAGTCCTTTGAATCCATTGGGCCAATCATCTCGCTGCCGTTGACTTAATTCTAAGAAACCTTCCGTCCATACGATGTCAAGTAATTACCACCCATTTTTATTTCTATTATTATTTATTGAGATTAAGTGACGTTAATTTGATGGCTGACCACGAGAGAAAATGGCAGACATCGAAATGCCTTTTTTAATTAAAGAGAATTCTCATACTTGTAAAATCTTCAATAATTTCCCCATGTAGCTTTTTATTGTTATTAAATTACAAAGTACACAGCGTCAAAGTAATGGGACGCCCAGCGAAGAGTGAATTCGAAACGCTGGCTACAAGAACACCTTGCTAACCATTTCTTTATGATAGGCGTCCACCAGCTGAGATTTTATCAACTTGACCGAGCTATGTTTAATAAATGGGCATTTTTAAAAGAAATATTTATTTTCTGGAATTATGTGGAGATTTCGATATTTTTATTTTATTTTGGGGCACTTCATTTATAGGGACGCAAGATGCATCTTTTCACAGTATTTATTTAAGCTCTAAACCGTGAACAAGTCCTACCAGGATTTGTTATTGGTGGACACAAACTCAACAACATAAGATATGAAGATGACACAGTATTGATGGTAGACATAGAAAGGAAACCGCGGGAAACCCGAGAAAGGTAGTAAAGAAAAGCGGAAAATAAAGAACTAATCATCAGACAACTAAGAGAATGTTTGATCGTCAATCAGAGGAAAATCCCAGGATGTGAGTTGTAATGCGAGTTACGAATTAGAAATGTCAAACATGTTGAGAAGTGGATAGAAAATGTGACAAAGAAATCAGAAGGCTCATTGGAATAGGAACAGATTCCTTCCAAAATAAAAGAAAGTATTAAGAAACGGAAAAAATTAGGAACAAAGAAAAGAGTGCTCAGCAGCTATGCAATATCAGTCCTCCTACAGTGGCCTAAGAAACGTTTTTAGCCAGGAGAAATAAACTACATCCAATTTCAAAATTTAATTACGTAATCCCAACTCAACATAAAGAAACAGTATTTGGAACTAGTATGGAATAGGTCCTCTATTTGATAGTTTCAGTGCTTGTATTCGATTTTTCATGGATTTGATCAAGTTATCAGCAATCATCTGAGCCATATTTTGCCACTCCTTTAACAGTGTTTATTTAAGGGTTGCCACTGATGTGACTTTGGTTGCACGATCTCGAAGTCTTCGGTCAAGGTGCTCCGAAACGTGCCCTATTCGAGTCATGTCAGGATTTTGGGCTACACATGGTAGTGATTTGATTCATTGCGATTCCTTCCAGGCCTTTGCTACTTTGCTTGTATGACATGGCGCTACATCTTCTTTGAAAAGGTAGACATTCATTGTCAATCTGATTGGTCTCAAATAGTGCGAGTAGTCCTTTCTCTAATATTTGACAGTATTTTGGACCATTCAATCGTTCGTTAACAAGAATCAGCTCAGATTTCCCCCCCAAACCAGACAGAGCCCCGAAGATTCCTGTTAACCTCTGAAATCAAGGACTTCTTTCTTGAAACTCTTCTTTGATAGCCTCGCTCTTTCAGAGTCTTTCTCACCGCATATGGCGACATTTCCACGCTGTTGGCGATATCTTTGATGCTCTGACGACGGTTTCTGATGACTTCCCTATTCAGTGCCCATTTCCTTCGCTCAGACCCGATGATTGGTTTTCCTGAACGTTTTTCCATACGACAATGGCCTTTTTCATTAAATTCCTTGACAATATTATTAACCGTTTTATGGTTAACCTGGAAAAACCTAACAATTTCTCTATTTGACTTGCCATCCTATTATTTGCCCCTGTTGAAATTCACTAATAACCTTAATTCCACGAACTTTCATTGCATGATATAAGTCAACTATTGTTCATAGATGAGAGTAGCTTGATACTAACACTGTATTATCTGGAAAAAAAGAAGAGACGTTGTTAAACAATCCAAAATAGATGTAATCAAGGGTGGCTAAAAACTTATCATAGCCCACTGTACATGGAACTGAAGACAAGACTTGATGCGACGGAGATATGGTTCTACAGAAGGATGTTGAGAATAATGAACATACGAGTAACGTTTTTAAGGAAAATAGAAAGAGAAAGGACTCATATGCTTAGAATCAGAAAGAAACAATTGACATTTCTAGGGTACATAAAGAAGAAAGAAGGGGAGGAAAATTTGATACTCACAATACATAATGAAGAGAGAGCACCTTGAGAGGGTGTAATGGTTAGCAAGCTTGTCACGCTAGAACACTTATGACGGAATAGTAAGTTCCATCCTCACTGGGTGCTCTATACTTTCGGCCTTGTGCCATATCTAAGCTACGCGTAGAAAATCACTATATTGAAGGGAAGAGACAAAGGAAGTAACAGCGAGCTTTTGTAAATGGATGACAGAACAGGAAGAGCGTAAGCAATCGTTGCTAAGAGCTGTAAAGAATAGGAAGTCGTGGAGAGTCATGATTGCCCACGTTCTGAAGGAACACGGCACATAGAAGAAGAAGAAGAAGAAGAAGAAGAAGAAGAAAGAAGAAGAAGAAGAAATGTTCAGCTTGATTCTCAAACAAAATCATTATGAACAGACGCAAGGAATCATGCCTGTCCGCGTTATCATACGGGCTCAGCTGTTGCAGTTGTCATGCTGATGTTGGTATTGGTTATTGACAGTTCGATCTTTTGGTAGCTCTTCTTAAAGGAGTCAGAATTATCAGATAGAAACATAATTATACTGTTGCCACCAATGCATATCTAAAGGAACATCAGTTGTCGATAAACACTCGTTCTGATTTACTTGCTGCTAAACACACAAGACAAATTTGGTCAGAATTCTTTCAGATGAGGAAAACATTATTATTTGTTTTACTATTCGGAACAGAAATCTCATCTTATGTATTATACACATAACGTTTCGTTTGCTGTTTCGTCTGGTCTTATTTTTTATACGAGATATCATCCAGTTTGAGTCTTAAAAGCCATTCAGAGCGCAGGTTTATTGTTAAAATGATAATGATGAATGAACTCTGTGATATAAATGAAAGACGGGGCGACAGGAAAGAAAAATTATGAGGATAAGGAGGATAGATAATGATTGACCCCGGACTTAAATTTTGTAGTATTCAGAGAAATATTGACGCTGCCCAAGTGGAATTTCCTCTTATATTTGGAATACCGAGGACATTAGGGTGATTTGACTCCGTGGAAATAGCATGTTTTTTTATATAAAAATTTCACCTAATACAAGACTTAAGAGCCACTCAAGGTAGACGGTCATTAAATGAATTTGTTGATTGATTTGTTTGTTTCACTGCATATCATTTAATGCTGAGAAATGAATATGTTTTATGGAGATAAGAGGAGGAGGTAAGGAGTGCAGATTATGAAGTTAGTTGTCTGTTGACCCTAGACATGAAGAGTTTAAGATTATAGTGATCTAGGAAGTATCATCGCGGGAGTCTGTTCCACAAGGTAGTGGTTCGTGGGAAGAAGTTGTCTAAATGGAATTTCCTCCTCCTTCTCCTCCTCCTCCTCCTCCTCCTCCTTCTTCTTCTTCTTCTTCTTCTTCTTCTTCTTCTTCTTCTTCTATGTGCCGTGTCACTTTAGGACGTGGGCGATCTTAGATTTGACTTTTTGCAATCTCTCCTAATCCCTGTTCTGCCAGAAATTTACACAAGCTCGTTAAGTTGGTTTTCCTCTGCCCCTTCAATATGTCCTTTGAGTATCAAATACTCTAAACTGTCTTTCATCATTTTGTTTTCTGAGAAATTTCAACGGAGTCTTTCATATTCTAACTATAAGTGTTCTTTTTGTTTTCATTCCTCTTAAAACTTCCTCATTGTTCACATGATCCGTCCATGGCTTTCAGGCAGATTGCTAAATTGTAACATTAAAACTACCGACCAGTTTACAAAATCCATACAACTTGAGGAGAGCCATAGTAGCCCACGCCCTAAAGGGACACGGCGCATAGAAGAGGAGGAAGTACATAATCTCTCATATATAAATGAAGCGCTGAGTTATAAAATAAATACTTTTTCAATATTTGCTTTTAAATATAGATGTGTTTGGGGGCAAGTTGCGCGCGCGCGTGTGTGTGTGTGTGTGTGAGAGAGAGAGAGAGAGAGAAGTAGAGACAGACAGCGACAGACAGAGAGCGAAAGAGAGAGAGAGAGAGAAGTAGAGACAGCGACGGACAGAGAGCGAAAGATAGATAGAGAGAGAGAGAGAGAGAGAGAGAGAGAGAGAGAAACACTATGTCCACAAAAGCATATCAACCAAAGAAATTCAGTGTTATCGAGTTAATTCACAAACGAGCTCCTTACAGAATATTCCAGAATTATAAACTTCACTGAATATTAGCTCATTCCTGAAATGCCACATAATGGAGATATGATTAGAATTGGACGTCAGAGACTTTCTCGCGAAATATGGTCTATCTGCTGATTAAAAAAGAATAAGTGAATAGGGAACAAGCACTCCTTAAATATGACGGAAATAAAAATAGATAAATTGAAGCCTTATGTATGATTTTTATTGTTCAGTCTTGTAGTGTGTAAATATGCGCATGCGCGTGTACACGCATGCGCATATGTACGTTTCTAAAAGAAAGAAAGAAAGAAAGAAAGAAAGAAAGACAGAAAGAATTAGAGTAAACAAAAGCACAGGTGAAAAAACATTGGGATCATTATCTTTATTTTTTTTCTCACTCAGACATCCTAAAATACATAATTTTAAAAAATATTCCATAAATTATCTAGATTAGGATCACCATCTTTGTATTTATCACGGCATTTCGGCTGACAGAAAGGCGTGATCATTCCGGTGTAGTGTAATGGCTAGCAAGTTTGTCTCACTAGATCAATTACGAGAGAGTTCAATCCTCATTGGGTGCTCCCTATTTTTGGCCTTGTGCCGTATCTATGTTTAGGAAATCACTATCAAAGAAAGGCGACGGCATTTCGGCGTGGTGTAATGGTTAGCAAGCTTGCCTCGCTAGATCAATTAGGAGTGAGTTCGATCCTCACTGGGTGCTCCCTACTTTTGGCCTTGTGCCATCTCTAAGCTATATTCAAAAAACTATCGTGGAGTAAATAAAATGTTCAGTTCGAAATTCCAACAAATATCACCTGAAGAAGTAGGAGCGTAGAACGGCTGAAACGTCATTAATTTTTTTTTTTTTTATTTATATATATATATATATATATATATATATATATATATATATATATATATATATATATATATATATATATATATATATATATATATATATATACTATCTAAGTTCATATATTTTTATTATTGATTATCTGTACCTACTTAATTATATTAGTATTATATATCTAAGTTCATAAACCTACCGATCAGAGGCCTTGCTGCCGGACGTAGTTTATCGTCCTAACTAGGATACCTCGCTGTATAGGTTGAATGAGTTCGCTGAGAAGACACATTTTTGTCTTAAAGCCTTTTCTAAATGAATTAGAGCTGTATGATTGTATCTTTAGTTAAAAAAGATTTAGTCTTAAATCTTCTAAAGAAGGAGCCCAAGGTTTGAGCCATACATTTAGGATGTCATAAGTAGGAACAGAAATTCAACTATGTGGTTATTTTACTAACAGACGAGGTCGAAAGTGACATACAGAAATTCGAGAGTACCGCAGCAATATAAAGATTGACACCCCAGGAGCACTGAAGAGGTACACTGGTTCGATCTTGTGTCCACTGAAGAGGTCCACCTGAGGACCGGCCAGCCGAACATCCTTCCGCCATTGCCCAGTGCTGTTTTCGCTGGCTCGGCTACGTCCTGCAACAACCTGACGAACACCCTAACAGAGTCATCTACCAGTTCAACCCGCCATCGGCAAACTGGCGACGATCTCGCGACATACCCACGCAGTCGCTGGAATCGCATCGTCCACTGGCATATTAATCTGGCGGTGGAAGATACTCCGACATTGTGCCAAGACGGGGAAAGCTGGAGTGTGGATCTCGTGGGCTCAACGACTTCATGAATTTCTTTGGACAAATAAACGAGGAACGTGGGCCTACAGAATTGGTTGATTGCTTGATTGGTTTTTACGGTTTATCAACCCTTTTCAGTTTATTTAAAGCCAGATATTTATTTTTTAGATTGTAAGAATTTTGTTTTGAAGGTAAGTGTTTAGTGATACATGTTTTACTAATTAACCCATAGCTGGGGAGAAGAGATGAATTCATATATTTCTCAAGGGTATCTGCGCGTAAGTGAATATATAACGAACCCAAAAGGAATTGGAACTCGGCTCTCCGATTAACAATTACTAATTACACCACCCGCACATTCAAGCTTACAGTAATTTGTATTCCCTAGCGGCCACCCATTTAAGTACTGACCAGGCTTAACTTCGGTGATCGTGTAGGAACCGGTGTTTCAACGTGATATGGCCTAGAGCAGTTAACATTCACAGGTTAGAGAAGCAAAGAGAAATAGAAACGATGTGTGAATGGTTAGCAGAAAATGTACAAAGAAGGTTGGTAAAGTCTAGAAAAATACTTAGAAAAATAAAATAAGATAGTTGCGGAGAGTCATGATTACCTTTGTCCAGCTAGAATTTGGCACATTAAGGAAGAAGCTATCATACACAGCTACCGATTTTTTCGTTGACATGATATAAATGCAAACATATTTTAGCCGATGGTAATATATCGATAACCGGACAAACGTTCCTCTGGAAAAAGGCCCCCACCTTATACCAGACTGGGAAATGTCAAATGTTTAATTATTGTGCAATCAAAAACTATTGAATTATTTGCTAGACTGTGAAATACGTTTCATTCTTTTGTAAACCCGGATGTGTGATTTGGTAATACATCTTAGGAAATTATGAAAACGCTAACTGATTTTTTTCATTGATAAACTTTGTCTAATATTTGAAGCATTTCGTAGAATCGAAAAAGTTATCTGTTCAATATATATATATATATATATATATATATATATATATATATATATATATATATATGCGTTCAAATCTCTCTCTCTCTATCTATCTATCAATCTATCTATCTATCTATCTATATATATATATATATATATATATATATATATTGAACAATAAAAAAAATTAAAAAATTAAAATCTTCAGACACACTGGGTTGTAGATTAATATTCTTTCGTTTTTTTTATTTATTATTATTTCATTTAGATTCCTCGACTAGTTTCGTCCAAAATAGCCATCATCGAGAGAAGAAATATTTCTGCTTGCTGGTAGCAGTAACCTACAGAAATGAATGTCTTGATGGAGAAAATGAACTTTTGTCTGTAGTTTTCATTTGTTTATTTTTTATTTTTTTATCTTTTTAACATGAATCTTTTAACATTCCTAGTGTTGGTCAAACAGTCTCTTTTAAGTTGTTATTTGAGATAAGAGCTGGGTGGATCTATGCTTCTCTGAATCCCCTTGGTCAGTTTGACAGTTTTATTGGTCCTTGAGAGGGGATGTGTCTCTGTTTAGTTTTTGTGTGTGTGTTATTTGGTTCTTAGGGAGGAGTATATATATATATATATATATATATATATATATATATATATATATATACATGGGTTGGGATCAAATAAAGATGAAATATGACAGAATGATAAGATAAATAACAAATAGAAAACGTTTATCAATCTAACATATTTCACTTTTATCAAAGCTTCATCACAGACTGAGATATGGAGAAAAAGAAGGGAGACATTCTGGTATTTTCACTTTTGTTTTGTTTGATTTTCATTGATCAGTTATGCTTCACGTGCATTCGTCTCTTTAAACCAAAGTTAGTATAATATGTGGCGTTAATTTCTTGAAATTTCGGATGGACGTGTTGTCCTTCCTTCAATTCGGAACACCCCCAAATGATATTTCACGTTTTATATACAAGGGTGAGTCAAAAAGTAGTGGAATTTGTTTTATAATATAAGAAATAAGGAACATAATCAAACATACCGTACACCCTGCTGATGTATTAAATTACTTACAGCAGTTTTCATTTCATCATCACTTGACTTAACATCATCAGACTTCCATCACTTAGGTCAAAAGAAAGAGGCAGAGTGGGACAGACATTATTATTGCAATAAAGAAGTGAAAACTGTTTTAAGGAATTAGCTGAGTTTTACGAAGTTAGGATACATGTCCCTATTCGTAGTTCGAACACTGCCATCGAAAGAAACGGCGACACTGTTGAAATGTAACGATGTGGAACTGTGATGTATAGCTATATCTTGCTGTACGAAACGTTTGATTGCAATGCTTTACTTTTTTGACTTACCCTAGTAGACATTAATTTCATTTGATTTATTTGACAAAACGTTGAATCAACCAGGCCTGATTTTGGCGCCTACCTACTTCTGTAAGAGGTGAAGATGATAACTTTGGAGCGAAATAAGGCGCCATTGCAGGATATAGGATACTTTTTGTGTTAATATTAAATGGCCACGTATAGTTTCGTCTTGTTATTTTCTCCTCGAAATATTCGACATGAACTTCTAATTCTACAGGACATAAAATCGATGACGAAATTTAGTTAACGTCAAACTCCTGTAACTTTGTAAATTGTTCGCATAATATTTTCACAGGGCCGCAAGACAGCAATTGTATCAGCGATTAAGACAATTTTGTGTTATTGAAATCTCTCAAAGAAAATTCTGTGTGCCCACGCCATGTTCGATTGATTTACTTGAAATATAATCCCACACGCTGTTTTTAAACCCCATGAGTTTGGTAGGCATATTGAGAATGAGCTTAATTGTTAATAGAAAGAACCTTTTAACATATATCGAAGAAATAAACAGTTATCGTCAACCAAAATTTAAATCGGAGTTACTTGCCCTTCTTTTGGAATAGTAATAACTAGCAGTATAACCCGTCTTTGCCCGAGTCTTTCATTACTGGGAATTTTTGCCATTTCAATTGGAGCAGTTTAAGTTTAAAGTCAGCCTACCCGAAAATCAATATTAGTAACAACAATTGGGTGGAACTGAGACACATCAACCAAATGGTGGGTGTTAACAATTTAAATGCTGGTGGGGGGGGGGGGTTGCTGAAAAGGAAACTGTATAATAATAAATAATATTATTGTAATAATTTAAAGTATTTATGAAAGATATATATCCAAGAACAGATAGTAAATAATAAAATGTTGCTGAGAGTTATAATGGACAGGAAGTAGTGGAGAGCTATTGTCGCCAAAATTTTGGACTCAAAACTGGCACTGAAGAATTATCTATCAAACAAAAAAATTTCATCAAAATCGGATGAAAACTGTGGAAATGCATCACACACACACACACACACGCACACGCACACACACATACAGACACATATTTTGAGAATTATAGATATAGATTAATTTTGGAAACTCATCCTTTTCAGTCACAATGGAGTAATTTTAACTTTAGTTACATCATTTTAGAAAACACAAATATATTTCCACTTGTAGATATCGCTGGTAATTCTAAATATATAATCAACTCACTAGATTTTAAACAATCTAATAGCAATCCTGTTGATATATATATATATATATATATATATATATATATTAAAGACACACAAATGACAATGGTTAAACATCGGAAAGCATAAGGAAAATTAATTTCGTTTAATAAAATGTGGAAATAACCACTATTTGACTGATGAAAGTCGCGAGATCGGAAACGTGTGTAGCAAAAATATGGAAAATAAAGTATAATATATGTTTAAAAAATACACATTATAACCATAAACTTTTCCGGCTTCTTCTCTTTAAATTATACACTTTTCTCTCGTTGGACTAACTATAACTTCTCCTTTATATATATATATATATATATATATATATATATATATATATGAGTGATTGGTTTCTTCTTTACGGCTTATCAATCTTTTGCAGGTTATTTAAAGCCAAAAATATTTTAGATTGTAAGAATATTTTTGAGATATTACGGATTTACTGATACAAGTCCTACTAATTAACCCATAGCTGTGGGAGAAGAATTGGATTTATGCCTTCCTTAAGGGAACTTGAGCGTAAATGAATATAACGAAATTTCCAATTTCCAATTTCCAATTTCCAATTCCGATCCGTTATCCATTAAACGATTCGCACATCCAAGTTTACAGCACGTGACATTCCCAAGCGATCACCCATTTAGGTACCTATCAGGCTTTCTTATGATAATATTGAACTATTTAAAGATGCTTGAAAAGAGGACAAATGAGAAGACTGACGTGTGAAAGAGGTGGTATGACAATAATAATGAAAAAAATACATTTAAAGACGCATATGTTAAAAACTCCTAATAATAGAACTGCAATTTTTAACAAAATTGGTAAACCTTTAAATAAATAATACAAAATACTTGTAAAATTTCTAATAAATACTAAAAATTAGGTTACGTCAAGTAATTCTTGAATGATGGATTAACATTTTTTTAAGAGCGGTCATTTTGCTATTGAAAATAAAAATTTCGCAAGCAATAACAACTTCAGATTTAATTTTTAATACTTTTTTCAGCTGATATTTATCGAAATAAATACATATAGTGTAATAAATTCGGGACAAAATAACAAAAAATATAGATACAAAAAACACATAACACTTATACAAAGATATATATATATATATATATATATATATATATATATATATATATATATATACCAGTCGAATCCATTACATTCACTTACATGCTAATATCTTTTGGGAAAGGTATTAATCCACTTTCTCTCCCTCCAGCTATAGGTAAATAGAAGGACAAACCGTGTTCTATAGCCATTATGGCAACTAGTCTAGGAGAAGGAAAACTCTGAATTCAAAAACCTGTGGAGGATCGTTTGGGGACTTTTTGGCGCGTAGTGCACCAGGTCTCAGTATTCGGCCCTTTAAATAGTGTGGTTTATTCTGCCCAAAGCCTTGACCACTATAATAAAATCATATGTGCTGGTGTCTGGGCTGTCGGTTCCTAGGGACTAAGCCCTCATACGTCGAATACCTCAGGAGAGTTCACCATATATATATATATATATATACTAATTACTCCTTTTCACATTTACTCCCTTTCCTAACTCTCAACATATCTATACCTTTATTGTGAAAAAAAACGTTGTGTTGTGCAAAGAATTTAGCCAAGCAAGAATAGACAGGAGACACACCTCAGCAAAGAAAGGGACCCGAAAAGTGTATTACGTCATATTCAATGATCCAAGTAGCAGCATTAGGAGTTACTAATTACATGCTTCCTCAGTAACAACATATATTTTATCACCTTTGTTATTAACATTTCGCCTTATCACAATGTGTGATACATAATAGAAAATGTGATAAAATAAACAAAAAAAAAAAAACTAAGTGAAATCATCTAGACTATCCAAACACATATTTACAAAAAAAGGAAATTTAAAAGTTTAAAATTTCAGCGTTCCCTTCCCTGCTCATGTGTAGTTACATGAATGTAGGCATCACTTTCGTCCGATGAAGTCCTAAAGTCTCACACTAAAATTATTTTTCTACTTTTTCATTAATTTTCCTAATATTGTTCTGGTATATAAAACTTATATATAATTTTCTCCCACCTCTCTCTCTCTCTATATATATATATTTATATATATATTAAAAAAATGTTAATCCATCATTCAAGAATTACTTGACGTAGCCTAATTTTTAGAATTCATTAGAAATTTTACAAGTATTTTGTATTATTTATTTAAAGGTTTACCAACTTTGTTAAAAATTGCAGTTCTATTATTAGGAGTTTTTAACATATGCGCCTTTAAATGTATTTTTTCATTATTATTGTCATACCTCTTTCACACTGTCAGTCTTCTCATATATATATATATATATATATATATATATATATATATATATATATATATATATATATAAAAATTTAAATGTCCTCTGGGTGTTTGTTTCGGCGGCTGAGTTTTCATTTGAATGATATGCCCAACGTTTCTAATATCATATCAGCATACCTATCCACATTCGTAATTCAGAAAAATTCTCGTTGAAAATACATTTATACATTATCATGAAAATTATAGACGTAAACTAAAAATTCTTGAAGATATTAAAAAATTGAAACCAAACCTTAATAAATGAATTATGAATACTGCGCAAATGTTTTAAAATGTGTACAATAGATAGTTTACAATATCAAGGTTTACACTAATGTTTTAATACTAATTTCTTAGAAATTCTCGACACACCATACTTAGTTACCTCCCCTGAAGCGGTGTCAAGCGATCATGTACTCACTCAGCCTTCTTCACTTCACAAGTAAAAAAATTAACTTTCAGATAAACACAGTAATATTGTCTTTGAAAATGATGAATACTACAATATTTGTCTTGAAATAAACAACAGTTGGATGATGACATTGTACTATGTCGAAAGTACTTGGAATAAAATAATATGTAACAAGACGGCAATTTTCTCGTTCATTATTAATGACAGCAAAAAGCTTGAATATGAAAGGATACAATTGAAAATAAGTAGACAAAACTTGTCTAAATTATTCAGTGTAACATGTTTCAATGTATATATATATATATATATATATATATATATATATATATATATATATATATATATGCACGCGGTGTGGTAAAAAATATCGGGACCGTTGTTATGGTAATGGAACTAGAGTGAAGCTGCTTGCCACCTTGAACTCTGTCACGCATAGAAATTTCGTCATAACGTTCTCGTTCACTTCCATTGATATAGACATGTTTGGGAGGGAAGTGTGTAGAGTGTGGTCGTCTCATCACACCACAGACCATTGTTTGTGACGCATTTTTGTGCCAAGGGAAACATTCCCGATGTCCAAAAACCACCATATTCCCCAGATCACGCACCTTGCGATTTTTTCTTCATCAAAAATCTAATTCCATTTGAATAGGACAAGATTTCGGATACCGGGGAAATCCGAAAGAATGGGACAAAACAGCTCTTTGCTATAACCAGAAAATAGTTCTAGGAATATGCCTATCAATGGAAACGACACTGGATAAAGTGTGTGGCTTCAGAAGGGGGACTACTTTAAGGCGAACAGAGCTTGTCATTAAAAAGTACAATATTTATTGTGAATATATAAGAGTTATCTTATCTTCACACTCGGAATTTCGCAGACACAGCTCTGTTCGTCAGGGGTAAGATAAATCTATTTTCAAAATTTTGTTTACCATACTGAAATCACCTAGTTCTTGATAATGACTGAGAAAGCTGAAAATTCTTGAAAAAACAAAACAAAACATGAACTTCGGATAGTTTATTTATCATTTAAATCTCGATATAAAATTCATAAAATATTTATCTCCTTCAGTCTTCTAAGTATGACAGCCTTTTTCTGCTTTGCAATCCAGCATTTGAAAGGTGCAATCATCTCAAGCACTGAGCATGACTTCATCGAACCGGAGGCAACCATGTCTGCAACTTTAAAGACAAGGCAGTACTTTTATGATTAGTTTCGTATTGAGACACGCACGCGCGTGCGCACCAATATGATTTTTATACGTATATGATATTAAGGGACTTCTTCACTCACGCCTACTGTATCTGATCGCAGAGAGGTATTATCTTTGTTTTTTAAAAATATTTTCTGATATTTATATCCGATGTTGGGGATATGCAGGCGGCTAATTTTTACCCAGATACCGTAGGCTATCAGTAATTGTACCACACCTAACTACAGCATAGAGTATAATTAAATGTAAGCGGTGGGAAGAATATGATTTATGTCATCAAATATGGTACATATATGCTTTCAAGCCAGTTATTTACGTACACACACACACACACACACACACACATATATATATATATATATATATATATATATATACACACACACACACAGAAACACACATACATACATAAATAAATACTTTGATACACCTATATATATATATATATATATATATATATATATATATATATATATATGTATTTGTTAAAGAAATTAACTATTGGTATTACGTACTTTTCCATGGTTATAAATATATTTTGATTTTAAGTCTTCCTTCTCTGATATTAAACTGTATGCGCACACACACACACGCACGCACACACACACACGCACGCACACACACACACGCACGCACGCACGCACACACACGCACGCACACACACACACACACACACATATATATATATATATATATATATAGAGAGAGAGAGAGAGGTTTATATATATACCCTTGTGCAAATTAACTGAAACAAAACGAATAATTCCATTATTATTTACTTTTATTCGTATTTTTACAATCAAACATGACCCAATGCACATGTCAGTACTTCGTATGTCCATTCCACGAAGCCGTTCTTTGCAGATTGACCACAGATTCTCGAGTGGATTTAAATCAGGAGAGTTTCTGGTTCAGTCTATAGAACTTTGATTTGTTCACTGGTAAGGTTTGCCAGTTTGTTCATGCAGTGCTACAATTTTCGTACGCTTTCTTGGAGTAGTGTCCATTGCAGACAATGGCCGTAGGACAACTAATCGACAGTCGAGACAATAGTGTCGAGACATGATAAAAATCTGATACAGCCTTTTTAATCCGGGACTCTTTGACCAGGGCACTGGCGAACTAGAAAAAATGCCGGATGACAGAAAACACCATTAAAAAACAATTTAAACACAGTCTTGCCAACTCATTGCACATATATATTTTGATGTGCTATCAAAGGAAGAATAAAGCTGCTTTAAACAGGAAATAAAACAACCATTAATGCTTCCAAACAAAGCTTTATTGTTGCATACAATAAAAAAAAGTCTAAAGGAAGACTAAAAATGAAAAATAATATATACTTACAATACTTTATGCAGCTATATATATGAAATAAGAAAGAACATGTCACCAAAAGATTCTGCTGCTGTCGGCTGCTGTGGAAAGTTGTAAACAGCGTGAAGCGCTGACCTTGTAGCCGCTCAACGAACTAATGGCGGTTGATTAATAAATTACTGAACCATGTGATTTGCCGGATTAAAGAGGTCGGACTGTGTATCATAAAATAAAGTTTTTAAAATATCCTATATTTATGAAAGGAGAAGTGCTTAATAGCAGAGAAAGAAATTATCTAAATACAATATCTAAATATAAGCAGTGTTGTCATAGGTATGAACACTGAAGAGTAAAGACTTTTTCATGCTTAATCGTCAGTCTATGTGGGTGGAAGAGTAACTCGACTATTTTTATATTTATCATTGAATGATTATCGATAGAAAGGCCGGTTATTGTTTATTTCCGGATTATTGTATTTTAATGACGGCTAAGGTGTAGGACTGTTTGTTGTTAGTATCCAGGTAACTAAGACATAAGTCATAACTTTAATGTGTATATTTTTAAATAATTTTACAAGATATGTGTTTTTTTCAAGTTTTAAGTAACGTAGTAAAAATTTGTTTTCATGTCATTTTTTATGCTAAAGGCATTGAGTTTATTAAATATCATCAAAAGGGCCACACCATCAATGGAGAGTACTATGCCAACTTGCCGAGACAGTTATGAAAGCCCGAGAAAACTGACAAAAGGGGTCTTGTTTCATCAGGACAATGCCCCAACACACAAGTCCTTGTTTCAATGCTACTGTGTGTGACTGTAGCTTTGAACTGGTTGATAAGCCTCCCTATTCTCTAATGAAAATTTTATTGATCAACTTACCTGTTCTCCTGATTTGGTTCAATCTGACTGTCATCACTTTCAAATATGAAAAAAACATTTGACTGGGAATCAATATTACAGTGATGAGAACATCATATCTACTCGTGATGACTGTTTTGACACATAGGATGAAAGCTACTTCACCAATGAGATCCAAGCACTGAAACACCGATGAAAGAAGGGTGTTGACCGCAAGGGGGACTATGTCAAAAAAATAAACCTCATTTGGTCACATTCCATGAATGTATCTTGGTCAGCCCATGAACTTTTCAATCAATGCTCGTATGTTCATATTTTGTATTTAAGTCATTTTTGTAATTTGAGTTGATCTGGGAAATTAATTACAACTATTTCCACTCTAAATATACTTTACAATCTTTCGAGTTTGTACTCTAGGCTAGTACTGTTTTCCTTACTTTTTTTGTTATTTTTGGTGTGTTTTAAAAGTCACATATATCTAGAGAGTGTTGTGCTGTTCGCGTTTGGCAAACAAATAAATCGTCGGTCTACTCAGATAGTGTTTTATCATCAGTAGTTCCTTTCAGTTACGTCAATTTTTTTCTATAGAATTCAGCTGGTTAAGGATAAAAGTTTGTTAGATATAATGGATCAGTCAATCATTCTACTGGTAATAATAATAATAATAATAAGAAGAAGAAGAAGAAGAAGAAGAATTGGAAGAAGACAGCAGTGAAGGTTGAGGATAAAATTAACCTAAGGAAAGCTTCAGTTTCGTGTAAAAGACGCTGGCCGATTTTCGAAGCCATTAGGAAGAAAACGGCGTCTTATATGGCGTCAAATACGATGATCAAAACAGTAAATCTGTATATACTTACATATCTATCTATCTATCTATCTATCTATCTATATATATATATATATATATATATATATATATACCCGATGAGAACGAAAGTAATATATGATTTTCAACGTTCACAGCATTGATCCAAAAGAGGGCTCGATACCGATAGTAGAGCGATAATTATTTATTTATTATAATTTTATCATATAGACAAAATCATTTTACTCACTACAAAGATGCAACTTCGTTTCAGTGCATTTCAACTGCTCATCGAAGTTGCATCTTTGTAGTGAGTAAAATGGTTTTGTCTATAAGATAAAATTATAATAAATATATATATATATATATATATATATATATATATATATATATATATATATATATATGCATTAAAATAGGGCAGAATTTTTATTTGTTAATCCGACAGATTTTAATACTTAAACATCATTTTAGTGGTTATCCATATTTGAGTAGAGCCACCTTTTATTTATTAAAAATTCTCACTAAAGAAAAGTATAAGACACTATTCCACTTTGCTTGATCTTTGAATCCTGCCGAAGAACGCATACTTCTCTTTAATAAGATTCTCTCAGATATTCAGGCCGGTAGACGAAAATTAACAAATATTCTCTTTAATAAACGGAACGTCTACTCAAATATGGATATTGACTAACAATAATGTTTAAGTAATATAATAAATTTATATATATATATATATATATATATATATATATATATGTATAATGTCATCCATAGACAGACTGTTTCGCTGTATCACAGCTCATCAGTGTGGCTAGACGTCCGGTTGCCTCTAGTTAGAATCGAAACCCGACTGAATTAGCGTCATATATATATATATATATATATATATATATATATATATATATATATATATATATATATATATATATATATATCCAGGTAAGATGAGGACGAATACACTACAATTCCAACGTTCAAAACATTTGATTAAAAGAGGGCTCAATACAAAGTAGAACAATATTCTTTATTTTACATCGAAAACATGTCAAAATCGCTACAAAATTGCAGTCGCGTTTCGATGAGTATCAACGGATCCCATCAGGCGATTGTAAATACATTGTCTAATGTACAATATATATCCATTTACACCCGTTCCCGTTTCACGTCTGTTGCTGCCATTGATTTCAAATCTACGGGTCATGACCCATTTATGAAAAAAATAATTTCTTAATTTTTGCTTCTTCCCTTAGTTTAAATTTAACTTCCGTCATATTCGATTGGCTGATCTGAGTTAAGCCCACAAACCTTATAACCACCAGCTTTTTTCTTTTTTCGTAAAAAGAGGCTATATTTTGCTTTTAAATTTTAATAAATCGTTCACCCGCCAGTAATTTACAAACGCCTGATGAGATTCATTTGATACGCATCGAAACACGATAGCGATTTTGACAATTTTCGATGTAATATCCTAAAATAAAGAATAAAGTGTATATATATATATATATATATATATATATATATATATATATATATATATATATATGCACTCATTATTGCATTATCTACTTATTTATCTGTCTATCGTATTCGTTGTTGATGACTGTTTTCGCTCAGACTGAATTCAGTATTTGATTATATGAATATCAGATTTATGCTTATCAATCATAACGCCATTGTTGTGGTTATTGATGAGATTTCACTGATGGATGAGAAAGCCATAAATAGTGATATACCTTGTCAATCATAAGTTTCTTGGAAAACGCAATCAATAGAACACAATCTGTTATCAGATAAACACTAATTGTAATCACAAACATTTATGCAATAAGGACTTTTCCTTCAACATAATTAATAACTCATTTCATGACTTCCATCACGTGATTCTCTCCACATTATCGTCAGTTCACTTATAATGACACGACAAGGTGATTTTGCGACATAGGATCGTTATTTTAGGCTGTGTGACAAGATACACTAAATATTGTAAATATCTATCGGAAGACAATTTCATTGATTTTATATAAGATCTTTTTATAACGGTCAAAGACAAGGAAAAAGAAATTGTCAACCCATCTCTTATCTCGCCAGTTACAAGATAAGTTGACTGGATTCTATTGCCTTGAGTTTCCAACCTAGTCTAGGAGCAGGAAAATTCTGAATTAAAATAAAATCAACCTAAAGAGGAATGGCCTCAGTCAGTCTATCTTACCCAAGACACACCATTGCTACCATGGATCTAATGGGTTACACGGAGTCGTGATGTGATTACATATAATTTGATTCTTTCAAACACCACATTAATCGAATAGGCTGAAATAAATTTTTCAAGAGTTCGATATATAGAATTATATAGCTTCTCTTCTATGTACCGAGGTCCTTCAGGATGTGAGCGATCATGGCTCTCAACAACTTCCTATTCTTAATAACTCTAATCAAAGTTTACCATCTCTCACAGTCCCTTTTTGCTATCCATTTAAACAAGACCGTTAGTAAGGTTACTTGATGTTTTTCCTCTACTCTTTCAATATGTCCCGTCTCTTTCTGATTCTAAATATATGTCCTTTCTTTGTTTCTATTTTTCTTGTTCCTCACATATTCTGTTCATGGTATTCTCATCATGCTTCTGTAGGCCCACATTTCTGTTTCGTTTTTGGAAGGTATATTTCGCTATTCCAGTGCGCCTTCCGATTTTGGCGTCGGATGTTCCGTCATCCATTATGAGACTTGCTCCTGAATAACCAGCTGGCTAATAGCATATACGTAAGAACAAGCTGGGCATCTCATGGAACAATCGATACCAAACCATTCTACAAAGATCAGTACTGATGTAATGGGTCATTTCCTTGGTAGATACTACACACTAGTAGCCTTATGCCAGTTTTGTTTTGTGGTACCATAGTCCGAAGACGAATATTTTTATGATAGAATGTTAAATAGAAGAATTTTACGTTCTCTAGAATTACCTTTTGTGGAGACGACATATAGTCTCTGGTCGAAGTGTTTTTTTTTTTTAGAAGGATCTTGTTCATCAAAGCCGAGAAACAATAAGGAGTGTTTTGAGTAAACAAAAGACTGTAATATTAAAGGCAATTTGCAAAGGAAATACCCTAGAGAGCTTCACCAAATACCGCACCTTGTGTAAATTTTATTTTTAAAACAATGGATTTAACGTTAATCTTAGGGCCTCTATAATTACAAGGATTCACCTTGAGGGCCTGACATTTAAAAGTGAATCAAAACATCAGTAACAGAACATGTTGAAAAATATTAGTCTCTGTTACTCTAATAAACATTAAACATGGTTTTTTATACTATGAAGGATCTCACCCTGGATTACTAAAATGAATACAGTCTCCTCCTCGTTATCCGCGGAATGGGGGGGGGTAATTAAAAATTGACTAATGTACGTGCTCGGGTTCCCCACGTTAAATAACTGACCTCTGTCTATATTTCTGAGATGAGGCATTATGTACACTATTTACATTATTCGGACTATTGTCTTCATCTTTGTCGCCATATTTATTACAACGTTTCGGCTGTTGTACGCTCCGGCCTTCTTCAGGTGGTTAGAATGTCGAACTGAACCCTTTATTTCGCTCCCTGGGGTAGACTGTTCTAGTTCCACGTGCCATGTTTTAATGGATGTCAGTTATTTCCTGTTAATTTCCCCCTGAAGTTCTCCACTGTCTTAACCGGGTATTGAACTCACACTCTAACCACCTGAAGATCTAACTAACGCCATTATCCACTGTGCCATGTGTCTTCAAGTCTGAATAATGTAAATAGTGACCTACTGTTGCATCTCGTCCACGTGAGGGTGGAGGGGCCATGGTAAAATACCCAAGTCTAGGCTATGATCGTATTGTAGCATTTGTTCCACAGATATAACCAGCTAAGACATGCTTTGTGACTGATCCCGCACAAACGGGAGTAGATAAAAATTGACCATTGAACCATGTGTACGCGCTCGGGTTCCCCTCGTTAAATAACTGACTTTGTATCACATCCTGCTTCAGTTGCGGGGCTGTGTGTAAATACCCAAGATTTCCGCGGTCCGTGGGATGATTATCATCTCTCAGTTGCGACTCTGTCTTCAAGCAGAGTACGACTCAGTTGCGGACAGAGACGCAGCTGAGGAAAATAAACTTTGAGGTGCTCGGCCCTGGGGAATAGCTGTCCGAGGTTGCACCCTCTCATTGCGATAGAGAAGGGATCTGTGCTTTCGGGGGCTTGGGGAATTGTGTACCTGACCCGAGTATACGGGCTCGGATTCCCCACGTTAGGGATGACCTTGTGTCGCACCCCGTTTCAGTGGCAAAACCTGTGTAAATAAAAGCCTTCCGCAGTTCATGCCATGGGAGGATTATCATGTCTTAGTTGCGGCTCTATCTTCTGTCAGAGTTGCACTCTGACAGAGTCGCAGCTGATATAAATAAATACTGTTAGGTGCCACGTCCTGGAAATTAGAGGCATCTCCCATTACACTAGAAAGTGGGGTATCAGTTAGTCGCTACCGAGGCCAGCGCAACCAATTTGTGTACCTGGCTCGAGTGTACGTGCTCGGGTTCCCCACCTAAAATCCAGTCTCGTCTCGATCCGGTGTAAATTACCAGCCTTCTGAAGTCAAGATGACGAGGATCAAAGTGTAGTATCTGTTCCAGCAGCTGACGACAGCTAGCTCACAATTCTAGCCTCATTTCCAGCTTGCCATCGGCCATCGCTCTCGCCATCTCCAGTAGGCCTCCAGCTCCAACAAGATTTTCGCTCCAGCCATCTTTGCCAGTAGTAACGATATGCAATAAACTGTCCTTTTCAGAACAATGACTTTTCAGCAACCACAAAACTGTCCCTCTTAGGACAACGCTATTCTCAAGCTCTACATTAGCTTGCAGAATTATTTTTTTTTTGCTTTGAGCACTGTAATATTATTTTATTTTTATATATTTTTTTTAACAAAAATAAACTTGTCAATATATTTTTTACTCAATTCTTCATTTTGTTTGTGGCTGTCTTCCGTCAATCAATATCTGTTTGCGGGCCAATATACCACGTGCAACAACAGTAAAGACGTGGAGAATGACCCGAACAATGTAAATAGTGTAAATAATTACAATACCTCATCTCAGAAATATAGACAGGTCTCGATGTTAATCATTTACTCTAATGTCCTCCTAGGAGGGAGCCTCTCTGATGTCGTGTATAACTACTA
Source organism: Acanthosepion pharaonis (assembly GCA_903632075.3). Lineage (NCBI taxonomy): Eukaryota > Metazoa > Mollusca > Cephalopoda > Sepiida > Sepiidae > Acanthosepion > Acanthosepion pharaonis. The sequence goes on from CAHIKZ030003536.1 coordinate 2,430,364, forward strand.
ACTTTTAAATGTGATTTAAAGGTAATTACAAATTATTTTTGTCGTAATTAGATGAGTCGGCACCATTCTTTAAACCAGGGATCCCCGTGTCATGTCTAAGCAAATTGGGGTGACGTGCCAGATGAAATCATAGGTTTTCTGTTAGAATTTTCTTTCGCTAATGTAGATGGCCGAGCTTGTTATAAAGGACTACTGATCCTTGGTAGAATTATGCCAACAGTCTTACCTTTTGAAGTTTTGCAGATTCCAAGCAATATTTGGAGAAAAAGACAACAGTTGTTTAATAATAGTGATACTAGCACAGTAAAATGCATGAAAAAGAGAGTTTTAGGAATTAAACAAAACAAACAAAAACAACCCATCACTTAATATTAGAGTTTGTTCAAAATGCATATATTTGTAATGTTGTAATGATTATCTAAGGGATTGTTTAGAACAAAACAAAGCTAATAATAATTTTTAATAACAAAAAGCTAATAATTTTTTCTTTTATTCAAACACCTATCTCTGGTAGCGGTTCAAACGACGCAACTACTTCAACCACCAGGTAGGTGACAACACGATCCATGTTTTTTTTTAGCGATCACACTTCCTTACATATAAGGATCTTGAAATCGAAATTGAAAAATCTGTGGCAACTTAAATTTACTATGACAATTGGAGTCATGAGTACGATAAAAAAAAAAGGTACGTACAAAAACACTAGTAAAATCCCCAGTAACCTCTGTTTAGAAAGTATTAAAAATTTTACTGCGTGGAAATTATCCTCAACAAATGTAAAGAAAATTTAAACACTGTACATGTTAAGTATCGCTTAACATCAAAATTTATGCAAACTAACACCACTCACAATGAGCGACTATTGGACTTCAAACTCAACTCAGACCTCAAGTGGAACTCGTATATACTATCCAGCACTAAAGATGCTGGAAAAATGGTCGGTTCTTTGTACCGCTCCAGTAAGTACCTGACTCCTCTTGTTATCCTCTTCTTTTATAAGAGTCAGATCAGACAATAGAGTACTGCTGCCATATTTGGGCAGGAGCCGCCCAGTCCTCACTTTACAGTCTCGATAGGCTCCAAAAGCGTATCCGCGTGGGTGACAAATATTTTCCACCATGCAAACCCCTCTCTCACAAGCAAAACGTCGCAAGCCTCTTACTGCTCCTGTTGCTATTTCCATGGAAAGTGCTCACACAAACTATATTCCTTAGTTCCACCACTTCTACGCACCTTGTAGCGAACGACCTTCATTCTTTTCGTATTCTATCTGTCGGAAGTAAATTCCACTCGAGCAGCTTCTTCCCGTTAATAACTGTTTTGTTGTGCTTCTTATTCTCTAAACTCTACATTGAGTGGCTCCAGGGCCTTGTACAGGATGAACCTCACTGCCAAAAAACAAAAAAAAACAAACAAAGAAAACAAAGAAAACAGGATGCATATATTTCTTACCTTCCCTTACTCTAGGTCTCAGTTGGTAAGAGTTTATCCTAAATCTTCTGAAACATCAAATACCGTAATTCCTCATGTATAATACGTTTTCATCCATAATACGCGCACCTAAAATTGTGCTGAAATTGCTGGAAAATGGATCTACTCATGCATAATACGCACACCTTGTTTGGTAATCAAACCTTATAAATTGTACCTCTCCAATTTCATTACGTCCAGCGTTTCCCACTCTTATTTTAAAAAAATCGTTTAAAAAACATAGAATAATATTATTCTAATTTAGTTTTATGATAATTCTTATTTTTTAAAGACTCTTTGTAGCTGTGCATAATACGCAGCCCTGATTTTACTTATTATGTTTTAGAAAAAATGCGTATTATACATGGAGAATTACGGTAATAATAATAATTGTAATAATAATAATAATAATAATAATGATTTCTCTCGACACAATTTAGGTTTGTCATTTTCATTGGCTACTTCTTAATATTAACGATTTCCCACCTGCGTGTGATATTGTGAGTCTTTCTACTACAAACGTTATTTTACTTGCATTGATATTGAAATTGATATCGATTATTCATTAATTTCATGATTGCTCGTTAGCATTTGATGCTGGGGCGGGTTGTTATCCACGTGACATGTCAAAAAGCTGGCATTTTAGGATTTGGTCATTAATAGTTGATGACTCGTAACTCGCTTTTTTCTTCCTTTCATGACTGTGATAAAGCACAGAATGTTTTGTCAGAGACAGTAAATACTTACAGCAAATACAAAGAATGGAACTTTAGGCTGAAAGATCAGAGATTTTCTATTTATAAAGTTAGTGTTTCTTATTTACCAAATAAGCTTTTAGGCTGAAAGGAAACGAATTGTTAATAACTGCTATTTCACTGAAATGTAGATTTTTTAGAAAACGGAAATTTATATTTCAACAAGTTCTGGTCCCTAGTCTTTTGAACAGAAGTAGAGGTTTATCCATTGTTTCCTGTTTAGGATTAAGTATTCGCTATTTTCTAAAGTCTTTTCCTTCTTGTATTATTTACATTATTTACACTGTAATCCTCATCTGCATTATCATATTCACAACGTTTCGGCCGTTGTAGGCTCTGGCCTTCTTCAGGTGATTGGAATTTCGAATTAGAATATTATGATTATTTACATTATTCGGACAGTTATCCTCATCTTCATTGCCATATTCACAACGTTTCGGCTATTGTACGCTCTGGCCTTCTTTGCGTGAATTTTGAATCGAACCCTTTGTTAGATTGTTCTAGTTCTACGTGCCATGCCTCTTCCGGATGTCTCGGTTATCTCCCTTTAACTAACTCTCTAAGATTTTGGTTCACCACTGCTGTGGCCTGGTACTGAACTCACAACTATTTGGGTCTAGTCACTGGATTTAACAAACATCTTTATCAATTGGGCCATGTGTCTTTTCCTTCTCTTTCACTCCATCTTGCTTCTTAGTGTCGATATTACATCGTTTTGTGTGTATTGATAAAAAATAAAGTCATAGATTTTTCCATTTTTTTTCGGCAGATGAATTTTTTTTTTTTTTCGAGTTGAAAATTCCAATGGAATTAAAAATGCCAAAAGCGTTCACCTTTTAGAGAGAGAGAGAGAGAGAGAGAGAGAGAGAGCGAGAGAGAGAGTGACTTGTATGTGTTACGACATTCATGGTGACCACGTATATACAGACCGCAGAGTTACCCTATTTCAAGGCAAATGTGCCGATACGTACGTAAATAATCATTATAATTTATACGAGTAGTACGTATATATATATATATATATATATATATATATATATATATATATATATATGTGTGTGTGTGTGTGTGTGTGTGTGTGTGTGTGTGTGTGTGTGTTGTAAATGTTAGATATAACTAAAATTTGTAAAAGGACAGTATGAAGAAAGATAAATGGAAAACCTATCAGATTATATATATATATATATATATATATATATATATAGAGAGAGAGAGAGAGAGAGAGAGAGATATGGGAAAGTCAGAGAAATATATATATATATATATATATATATATATATATGGAGAGGTTGAGAGAGAGAGAGAAAGAGAGACAACGGAGCAAGGAAATTGTTACCTAATCAAAATGTTCCATTTTCATTTTGAAACATTTTTTCATTTATAAATTTGGATTATGTAATATGGGCGTCATGAAAATAGCTTTCTTTTTTTTTTTTTTTTTGTTCTTTAATTCATTTTTATTTTTGGGGTTGGTATGTGCTCCGAACATACAACCTATAAAATATATTCTATCTACACAAAATAAGCATCAATAATTTGCTAGAAATGTATTCCTCGGGCTAGAATTCTGTTGCATAAAAACATGTTTATACATATTTATTTACAAATCTGACATCCACTCTTACAACAGGAAAAAAGTTTTTTTTTTTTCGATTTTACATAACACACACACAAACATTTATATATATATATATATATATATATATATATATATATATATATATATATATATATATATATGAAACTCTATAATTGAAGAAATCCATTAGAAGGTTAGAAAAAGTCGTTTCTGCATTTAAAAGTTGCTTTAATTTTTGACAAACAGACACTTTGCTAGAAAATATAACAATTGTAAGTAATTGTTAACTAAAGAAATGCCAATAACAAAAGACTTCATTCTATAAAATATGCTCATTACTTGAGCAATATTGAAATTGATATTGTTGTTCTGGGTATGACGATAAACTACATTCTGCAGCAAAGCCCCTGATCGGGAGAGTGGTGTTTTTGAGAAGCGTGAAACCATCTCTTAATTGCTGTTGTTCCCAGGTTCAGCCTGATCTGGGGTAGTAGCACCTGTTAGGGTCCCAGCTCTGGGAAAATAGCGATCCCTAAACAAAAACAGAATACTATGAAAATATAAAAATACATTTTTATAGAAAAATTACAAATAATACCTATTTATAGTAGAATTACAAATAATACCTATTTATAGTAGAATTACAAATAATACCTATTTATAGTAGAATTATCAACAAAATATTTCATAGCAAAACAGCCAACATTTAATTTTATCTGTAGTTGAAGGCATGCAGTCGCTTTCAAAATATTTAGTTGAAGTCATAAACTTGTGTTCAAAAGATTTAGATTTCGTCATTAAATAACCCATAGAGGTGTTGATATGCCGCTAAACAAAAACAAGCAACTGAACATGAAAGAACTCTTTCATGACATTAATCCATATAATACACTACAATTTCTTTAAAAAATCAGACTGTATTCCAAAACTGCGCGTGAGTACAGACGTAAGAGAGGCTTCAGATCGCGGGTGGACATGTCTGTCAACGCCGGTTACTTTCCCATTAGCTGAGAGACTAACGAGGGACAGGTGACAGATGATGCGAGTTGTCGTGTTTGGGTGCGCGAAGTTTTCGTGTTAGTTTCACCGATTGTAATTTGAAGAGAAAAACTACGAGAAAAAACGAGCGGCTTGCCTGGATAACTTTTGACATTCAGGATTAACCCTTCCCCCCACTAACGAGATTTACCAATTGGTCGAATTTAAACTACAAAAATATAACTTCAACAAAACTACAATATAAAACACACACATCACCGCCTCTAGTAGTTATGTCCGCACAAACATGTATATATACAAAAGCTGAGTATCATATACCATGTATTCACTTGTGAAAGCAGAATAACATCATGTTTGTATTACTTGAAAAATCACAAGAAAATTAAATTTCGCCATTAAAGGAATTGATATAACGTTAAACAAAACAAACAATAATTGATGACTTTTTCGACGGCCTTACATATTTCAAAATTATTACGTAAGGCATTTATAATGATATCATAATAATAATAATAATAATAATAATAATAATAACTTATATAACATATATATAATAACATATAATTTATATAATAACAATAATATTATAATGAGGTAGATTATTATAATTGATATATGTTGCTTGGCTACAATTTATGCCCTGATCAGAGTTCACTAAAATACATGGCTGAGCCGAAAAGTTCATTGGCTGACTAGGAAGGAGTGATTCTAAAACTGTGAAACCTTGCATGCATGAATTTCAATTCTTATTAATAACTGCATTGTTTCTTTCTTGATATCTGATCGTTCAAAGAAGACTTCAAAAATAACAAGTAGCGACATTCGTTGAAAATGAACAAAATTTGGAAACGTGGTGCAATCAAGTACCTGAAGAAAAAAGGATTTAGAACAACAACCCCTCTCCCACACCATGCTGACATGGTTGCTAAATTAGGGTATGATGCTCCAGCTTTATCAACAGTGCAAAAGTGGGCAGCTGAATTTAGCAGGATAAGGGAGTGTCACAAGATGACCCAAGGTCTGGACGTCCTGTAACTACCATCATCGAGAAAAACATTAGACGTGTTCACCACGTGTTGATAGATGACAGGCGATTAACTATAAATCAAATAGCCAATGTTATTTGTATGTTCCGTGAGAGAGATGAGAATATTCTACAAAATGAACTTGGCATGATGTGGTTCATATAAAAGCTATGATTTCGAATGCTGATTTTCAAAGTAGACAAGGAAATCTCTTTCCCGTTAGAAGACTTGGGTAACAAAATCTTACTTGTATTATTGACATTATTCGTACTGTTATCCTCGTCTTCATTGCCATATTCACAACGTTTCGTCCGTTGTAAGCTCCGGCCTTCTTCAGATGTTTGGAATTACAAACCGAACCCTTTATTTCGTCCACCGGCGTAGATTGTTCTAGTTTCTCATGCCATACCTCTCCGGGGTGTCTCAGTTATCTCCCTTTAACTCAACTCTCCAAGTTTTTGGTTCACCACTGCTGTGGCCTGGTATTGAACTCCCCACTCTTTGGGTTTAGTCATTAGATCTAACAAACCTCTTTATCTACTGGGTCATCTATGTATGAATTTTGGTGATTTATAACCCAAATGTCTCAGAAACTATTTCTTACCAGTGCTCATATCGCATTTATTATTATTATTATTATTATTGCATTTTTACCAAAGCTTATATTGCAATTTTTGTTGTTATTCATTACTTTTCTGTAACAATCCTTATTACTGGTTTCCATATTGTATTCATTTCTATGCTTGGTCGGCTCAAAACGTTTTTGTGGTCAAGCATATGTGCTGATTCCTTAAGTTTTCTGTCAAATTTCCCCTTATTTAACTTTTATGCAGTTAAAATGTAAGTTTATACAATAACAATGCTTTGGAAGAGATTTTGTCGACTGCTGAACTTCCGGAATGTCCCGAGTTGAAACGTTAAATTCCACAGATTCTTGAAATGCCAAATTTTTACTCTTTTTACTTCTTGCTGAAAAAAATTAAATAGCACAACACGGATGGTTTGTATTGACTGCCTATATTGCTCTTAATTGGGGCATTTTACCGATGACTTGTCAGTGAAGGAGACAGAGAAGAGGTGAATGAAAGAGTTTTCCAATCCTTTTGACCATTAATATTTCGCGCTTTCGGGCTACTAAGAAATAAACATTTCACTGATATTTTTTTTTCTTTTTGAGAAACATTTTTTTACAAAGGAAACCTACTCACCGTCTCTGTAAGTATTGATATCGTTAATTCATGGGGAAAGAAAAGCACTTACACACATCACACATCTTCTTTTCCCTTATTGCGATGACTGATGCCAATCTCCGGGACTTGTGACCGTCAACTGACCCTATCAAACATATTGTATTTCAGAAGTGCGATATATTTGCAGCAACATGTGCGACTGCTTTCTTTTTCTTTCTCTAATAATTACTTTTAGCATATTCTTTGCTTCACACACAGTGTTACAGATACACCACCCTCACCGAAAATTCAAAATTATATGTAAAATATAATTTTCAAAGTTTGCCTTTATTTTTTTGTAGATTAGCTTCCAATAATTGAATATCTCACCGTCACGATTTTAGTTATATATATATATATATATATATATATATATATATATATATATATATATATATATATATAAAAAAAATAACCAAAAATAGACCATCTTTTTCTAAGTAAATTTGTTTTCAAGTGACCTCCTCTTCTATCTTCTTTCCTTTCGCATATGGCTGACTCTATTTCGATTTCATCTTATTTATTTTTCTTTTAATCATTTCATCCCAAACAAGACGATAATGCCACAAAGACACAGTGGGTTACTGGGAGTGAAAAAGAATGAAAAGATTTTGGGAGAATGAACAGGAAACCGAATCCTAAAGAGGAAACAAGAGTTAAAACTCTACTTCGGGTCATAAGACTAAGGAGGAATGTGAACCTGGTGATAGGTAAACCTATCTTCTCTTTTATAAAGAAAATTAAATTATTCCTTAGCCCCCGAGAGCTATACATTCTATCGGTGTTGTAACCTAAGAAAAGGTTACTGAATAAGAATAACCAAAACGAATGTTGGGAATGGAACGATAATGTTTATAACAGGAAAAACATACAAGATTCGCCAGCGGCTTGTATTAAGTAACCAAATGCTAATGGTCAGCTACAAGCGAATCACAGGTGAAACAAGGTGAAACCCATGTGAGTCCCAGTGCAGATATTCACTGCCAGATATTCGGCCAAGAATTCCCCGTAGACCGCGTAAAAAAACGGGGTCAGTTAGCTGTCTCTCACCCCAGACGGGACTCTGCTCTTTGGCATAGCCTCGTCTGGGCTCAACTCTACCCGAAGGAAGAGTGTTTGACAAGCACACCGGGAAGTGAATTCCACAGTGAAGATATTCACTAACCGCCCCACGCGGTCGGATGTGGCACAAGGCCGAGTTTATTGTGGGGTATCCGAGCTCGTAGGCTCGAGCAAAAATTCCCCGTAGACCCCGGAAAGATGGTGTAGGGTAGCTGTCTACCACCCGAGACGAGACTCTGCCCTTCGGCATAGCCTTGTCTGGGTTCCGCTCTGCACGGAAGCAGGGAGTTTGACAAGCACACCGGGAAGTGAATTCCACAGTGAAGATATTCACTAACCGCCCCACGCGGTCGGATGTGGCACAAGGCCGACTTTATTGTGGGGTATCCGAGCCCGTAGACCCCGTAAAATAGTGTAGGGTAGCTGTCTACCACCCGAGACGAGACTCTGTCCTTTCATCGTTATCATTACGATTACTCTTCGTAAACTGATTCCCTCATTATTATTATTATTAGATGAAAACAGACCCACTCGCTTTTAAAATGTATATTTTTTCTCACATGAGGATTTTTAACTTTTCTCATTGGTACAAGAACTCTTGCAGAAGGTCGTAAAGGAAAGAAAGATTTGCAAGAAGATGCAATTCATGGTTGTTAGCAAAAGAAACAGTCCAAAATGCAAATTACAAATGCCAAAGAAAGAGTATTAAGTACTGTGTAATATCATTCCTCCTTATATGGCAGTGAATACTGAACAATCTCCTTAACATCAGAAAGAAACGTTGAAATTTTCAGGGCAACTAAAAAGAAATGCGGGCTTGGAAAATTTGTTACAAACAGGACAGATGGCAGGAAAACGGCACATAGAAGAAGAAAAATTGTTTTCCTTTCTTTTCATCTTAGACATGTAGCTATTCCCTTGAGCTACTTGAATTTAATCTGTCTGCTCTTTACGGTTAACAAGAAAAATGTGGAAGTGACATAACAAGAAATAGAGATAAGACGTGGCTGGGATAAGTGTAAGAGTTTTATTTGCGCTGATCTTTAAGATTGGACCGTTTACTATCGTCTATCAGTCGTGGGAGACTGAGAGTTAGTTCAGAACGTAAGCGATTTATTAATCGAGATAGACACGCGGAGAAAACAAATATGCATGTGTAGTCGAGTGAGATAAACTTGAAGAAATATTCCACGAATTATCAAAATGTGATAGTCGAGAGCTAGTCCCAAAGTCGAGATAGTCGAGAGCTAGTCTCTTGATGGCCTGGTTAAGCTTGCTTTCCGTGGGAGTCCATCGCTAACGCCAGCCTGGTCGGATCTACCTTCGTGGGTGAAATCTGTGTTGGCTTTACAGATATACATTGATTCAGAAACGTCTGCGCGTTTTCTGGTTGGTCATAAAAGATGTTTTATGACCCTGATATTTTGGGGTAATATTCCGGAAGTGGGGGCGCGGTGCCGGACGAAATTATGCTTCGTTTTTGTCGAAATGAAAACTTCTGTTTGAATTAAAGAATTGATCTTTCGACAGGATACAACATGTCTATCGCCTCTCAGTGTAACGTGAGATGTTTGGAGATCACTTGACCAACACCTAACAGACTTGTTAGATGTGAATAAACCTAACCCCCATTGTTAACTGAATGTTGGCAAAAATTGATTTTCTATTTTCTTATAAATTGTCTGAGCACTAATCCCATGACAAACAACCCGTTTCTTTCGTAAAAATAAAACATTTCGGTTAATACCTATACTCATTGCTTTATCTGCTCCATTTTTCATTGTTTTACGATTACCAATAGGTATTGTCTCGGAGCTATTAATCTGTCGCTTGGGCTTAGTTATAGCTATGTTGTTCTGGAGAACACACATTATTGTCTATCCTCAGTTTTATGTACCTGATAGAATTTACTTCTTGCTTACGACTTCTGTCAAAGATAGTGCTTACACTTTTAACTAATTGTGGTCGTTCATGCTTTACTGTGCACCACTTATCTCGATCCGTTCTGTAACTAATTTTAATCTTGCTATTGAAGTTATCTTTATCAGAATGTTTGCAAATTATCCCCGGAGTTTTTTGTTTTCTACTGTTATCGTCGTCACTAAACTCTTTATTTTTTAGCTTTCGTTTATTACTCGTGTATACTTACATGTGTTTTATACTATCGTCGTCCGTATCGAATCTGAAATTTCCCACACGTCTATTCGTTTCAATATCCGTCATTTCGTCTTCTCTGTCAAAATCACTATTGTCGGTTTGATCGTTCACTGCAGCCATTTGTCGTTCTATTACCGGAATTTCTTATTCGTTTTCAGCGTTTTCTCGCTGACACTAATATCTGGACTTGAGGCACGCTATCTCTAAGATTTATGAGTCATTCGCTGCTGTTTCGGAATCGACCGCTGCAGTTAATGTTGCTTTTCGTATCGGTCGACCAACAACGGGTGTATGGCATTTTTCAACACTTGTAGCTCGCATATGCTCTGTGTGGAGCTTAATGATTGTGTTCGTTTACTTCCTTTTACATATTTAACCCTGTGCGCCACCGGGCCCAGTCTTTTCTACAACTATGTAATACGGCTTTCATCTCATCTTCTGTTGCCATATTCACGACGTTCCGGTCATTGTACGCCCCTGCCTTCTTCAGGTGATTAGACTTTCGAACTAAACCCTTTAGTTCTAGTTCCACGTACCATGCCTCTTCCGGATGTCTCACTATCAGTTATCTCCCTTTAACTCAACTCTCGAAGTTTTTGTTCACCTTGGCTGTAACCTGGTATTGAACTCACAATTCTTTAAATAAAGTCACTGGATTCAACCAACGCTTTTATCCACTAAGGTCGAGGACATCAGCCTATGAGTTTTGGGAACTTATAAACCTAATGTCTCTAAGTGCAATACCTCATCTCAGAAATATAGGCAGGCTTACATCTCTTATCTAATTTTCAGTGTTTATAGTGTTTCCTTGTGTTTCCTAAAATACACAAAATCGTCGAAATTAAATCCTACTCCCTTAGTTTTTCTACTTTACCTGTCCATTTGATGTTGTTTTTGCATTCTTTAGATTACTCCTGACTAACGCAAAAGCATGGGTGTTATTGCTGGTGGGCTACTGCATGATGGTCTTCTTCATAGTGCAGATGGCAAGGCTTCAATATACTACCTTACGATAGCATAAACTCTCTATAATAAACAAAACATTTAAAATTTCGATGATTCGCTAACGTTAAATCTAATAGTTGCAAGCAACTGCTTCATGTATAGGGATGAACTGAAAATTTCATAGACTATGAAAAAGAGATCCTAGATCTGTGAAATCTTGCATGCATTAATTTAAACTTTTCTTATTAATAAGGGTATTGTTTCTTTCCAGATAAACTAACATCTGATTGATCATAGAAGATTGTACCTACTGTTGATAAAAAATGGAATCAACAGCAGATAGGACGCCATCATCAGTGCGATAGTATTGCGATACTAGTTCCCAGTCAAATGTTTTTTCGTGTTGGGGAACAGATGATAATCAGATGGGGCTAAATCAGGAGAATACGAAGTGTGAGCAACGATTTCAAAGCCACAGCCATTGAAACCAAGGATTTGTATGCTGGATCATTGTCCTAATGAAAAATGCTTTTCGTTAGTTTCTCTGGGTGTTTGGTCATGATAGTCTTCCGTAACTACCTCAGCAAGTTCGCATAGTGCTTTCCATTGATGGTGTGGCCCTTTTGAAGATAGTCAACAAACAGGATGCATTTTGTATAAAAAAACCTGAGGCCATCACCTTCCCTGCAATTGAAACGACTTTGGCTTTCTTTGGAGCAGGTGAGAAAGAGTGTTTCCATTGTATGGAGTGTCTCTTTGTCTCTGGTTCAAAGGGATGAACCCAATACTCATTCTGGGTTAGTAAATGTAAAAGAAAACTAGTTGGATCTGCCTCAAACTAAGTCAGATTTTCCCGTGATGTATTCAAACTGGTGGGCTTTTGATCAGGTGTCAGAAGAGTGGTAACTACTCCTAATGCTGCCACCTTGTCAGCATGAATGTCCTAAAACCCTTTTCTGCAGCTACTTGATAACACACTTCGTTGCAAAAGTTTGTCCATTTTTAAGAAAAGCCGTTACTAGTGACTTTTGAAGTTTTTTTTAACAGTCAGATATCAGTTTACCTGGGAAGAAACAATGCCGTTATTATTAAGAAGAGATGAAATTAGTGCATACAATATTTCATATCACTAACATAGTCAACCATTGATTTTCCTTCATTTCCTTCAGTCAGCCTATAGAGTTTTCAGTCCAATTTCGTACAATTCCCATGAGCCTTTGTTATCTTCCATTTTCATAGCTAAAACAACGTTTATTATTATCCCGTGTAATCTCTCAACTTTACCGTTACTCTGGTTCTGGTAAAAAGAATTGGTCAAATGGCATCTCTTTAATTCTTCAAACGTTTCCTTCATAACCCTATTTATATTTTCTGGATTGAATGATTTGTTTTTTACGGCTTATCGACCCTTTGCTGTTTATTTAAAGTCAGAAAATATTTTTAGAATGTCAGAAATCTTTGGATATAATAATAATTTACTGATACAAGTCCCATAATTAACCCATATCTGAGGGAGAAGACGTGGATTCATGCCTTTCCCAATAGTTTTTGTGCTTACAGGAATATAACGAACGCCACTAGAACTGGAACTCGAGTCTTCGATTTCAAATTCAGAGCCGTTATTCATTAAACCAACCGCACATCCATGCTTAGAGCACCTGTTATTCTCAGGCGGTCACTCATTTATGTACTTGTCAGGTTCGACGTTGCTTAACATATTTTCTGAAAGATTATCAGTCATAATCTGAAATTTTGCCTGATAAATATTTCCTCCACTAATAAGCGATTATTGATTTATTAATTTGCTTTTTACGGTTTATCAACCGTTTGCAGGTTATTTAAATCCAGAAAATATGTTAAGATTATAATAATGGTTTAGTGCTACAAGTGTTACTAATTAACCTATAGAAGGGAAGAAGAAGAGATGTTCATACCTTTCTCAACGTATGTGAATAAAACAAACCCAACGGGATTGGAACTCGGCTCCCTGATTAACAATTCCGAGCCATTATCCCTTACATTAACCGTATATCCAAGCTTACAGCCCCTCTAAATACTGAACAGGCTCAACATTGCTTAACATCGGGGATCGTACAAGAACCAATGTTTCAACGTGGTGTGGCCGTACGCCTCATAAACGTAAATTGAAATAACCACAGATGAACTCAATTCCCGTTTTCGTTTTACTTGGTTTCGATTTAACGGCTTTAGCCACTGGGGATAACGACGCAGTTAATTCTTTTTTGATTATCTACGAGGAATAACCAAAGGTTTTAGCTTACTTGTTATAAGATAACTTAAGTCGTTTGAAGCTCATTTCATTCATTATTCCTCTTAATTTCTTAGGGCCGCAATAACATCTCTCCAACGTACGCTGTTTCGGGTGATCCTCTTCAGCTCGGCACATGTCATGCCGGATGCCTTCCCGGGGGATTTTTCACCAGCATGCGTCGTACGTTCCACTTTGGATGACTCTTCTTCGACCATGTCGGTGTTTGAAGATATCTTTGAAGTTTCTGGAACGCTAGTTTTTAAATGAGTAGATTGTTAGCCTACTGCACAACCTCCGGCCTCGAGGACCAAGGTGTGTCTTTCGTTTGACTCCTACCCCACAGACCTGTTGAGCTTGGTCTGACCTGCTAAGGGCCGAAGCACCTTCCCATGTAGATCTGGGGGTCGTTGAAGCACGCAAGCCGTCCTACCACGTTAAGGCGACACACCATCCGTCTAAAGCTATGGACACCAAATTTAGTGGGGTGAATTCATAGGACACTGATGTATGTGTTTGAGTAGTTTTTTATTTTATTTTAAATTCTAATAAAAAAATGGTAGGTTTCGATTTACAAGCGAGCGCCTTATTTTTTGTCAAACAGTTTGCTAAGCCGAATTCTTTTTTTTTTTTTTTTAGCCGTATATATCTAGCTAAGAATTTCCAAGCCAGAAGCTAACTGCCTGACCTTTTTTTCCATGAATAAAGGTGATCTTTAATTAGGACCTCTAGTGTCAAGAGTTACAAAGATCTTTACCAAATAACAACAACCATATCGCGTGAACACTTTCAACAACAAAAATAATAAAAAATAGAACAAGCTATCTATTGTATTTTTAGGGTATTTTCGTCATGTTTATAATTAGAATGTATTTGGTTGCGATAATATATATATATATATATATATATATATATATATATATATATACATACATACACCCTCGAGCGGACATTAGGCTAGCTAGTATGGAGGGCTTTCGTGCCTTCGGCGTTTTACCTTCAGTGTCCTTTGTACCTAAAAGTTATAAGAATTTAAAAATAATAAATGTATTTTATCTTTATTCGACACCTTAACTCGGCATAATCTTTTTTCGGATACGCAACCGATCTCTGTAGTTTGTTTCCATTTATTTTGCGAGCAATTATTATTTTCTTTTAAAATCACTATTCTTTATGATCCCTTAAAGTCACTCTTAAAAGACATTAAGGAAACCTAACTATGTAATATTTCGAATGCGTCCCAGTGGGCGAGTTAGAAAAAGAAAAAAAATCCTATGAGCAACGTACCGTGAAGCCTTTAGACCTTAATGAGGACCAGCCTCCACTGAGCGTTGTGGCTGGCGCTACAGAATCCCAAAGAATGAATTGTACGAAAAACCAAAAAACAAATCAATTTCAGTAGCAATAACAGCTAAAATGGTATCACATGTGCCTTAAAGAAAAAATAATGATATTAATCAACATAGTGACTTTCCACACAACTTTAAACAGAACGTTAGGAAGGAAACCTCCATAAATAGTTAGAAAGAGTTATAACAGCTACTAGATGTAAGAAACCTAATTTCCTGAAAAAATTATTTTAAGAGAAAATTTTTATAAATTTCAACCGACAGTAGTAGTGACTACTCGTTCAATGAATGTCAAATGTTTCCTTATCAGGAAACTGTTAATATTATCATTGTCATTACCACTTAAAGTCCCGCACGTCGGACGGGTTTCAGCTAATTTATATAATGTAATTATAGCGAAGAAAACGGCGACTTACTTCGTCAAACCAATAATAAAAAGGGGGTAAGTATTCCGCATGACATGCTAAAGACGGAATGTCTAAATTAAAAATGAAGTCCGTCATAGGAGTCGCTATAAAATTGATATGCAAAAATTGGGAGTACTTTCCCAGCTGCTGAGGATTGAAAATAATAAAAGCAGTTGGTGTTCTCGAATCGGGAAAAAAAAAGTTCGGGTATTTTTGCTATCGCGTTTGTTGGAGAGTGAGTTATTTTTCTGGCTGGTTGCGTGCATTGTGATTTGTGAGATAGTAACTGCGAATCAAGTTTTCGGCATTTCTTTCTGCCCCGGATGCTCGAATCTGATTTATTCTCTGTGTTGTGGAAGTAATCTACGACAAATATTTCCTTTGCAATCCCAGATCGCTTACAGTAATACTACAAACGTTTTCTGAATAAGAGAAATGTTCAAAATTCTTGTTTGCCCTGTGCGCATCGGCGTGAGTGTCGACTTTATTTTTGTTTAGTTTTTTAATCATTTCAACCCAATGAAATCAGACGCAAGGAGGTATGGGGAAGAGAATATGAGGAAAAAAAAACTATTAAGGAGCGAGAACAATAAAAGAACAGGAATTAAGAAAACAGAAGATAACGATTGAAATTGCATTTAACATTTTGAAGATCAACGTTGACTCGGAAGCAAGAAGCCATAAGAGAGTTTCATAAGTTCGAAAGAAGAAACTGTTAGCATATAACTTACGGTTACATCTAGCTAATTCAGTTGTAAAGTGATTAGACCTTACCGCCAATCTAGTACTGCGCTTAAATTAATAAAGTCTAGATACTATAGAGGAAAGTTTATCAGAACAATTACCATGAAAATATTTATGGAAAAGGGGGTGAGAAAGTAACTGAAACCAAGATGCCAGGTCAGAACAAATAACGTTGTAAATTTTTTGTATTTTATCAAGAATCATTAAATACATAGCAGAAACATCAAACCAGATGTGAAAGCAATATTCAATACATGGACGAATGGTAGACTTATAAATGTGTAAGAAAGATTCTGGTAATAAAGATTCTGGCGGGAAAAATTGTCTAGCTCGACACAGCGAACTTTTCTAGTAGCATTCATAACAATTGATTTAATATAATGTTTCTACTTTTTTTCAGCTGGAAACGTTAACCCGAGAAGGCGCAATAAGTTACTCTGCTGGAGGTTAGCATCAGCCATGTGAATGGAAGCCAAAAAATGGTTCACTCAGATGATTAATAGACAGCAGTTTCTTTTCCTAGTTAGTAACAGATTGTAGATCATTTTTTGAGTTCAGCTGCTGATTTGACCTCATCGAATCAATCAGACTTACTGTTAGAACATGAGTAAATAGTTGCGTGATCAGCATAGATAACGAATTGAGAATTGATGTAATCAAGAATATCGTTGATAAAAATTAAGAACAATTTAGGTACAAGGACAGAGATCTGGGCGATGCCTGCATTAATGTAAAAAGATCAAGAAGAGAACAAGGCAACTTTCATTTCTCTATTTGATAAGAAAGACTGAATCATTTCAAAAATTCGTCCAGAAATACAATAACCTTTCAACTTATGAAGAAGGCCAGTATGCCAAATTGTTAAATGTCTTCGAGACATCCAAAGCAACAGCCCGAAATTCACCATTCTTATCTAAAGCTTGATAAACACCTTCAGCAATAATTATTAATATATCAGCAGTTGACATAGAAATGTGAAAGCCATATAAAAGATAAGAAAACCTTTAGAGGTGAAATGCTTAAGCAAATCAGAGTTCATTAGAGGTTTTAGTAGTTTGTCAAAAGTAAGTAGAAGGCTAATAGGCTGACAGAAGGATCAGGTGGTTCGTTTGGGTACTAAGAGACTGGAACAACAGAAGATGCTCATCAAACAGGAAAGCAAAAGGCACCAAGAGCTTTGTAGAGTTTAGAGAGAACAGGAGCCAGTTTGAGAGCACATTTTAAGGACTATTGCCAAATGTTTTGGATGGATTAGGCTTAGAGATGATGGAAACCAGGAAGCAGAACAGCAGAAAAAATGATAGCAGAAAGAGACGGCGTTATATCACCCAATAGAAACTCTGTTCCAAGTGGAAAGACAAAATGCGCCATGAGTAGAATTTGGAAAGACTACGAGCAAAACATGTTACTTGATCAGTAGAAGATGTTGAAAGCACTTGAGTAAAGAGAGGAAGAGTAGAAGACTTACTCTTATTTAACATCCTATTACAGTAGTCACGAAAAACAAACATGCTAGAGGCTATACGGTGTCACGTTCTATCAGTAAACAAAGACTTAGCGTCTTTGAGCGTCTTTGTTTACAATACAAATATTGTAGAAAGAAAGACTGAATTGGCGTAGGTGTTTTTTTTTTTTTACTTGTATTTCTTTTCATAGTATCTGTCATAATGTTCAGCTATAAAAAAGTATACACTAACAGAAACGAAGATCGGTAATCTTAAGCTAGTCATTATTGACTAGAAAACACTAACACGTATTTATATAAACACATCTACAGCTGCTAAGCTAGTAACTGATAGAAAAGCGAAGTCACTTACATCATATAAAATGGCGTTTTCGTGCGACAGAAAAACAAAACTGCCAGTCGATGACTCAAGAAAGATGACGTCATCTGTTATGAATAGATAAGGATTCTGGACACTTTTAAAGAACGACAACAACGGAAACGCCATGTCGGCTTTTTGTGACAAGAGCTTCAGACTAACATAATTACTTCCGGTTCAACTCAAAGAATATAGAAATGGAAACCTTCTTCTCTCCTCTGCCTTGTTCATCAATCGTTTTCATCGTCCAACTTTTTTGTTAAAGTTACGAAATAAAATAAGATTTAAAGCAATGCACTTGTCAAATATGGAATGTATTTTCTTATATTGCATGTTGATAACGCGTCCCCCGACATGTGAGAGGTTATTCACATGGCGTGGCAGGATAATAGAAGATTATGTGACGCTGACAGTCCAGATGATGACTTATTTACCCAATACAAAACTCGAGAGCCCTTCAATATAGAGTTCCTCATAAAATGGTTATGTTGAATGAGGTGATAGGGATGAAAGTGGCGATGTTAGGGAGAGATTATTATCAGGATAGATAACGAATGACCATTGATTTGAAAATATCAAGAGAGTAGTTTTCATGGGATCATTCACGCAGAAGTCTGTTCTCCATTAGTATCAATTCTTGGGTTAGGGGAAATGTTTTTTGAGTTTCTTCCCATATTGTGAATGCGGGGGAAATTAGGGTGATTCAATTCCGTGGAAGTAGCATGGCGTGTCCTCGGTGGAAATGTCAGGAATGGTGAAACGGAAGAATGGAACGCATCTGAACATTTGCCATGGAAATAGCGATAGTGGAGCGTAAGGCTTGCAACGTTGTACCTGTGAAAAAGAGGACGCATAATGGAAAATAACGCGTAAACGATTTGTGATTTTATTAAGCCTGAGTAGTGAGGATAGAGCAATTCCAGATAGGACATCAATACTCCTATTTTTAAGTCTAATCTAACTCTTTTAAAGATAAATCATAGCAGAAGGAGTCAAATAACTTTAGAAGTCGATTGTATACATGTTCTACTTGAGATCTGGAGTGAACTTGAAACTTAAAAAACGTTCAAATAGAATAAAAGCCTTATCGAGAATTAAACTGTTCAAAACGTGGCTGATCATAGATTTCTACAACTTTCTGAGTCTTGTATGACCCCGAAATGTGATTTACAGGTCAGGGACAAAAAAAATCAAGCTGGTTCGGAAATTTAAATATCTGGGAAGTGTTTTTGACAGAGCTCGACAAGTTGACAATGAGATCCGAAGACGTATTGGGATGGCCAATGACGCATTTCAAATGCTAGGCAGAGTATTACGAGACAGGAGGATTTCTTTGGTAACAAAGAAAAGAGTACTGAGCTGGTACGTGATATCTCTCCTCCTTTACGGCAGCGAATATCGGACGGTCTCTACAAAGATGAAGAAGAGACTCGAGGCAACGGAGGTATGGTTCTACAGAAGGATGCTAAGGATATCATGAACCGAGCGTGTGAGCAACGATGAGGTTTTGGAGAGGAAGCAAACAAGGAGGAAGTTTATACTTAACATCAGGAAAAGGCAGCTGAAATTTCTGGGACGCGTAATGACAATGGAGGGCTTGGAAAATCTGATACTCACAAGTCGAATAGAGGGAAAGAGAGACAAGGGAAAGCAATGCATGACATACCTGTCGGGCTTAAGCAAGTGGATGACAGAACATGGTCTGGGGGAAGTAGCAAAGGGAAAAAACTTATTGAGAGCTACAAGAGATAGGAGGAAGTGGAGAGCCATGATCGCCTACGTCCTGAAAAGACACGGCGCATAAAAAGAAAGATCTCTAAGTAATGTTTATCTCTTCACCACTCCGCTTTGTCCCCACTCTGCCATCCATTGACACAAACTCGTTAATCGTCAACTCTCTATTCCTCTCTTACCTTCCATATGTCCTCTGAGTATCAAATTCCCCAAGCCTTCTTTTTTCATTATACGTCGCAGAAATTTCAACTATATCTTTTTTATTTTAAGTATGTCTTCTACCTGCCTTTTTCCTTTGCATTCACGGTATCCATCGGTAAAACCTCATATTTTTACCTCAAGTCTTCTTTTCATCTGCGAGGATATTGTCCAGTATTCGTTGTGAGTAAAATAGATTTAGTTCAACATTCTTTTTTTTTTATCAATGAAAATTTTATGCTTCTTAATACTTTACTAAGGGAGGCACGGTGGAGTAATTGAGGAATCGGAGATCCGAGTTCGAATTCCAGTTGAATCCGTTACATTCACTTACATGCTAATACCCTTGGGAAAGGTATGAATCCTCTTCTCCCATCCCAGTTATGGGTAAATAGCAGGACAGACCAGTTTCCATAGCCTTGGATGGTAAATAATCTACCCCAGAAAGAAATGGCAAGCTACTGCGGGAAAAATATCTGCCTCGTTAGTCATGTATCGAAAGATACATGATCGCCTAAACGTGTATCACGCATGACACAAAACTGACTGACTGAATATTTTACTTAGTTTCTAAAAGGTATCAATCGCTATTCGTCAGCTTCTGTGTCACATTTTCTATGGCCTGTTATAACATTAGTCAAATTTCTATACTTGCTTGATTTTAATATCTTAGCAAACACGTTGGGCTTTATCTCCTTCTATTGAGCACATATTTTATCTTACAGTTAGTCCTTTCTTCTTGCTTTCCTTCTAATATCTTATCGAAGAGCTTCTTCGGTCTTCATTTTGAGTATGCCATCAACACTGTTATCTGCATATCTTAAGTTAAGATTATGTCCGCTGATAATAAATCCTTTTAAATCTTCTAAATTTCTTAGGATCATCTCTCTCACTGTCTCGTGTAAATTGAAACCGGTGAGAAATGTGGCATTGTCTTACGCCTAATTTTGTTTTGTGGACTTAACTCATTTTCTGACTTCATGCAAATGGTTTTGTTTCCAGTAACTGTTCCAGATTAGTCTAATATTTTTCCCTAAAAAGTAATTTCCATCTGAACACTTTATTAAATCTACCTGGTTAGATTACTCTCATTGCACTGTCTATATCTCGCGATGTCTCATTCTCTTTCGTACTGCTCTGTTATTTCTCACTCTGTTTATAATAATCTAAGCTTGTAGTAACCATCCTAAATTGAACTCACAATTACTCTCACCAAATTCCCGAACCAACAATTTAATTCATTAGTCAAAGATTCGCAACCAATTTTATCCTCTTGGAACCCCTGAAATAGTTATGTCTAAGAGTACCCCCACGCAAAATATTATTTTATACGATTATTAATTATTATCTCTTTCATATTTTTATCGTAGTTCACGCGGTAAACATATTTTTTCGGATAACTGGTTTAAGTGAAAAATAACTTCATTTTTTTTTTTCAAATTTATTACTCGCTTCAAACCTCACACCGAGTTTTTCATTCATAAAGAATCTGTAAACACACACAAAAATAAACATAAATAACCAATTTCATTATAAGCCATTATAATACTCAAGGATTTTCAAACAAAAATTGCATTAGTCTATTTATCACTGTTCCTCATGTAAACTCTATCGACGCCTTGCAGAACCCTATGGTTTGGAGGAACACCGGTTGAAAAAGACTGCTTATTAGGCATGTTTTCTTTTCCCGCTGCTGCTGTTTGACTGGATTCATCACGGCTTATCTTTTCTTACTGCTGCTGCTGATGTTGTTGAAACATTACTGTCATTCTTCTTTTTTTCATTATTAATGGCTCACATATGGTATTTGTTTCTATGCTAGGTCTACTGAGGAGGCCCTCTTAGCCTAGCAAATGTGCCGATTCCTTCAGACATCAGTGGAAGCCAGGCGGGCAGTAACAGAGCAGTACTAAATAAGAACAACACAAGATAAGCTTAAACGTGGACAGTGGAACTAGAACACACCCCAGATGATTTGATAATGGGTCCAGTTTGAAATAAGATCGATAAACAGCTGAAGAAGACTGGAGGACACAACGGTCGAAGCGTTTTGATAATAACAATAAATATGAGGACGTTAGTTCAAATGTAAATAATGTAAATATTGATAACTCTTCATCCCAGAAAATCAGACAGAAATGTTTCTGAAATAAATCAAGTTTTCATGGCAGTTATAATAAATAACAATATATATATATATATATATATATATATATATATATATATATATATGTTTCATTAAATAATATAGACAAGTGTTGTCTATTTATTTTATGTAAATTCTTTTCATAACGTCTGATAAGTTTAATAACATTATCATTAAACGAAGAAAGAAATCACAATATTGATACATATTTTTTAATCCAATCTAAGCTTCCGGTTTACATAAGCCATTATCAAAGATGACAATTACAGTTCAATATATTAAGCAATACACGGACAAGAAAGTGATGATAGTCTGTTTCTGTTTACATGGATGATTTCCAAGCAACGATAAACACGTGCATATAAGACGCTGGAAGCGAAAATCACACCGCAGCTCATGACGTCACACATGACCACGCGAGAGTGAATTCGAGAAATATTAAGTATGGGAAGCCGTTGCTATAAACCAATGACTTCTGTTACCAATTATAGACATTTAAGAATATTTGTGGAGATTTCATAGTTTATTTTGTTTAGGTTAGTTTTCAACTGTTTTATGTATATAGCTTCAAGAATTTTTAGTTTTTGTTTATTGTTTTCATGTTAAAGTATAATTGCGTTTTCAAAAGGATTTTCCTGAATTGTGTATGCGGCCAGGCATGTTGTTTTAAATGCCTAAGAATGTTTGTGACATCATTCAAATGTATTGTCAAGCGTCGTAAAAGCGAGTTTGTGGTGTGACCATCATAAATATTATTTAATTCGGTGGAGATACAATCTCCAAAAGGGCACTTGAATTTGTAAACTATGTTGGTTTTTTGCAAATCGCTAACCGGGGGAGAAGAATCATTGTGAATAATTGAACTTAATTTTTTTGCTAGGATCTGTTGTAGATATATTAGTATTTACAATTTTTTCTAGTATATTTTCATCTTGTTTATAATTAGTATGCATTTGATTACGATATAGGAGATTAATATGTTTGAGATTAGTAGAAACAGTATTATGTACTATTTGCTTAGTATTGAGATTTCTAAGAAAGCATCTTATTTGTTCATCAACTATATAGTTTGAAAAGCTTTTATTAATAAGTGTTTGTTTTATATTTTTTTAGTTCACTGTAAAAAAATCTGTTTTGTGGATGAATTAGTTTCTGCACGATGTATTACATTTTTTTCATGTAGTGTCAAGCGTCGTGAAAGCGAGTTTGTGGTGTGACCATCATTAATATCATTTAATTCGTTGTAAATACAATCTCCAAAAGGGCACATGAATTTAAATTGTGAAAAAAAAGCAAAAGAAGAACTCATATGTATATATATATATATATATATATATATATATAAAGTAAAACATTGAAGTCAACACTCAGAGGTGACAGGCTGTTTCATGCTGGACAGAATCCTCAGGATACGTGTTCTGACGATTGCGTCCAGCATGAAACAGCCTGTCGCCTCTAAGTGTTGACTTCAATCTTCACTTTTATATATATATATATATATATATATATATATATATATTCTTCTCATTGACCATTCAAGGCTATAGAACCCAGTCTGTACTACTATTTTACCCATAGCTGGAGGTAGAAGAGGATTCATACCTAAGTGAATGTAATGGATTCGACTGGAATTCGAACGCGGATCTCCGATTCCTCAACCCAACCCTCTATCCATTAGATAGCGACTTGGATTGATTAGATTGAGGAATATATATATATATATATATATATATATTGGTGTGACCAATAGACAACATGCCACAAGACTTAATACCGTTAGACAAGACCAAATCCGAAACCAGGAAACATGGATGAGGGGTGCTCATAAAATTCTTCTGTCCAATCCACTTTCAAAAAAAAGCTAAACAATCATTTTTGGAATGGTTTCTTTCGTCGTGGTGGGACTTTTCAGCATCTCTTCATATAAAAGACACATACCTATACATACATACGCCCACCAATATATATATATTCATGTGTGCGCGTGTGTGCATGCATATATGTTCTTATCTACTTTCATGCTTATGTTCGTGTGTGCATGAGATTATCTCCGCGTATGTATATTTATGCGCGCAGAACTCGTCTATAAAAATAACATACATATACGTAGATGCGTATGTGCTCGTGTGTGGTTGTGTAGTTACGTGTGCGTAAGAATGTGTAAGTGAGTATATAAATCTGTGTGCTTGTGTGTATTTATGTAGGGGAGATTTATACTGTAACTATGCTGAACGGTGTTTAGTTCTAGTTTTGGAGAGACAAAGGACATCATCTGGCGCCATCAAGAGTTTGACTGAAGGCTATTATACTGAAACCCTCAGTCACGATATGTATAAACCACAGGTGAGCTTTGTGGGTGATGAACAAACAAAAATGTTCCTGGGCCGGCGTCTGCAACAGGGATTGGTTAGCCGACAGGTATACTCGGATACGGGCGACTAGCTATTATTATTATTATTATTATTATTTAGGAGGAAATTATTTTAACGTTTATTAAAAAAGAAAAAGCCAGAAACGTCGGAGTCATCATAACGAAAGTAAAGCCAATAAATCTTATTTGTCTTTTGGCTTAGAAATATCACAGAGAATGCACAAAGGAATAATTAATTTTCTTTAGGTGGAGATTAATAATGAAGATTTTCGACATGCTTCTCCATTGTTCGGTAGACATTTTGTTTTCAACGTTTTTTTTTGTTTTTTTTTTCAATTCTTTTGCTATGCCTTGATTTAAAAGAGCAACGGTAACAGAAGTTGTCAAGCCACACGTTTTGAAAACGTTTTTGAAGGTGTTTCAGTTTCTTTTGTTTTTACTTGAGAAATTTTCTCTGCATAATTTTTCCTTTTTTTTTTACATTTAATTTTTTTTTAAATTTTATTCTCTTATTTCATCCATGTTTTATTTTATTTTTCTCGCCTTAATTATTGTCTTCTTTGTATTGTTTAAATTTGTCATGCCTTTCCTCTTCTCCGAAAACCACACCCTTTTTCTTTCATTTTTCTTTCTCTCTTTTTCCTTTCTCTTCATTTATCTCTTTATATTTCTTTTTTCTTCCTCTTTCCTTGTTTCTCTTCTTTCATTGTCTACTTTTTTCTTTCACTTTCTTTTTCATTTCTCTTCCTTTTCATTCTGTTTCTTTTATTTTCTTTTTCCCTGTTATGTCCTTTTTCATTTTCTCTTGTTATTTTTTTTCTATCCCTTTTTATTTTGTCTTTCTTTTTCTTTCCTCTTCCATTTCCGCTTCTTCATTTTCTCTTGTCCTTTCTTTTTTTCCTTTTTTCTTCCTTTCTTGTTCATCTTCTTTTCTTTACATTCTTTTTTCTTTCACACATTTTTTCTCTTTTTTCTTCCTTTTCCTTTTGCATTCTCGTCTTCATTTTTTTAATTGTGTAAGTGAATATATGAATGTGTGTGATTTTCATTCTTTATTTTTTCTTTTTATTTCTCATCCTTGTTTTTATTCACTTCCGTTATTCTCTTTTTCTTTTCTTTTTTCCTTCTCATTCTTTTTTCTTTTCTTTCCTTTTTTCGTTCTCTTCCTTTATCCTCGTTCTCGTTTCGTTTTACTTTCTTTTCCTTTTTGCTTTCTTTTCTTTTCCTTCTCTTTCTTTTCTTTTCCTTCTCTTTCTTTTCTTTTCCTTCTCTTTCTTTTTTCTATTTGTATTCACTTTCTTTGTTCTTTCTCTTCCTTTTTCTTTCTTTTTCTTTTCTTCATTGATTCTTTTCCTAATTTTTATTCCTTTTGCTTTTCTTTCGTTTGTTTTTCGTTTCTCTTCCTTTATTCTCTTTTTTCATTTCTTTCTCTTTTTTTCTCTTTTCTGTGATCGTCTTGCACTTTTTAGGCCTTACTATACTAAGCCTTTGAGAGCGAAGATCAAGACAGTAAAGCGTTGAATAATACTGGCAGTGACGGATAAGACTATCACATAATATTCCCATTTTCACATAGAAAGAAAGTTAAAGAAAATATTAGAAAGAAATAAAACCCCTCTGCTTTTCAACTTTAATAACTGTAAAACCCTAGAAGTGTAATGTATATATATATATATATATATATATATATATATATATATATATATATATATATATATATATGTACAGTGCTGTTCGATAAAAGCGACTCACCTGATTTCTTTATTACTTAAAAATTTTTCGTTTATTGTTTTTGAGGTCAAACTAATTTTTAATCTTACTAATATAAAGACCCCTTCCCGACCACCTAGTAAAAAAGTTTACTCACCCTAAGGTATTCTATTGAAAATTATAATTTGGGATATAAATGGGATTTAGGGAAAAACTCTGTGCAAAAAAAGTGACTCACTTATTTCCTGCAATTAGTAATCAATAGAAACATAACCGAACAGCTTTAAATAAAGAATAATAGAGGCATAATTTATTTATAATAGGTAATATAGTTTGACATATTTAATAATCTATGGGTCCTCCTTTATTTTGAATAACCTTTTCAACCCTTTTTGGCATTGACTTGATTAGGTTCTGGTAAATCTCATCTCCAAGCATTGAATTCTATTCGGATATGAAATTCACAATCAAATCCTTTTTGTTGCTCAACTGCTTTCTCGAGAGCCTGCACTTTATAATGCTCCATAATTTTTCTATGGGGTTGAGGTCAGGAGCTTGGAGCGGCCATGTCATAACACTCACCAGCTTCTCATCAAAGTATTCCTTCCTCAATTTTGATTTGTGACAGGGAGCATTATCCTATATAAAAATGAGCTTGGTGGGGTCGATTTGCACTCTTTCAGCAGAAGGAAGCAGACAAGACTCTAAAATTCTCTTGTACTGCTCGCTCCTGAGGGTCTTTTCAATATGTTTTAAGAAACCAGTTCCATGAACAGAAAAACATCTCCAGAATATTATACTGAATGGATGCTTGACAGTACTTACCGCTAAATTCAAAGAGCTTTATCCTTTGAATTTCTTCATATATATATATATATATATATATATATATATATATATATATATATATATAAACAATTTGGAAGTTATTATGCTTTGTAAGCCACCTTTTCGGCCAACATTTTTTCCAAAAAGGAACGTTTGCACGTAGGACAAAATTCACTTGAATATCAGTATTAATATTAAGGATAGGAATAGGAACAATTAAAAAATTAAATAGGTCGAATAAAATAAATATATTTTAATTGTAAATATTAGACGATTAAAACTTAAAAAGTTCAAAAGTCCAACCTGTGAGGAGGTTAAAAAAAACCCCCAAAACTCACAAACCTCCAAATAATTGTAATGAACGGGCGAAAAGATCATTTTGTTTGCACAAATTAGGATGTAAAAATTTTATGCAAATCGCCTCAAGTAACTTCAGGTGCTGAGTTGACCGAACTCGGTGTACGATGGAAAAAACTGAGTTGTCGTATCCATCGGCACAATTCTGTCTGTTCAACAAATGTTGACCGATCGACGATTGGAGGACGTGTTGAGGAATTGTATGACCAAAAAAACCGGATCTAAGATATGCGAGGGCGTGTTGCGCAATTCGTGTTTCTAACATTTGGATCGTTCGTCCGATATATACCGAATCACAACGGCATTTAAATTGATAAATTTAAAATATAAATATAAATATAAAAAATAAATATAAAATATAAATATAAATATAAAAAATAAAATATAAATATAAAATATAAATATAAATATAAAAATAAAATATAAATATAAAAATAAAAAAATATAAAAAATAAATATAAATATAAAATATAAAATAAAATATAAATATAAATATAAAAAATAAAAATATAAAAATAAAATATAAAATATAAAATATAAATAAAATATAAATATAAAATATAAATAAAAATATAAATATAATTATAAAAATAAAATATAAATATAAAAATATAAATGTAAATATAAAATATAAATATAAATAAAAAAAAATAAAATATAAATATAAAATATAAATATAAATATAAATATAAAAATAAAATATAAATATAAAATATAAATATAAATATAAAAAATGAAATATAAATATAAATATAAGAAATAAAATATAAATACAAAATATAAATATAAATATAAAAAATAAAATATAAATATAAAATATAAATATAAAATATAAATATAAAATAAAATATAAATATAATTATAAAATTAAAATATGTATAAAAAAATTGTAAATATAAAATATAAATATAAATATAAAAAATAAAATATAAATATAAAACATAAATGTAAATGTAAAAATAAAATGTAAATATAAAATATAAATATAAAATAAAAAAATATAAATATAATTATAAAAAGTAAAAATATAAATATAAAAAAATATAAATGTAAATATAAAAAATAAAATATAAATATAAAATATAAATATAAAAATAAAATATAAATATAAAATATAAATGTAAATATAAAAATAAAATATAAATATAAAATATAAAATATAAAATATAAAAAATAAAATATAAATATAAATATGAATATAAAGAATAAAATATAAATATAAAATATAAATATGTGTGTGTGTGTAGTAGTAGTAGTAGTAGTATCATCTTTGTTGATGTTATTTTAATGCTTTTATTACTGCTTACATTATGATTTTTTTAATTTTTCCCATCCTAATTGTCAAGAATCGAAGACTGTAGACAAATGCACCAGTGATCTCCCTGTCCAATCTCATATGTCATCAGTCTAGCACCTTCTCGATCTCCCGACATCGATGTTGGATGCAGAGGTTCGGGGCTCTGATGGCATGGCCAAAGTATTGCAGTTTTAGTTTCCTTATGACCGTGAACAACAGCCTCTATGTTCGCATCTCCTTCCGGACCGACTCATTTGATTTGTGGTCTGACTCACTGATGTTCAGTGCCTGCCTGTAGCTTATTGTCTCGAAAAACAATTAACATCTACGCCATTCTGTTTCCAGGTTCCGCAGTTATACCGTACCGCATTATGAACTTGCATCTAATTACTCCACTCAGTTAAGTGCCATACGAGATAGACGTTTGACCGATCATGTCTCTTTCAATTCATGACTGATCAGGCAGGAGATTTTCCCGCAGTAGGTTGCCGTTTCTTTCTTCTGTAGACTGGTTGCCAAACAAGGCTATAGGACCCAGTCTGTCATGCTATTCAACCCATAACTGGGGGAGAGGAGATGGATTCATACCTTTACCAATGGCATTTGTACGTAAGTGAATGTAACGTTCCCGGCTGGAAATCGAACTCGGTTCTCCGAGTTCTCTTTCCAATCTGTTAGCCATTACATCAAAACAAACAATAGAATTGAAAATAGGCACAATGAAGAACATATATGCATGTATACAAAAAAATCACTATTTACATTATTCGATCTATTGTCCTCATCTTTGTCGCCATATTTATTATAACGTTTCGGCCGTTGTACGCGCCGGCCTTCTTCAGGGGGTTGGAATTTCGAACAGAACCCTTTATTTCGCTCACTGTGGTAGACTGTTCTAGTTCCACATGTCATGTTTTTAATGGATGTCAGTTATCAGTTATCTCTGCTAATTCCTGCTAATTCCTTGACCGCGTATTGAACACACTCTTTGGCACTGGATGAACCAACTACCTGCAGAAGGCCGGAGCGTACAACGGCCGAAACGTTGTAATAAATATGGCGACAAAGATGAGGACAATAGTCCGAATAATGTAAATAGTGTCCATAATACCTCATCTCAGAAATTTAGACAGATACAAAAAGTAGTCAGGTATTAACACTAAAAAAAGAAAGAAAATAAAACGCAGCTGTTTTAGTTGTTGGTGTTGTAACAATAATAATCATTAAGAATTTCTAAGGATGGATCAAAATTCGCGCTCCTACCGGAAACAGAACACACATGCAAAATATCAATAGAAAGACAATTGCGTGACATCATCATCCATAAATTAATAACATTTCTAAATTATATATGAATAATCTAGATATATTATGCCTATTTATTTTAATTTTAATCCTTTCAAATTCACGGAGAAAATTATTAGTGTTGCCATTAAACACATTAAGGAAGGCGCCGTAGTTTTTCTGGTTCTTTTTATTTTCCCAAGTACTTTCAATTTCATCCAAGATCATCTTCAGGGGTGAAATGCTAAGACAAAAACTAATGTAATTGATATTTGGGAAATTATTTTGTAAATGCGCATGAAACGCGCTCTGTTGATTAAAAAATAACGTATATATATATATATATATATATATATATATATATACTAGAATGATTTCTAATTTAGTCTAACATTAACTTTAAGGCATTAATAAATTCTGTCTAAGGATCGTTGTTAAGTTTTTTGAATTATTATATACTTGTATTTTGATTAGTCATTGTAGCTTACATAACAATGTTTCCCCTATTGGTGGGAGTTTGGTTCGTTTTGAACTGTTTAACACTCTTTCTCCTGCAATCAGCACCATCACTTGACAAGACACCAGAAGTGTAGAAACAAAATGGCTATTTTTTTAGTGATTTTATAACATATTTTTGTTGTAATTTTCGAATACATATTTTTTGTACTACATTGTACTGAACACTCTTTTAAGAATAGTGTATTTGGTTATTGTAATTTTATTACGTCTATTCCAATCATATATTGGGTATATATATATATATATATATATATATATATATACTTGTGCAAATTTATTGAAATAAATGCTTTATTTATTATAGATATTTACGTTGTTTTTGTCCACATGTAACAATTTATAATAAATAAAGCTTTTGTTTCAATTAATTTGCACAATAGTATATATATATATATATATATATATATATATATATATATATATATATATATATATATATATATATATATATCCAAGTATAGGATTGGAATAGACAGAATAAAATCACAATAACAAACAGTTATTCTTAAAAGAGTGCTCAAATACAGAGTAGAACAAAAAAAAATATTCAGTATTATTGCTTTACTCTTGGTATTGAGCCCTCTTTTGAAATTATGCTGTGAACGTTAGAATTTATATTATTTTCATTCTCATTACATTCGTATATATATATATATATATATATATATATATATATATATATATATATATATATTACAAGAGGATATATGATTCTATTTACTATAATTGCCATCGGCATCAGACAGTAAACAATTTTTTTATGAAAAAAGGGAGGAAAAGTACATTTTTAAAATCAAATAAATTAATTATTAAGTTCGTCTCTGAAAAGATGAGATCCAAATTTGCAATATGTCATCAGACGAGCCATATATAAATTTAATAAGCTAATTCAATCATACAAATGAAAAAAGAAATTTGACATTTGAAAGGTTCTTTTAGAATGTTATTTAGTTAAGTTCGACATTTTCGCTAAGTTATTTAACGCAAGGATCTGATGTACATTACTAATGTTATCAAAAATCTTTTTAATTATCATGAATAGTCGTGTAAAAGCCGTCCTCTTCTGAATGACAAGCCTCATAATTTAAGCAAAATATATTTAATTATCTTTCGATAACGTGTAAAAATCAAATGAAATTTTAAAAACAGTTATGTAGGATTGCATTTGAGAGATGTGAGGTCGTCGTGGGTGAAAATGCTTTTTTATTGACATCGTATTCGCTTGGTGTTAGTTTAGTGTGTCGCCTTTTTTCTTTTATCTGAAAAATAATGATAAGCTATAATTTTAGATAGTAAAAATTTCACTGAAATATGTTGGAGGATGTCCAAGTATTCATCTGAAATCAAGAAATATGAACTACATTAAGCAAACTGGTATATATGGAAAAAAGATGGCTTCAGTTAAAAACCGTCAGTTTCGATTGACATCGTTTTTTTTGTTTTTTTTATATGTAGCTATAATTATAAACTATGATTTTTAAAAAAAGATTTTCACTGAAATACTGTAGAAAATTTTTAATTTTTAACAAAATGCTCACAATATATGAAAAAAAGAAATGAAAACAACAAAAGACATCAGTTTAAACTGATGCCAAGTTTAACAGATAAAACATGTGAACCAATTTGATATTCATGAGATAAGTAAAGTGGAAAAGCAATAAACGAAGATGATCCAGGAATCCTGGAGATATCGATTAAGTTTGCATTTAAACCCGTTGATCCTAGATCCTAGATGACAGGAAAACAAGAAGCCAGAAGAGAGATCCAAAAGCGAGAAGCGTGACACAATAAAATAGAATATAACTTACGGTTACATCTAGTTATTTAGTTATGTATTTTATAAAAGTAAAACAATGATGCCTAGTTGTAAGTCTAGTACTACATCTAAATTCATCCGATCAAAGTACAAGGAGGAAAGCTCATTAAGACAATTGCCATGGATTTATTTCGTTAGGTAAAGTTCACCTATAACTTCAAAACGGGAAACTGAATGGAGAAAAGCCGATTCAAACATATGCGGATCAACTAAAAAACGATACTGGTTTGAAGAGTGAAGAATTTGAAGAGAAAACCACAAAAAGAGAAGGAATTAGTCAATGGTGTTCGGGTTCAGAAGAAAAGATTGGCAGGATAACAATAGTCTGTGTTTAAGCTCAAATCAAATTTCAGGATATTAAAAGCCTAGAGAAGTAAACATACCTTTCTCTTGAAAAGATTAGCGTAACGCAATCACCTTTATTTTATCTCATATAACTTCGTACCGCATTAAGAAATGAAAGATAATAACGGTATATGAATTCATTCAGAAGATTCTGATGCAACAGACACACTTTAATGTACCTGAAATATGATCTTGTGGCTAACATGCTAGACTTGACCGCCATTAGTGCCATTTATATATCGGGCTATTGTCCACAACTTTGTTGTTTATACCACAAGGTTTCGGCCGTTGTTCTCTCCTGCCTTCATCAGATCTTGGTAATTCCGAACTGAACCCTTTATTTAATCTTAAAGGTAGACTGTTCTCATTCTACTCTCGTGTAGTTCTCATTTTTAGTAAAGTAAAAGGACAGTCAATCGAATTCGAGGATGCCAGTCTACTAGGACGACTAGCTAATCCCCATTGCAGACGCCTGCTCAGACACATTTGTATTTATTCAACGCCCACAGAGCCCTATGCTGAGCTGACTTTAATTACAGTTTCTGGCCTGATCAACAGTCTGAACAAGGCTAGTACTCTCAAATGCTCGGTCACGATGACTTGTGACTTCGTGCTAGCACAACTACCGATGGCTCCCAAGGGTTCCGTCTCCCCCGTTTCATTCACAAGGCTTGGGGCAAGCCGTGGTATGGTTTTCAGGCATTTTCAAACGTGCCGCACGCTGAGATCGACCCCTCCAGTCTCCTTTCTGACAAATCGATCATGGTGAGATTCGAACCTGGGTCTCATGGTCAGAATGCGAACGTTTTAACCATTCGACTAACATAATAATTTGTAGCAGTGCTCAGTTATTACACGTCCCGTTTCCACCGAGTCCAAGTACACGCTGCCCGAGTCACGGATTGAACTCAAAATTACTATGTCACCAAATTCTTGAACCAACGCTTTAATCTGTTCTGTAGTACAATTCGCTGTAGTGAACATGGAGACTTAAACCTAACCTGCCTGCTGATTAGGGCTGCTGCTGCTAGTCATGTTTTGACTTCTGCTACTGCTGTTGAAGAATTGCAGTAATTTGCTTTTTCCTAGCGGCTTCCATAATGTGTGAATTTAAGTCTGAACTCAACACGTTTGCAAATAACTGAATAAAAAAATGTAAAATTGAGTCCATCATTAAACAATGGGTCTTGTATCACGCAGTTTTTTTCTCAGATCCATTTATTGAAAACTGCTTTTATTTGATAAATATCATTGATAGCTGAAACATTATTAACCTTCGAACCAGAAGATCTACATAAACCTGGAATTTTTTATGCATATTTAAGCAAATTATCAACCGATGAACAAACCCGTTCAAATATTCACGTTACTTTATATTAAAAGCTTCTAGGAGTCGTCAGTGTTCACTATTTGGTTGTTCTGATTGTTTTCATGATCTCAGCTGCCATTAGTTTAAAGGAACACAGTATTTATTTGCTTTTATTGTTTTTTTTTTCTGTTGATAGCCTCAGTATCGAACATTAATACTTTCTCACTTGTTCTTATAAAGCATCTCCTTATCACCAGCTGTCATTAGTGTGTTTTTATCTAAATGTAAAGGCTGAGAAATCCACCTGCTTAGTCAAAATGGTCGGTTCTCAGCAGTATCTTTCCAATTTGTGCAATGTTGTGATCAAGTAAATGGTTAAGAAATAACAAAACAAGAGGTTGCAGATAAATAGTGTATTGATCAGTAAATGCAAAAGAAGAGTATTACACGGCTTGGGAATGTGTGTCGGTTGACCAGCGTTCAGTCTATATCACTGTTATATTTAGCAGCTCCCCCCCCACGAGGGTACATGTGGCACTAGACTGAGTTTTAAAGTGAGTCATCCGAGCCCGTAGGTTCGGCCAAAAAATCCCTGTAGAACCCGCATAAACAGGTTCGGGTCTGTCTACCTCCTTGGACGAAACTCTGCCCTTCGGCACAGCCTCGTCCGGGTTCCTCTCTGTCAAAGGCAGAGAGTTCGACAGGAGCTGCGATCAGTCACAGCTTGGGGGTGGGGGAAAGTGTTATAGACTGTTCCCCCCGAGGCTTAGTTTCATAGTACTTTATAGTAAGTGGAAGAATCCATAATAGCCCCATTAGAGGGAAGACACCACAACAAGTAAATTGATCTGATGAAGCCAAATTTGTTACGATACCACATTTGAGAAAATACACCTGTGAGGAAACAATTCACTTATTATATTATAGGCGTTTATCAGAAACATTTTATGTTTTAAGAAGACCTTTAGTCCAAATCTTATTTCCTGTAAAATCTTAAAAAAATAAAAATTATCACTTCATTATATCATCAATAATATTATGATATATTACAGTGTAATAAACGATTTATCGAGTTTTTGCCAACCTTTAAACCAATGCGAGTGGGATGCGCGTAACGGATATCAGCATAAAAAGTGGAATTGGCCAGCCGAGTTCACATCACGAGCTAGTCTGTTGCATTTACTTTCAGGCCATTGCAATGGCATGAATCCGTATTTTCCCTCCCCACCCTGATTGTGGGTTAAATAGCAGAGTAAACTGAGTTCCTTAGCTCGGCGTGTTAACTTGTCGGATAGAAAGCAACAGGAAACCACTCCAGTATATTTCCTAAGAATGCGTAGTAATTCACAGATAAT
The DNA here is from genome assembly GCA_903632075.3 of Acanthosepion pharaonis. NCBI lineage: Eukaryota > Metazoa > Mollusca > Cephalopoda > Sepiida > Sepiidae > Acanthosepion > Acanthosepion pharaonis. The sequence continues at coordinate 2,465,446 of CAHIKZ030003536.1, forward strand.
AAAGAAAAATAAATCTGTGGAGAGCCATGATCGCCTACATCCCGAAAGGATATGGCAATTAAGAAGAAATCTAAACTGTATTTCATGCGCACATCTATAGATCAAATATATTATCAATGTGTTTATTACTAGTTAATAGAGTGTATCAAATTCATTTTCATATTTTACAGACCTTTATCTCAAAGTGTATTCATGCACACATCTGAGGACTATTTAAGGCTCAAATATATTCTTGTTCTTTAATTTCTGGTGTATACTCATTTCTTTCCTGGTCCCTAGCATTGACCTAGGGTCAGAAATGGTATCATGACATTTTCCATTTAGCATTTTTCGAGAAAAAATAAAAACTAAAATCACAAATATTTTATGAAACCCCCCCCACCATAAAATGTGGGCTGTACTTGTGAGTACAATTTTTTGAATTTCTTTAAGGCTTGGTCTACCAGAAATCCCGTCAATGAGTCTATCGGAACCTTTTTGTGAAAGAGCATCTCTTCAACAAAGAGACGCCGATATGCAACTATATGAAGCCCAAGATACTCGTCATGACACCCAGTCTGATAAGGGCATACCAAACACATGCCGCACAGGTAAATGCACGCGATGTAGTGATAAGTTCTGATAAAAGCAGCACATAACCTTGCAGGTGGTACCTAGTTAGCAATAACTTCAGGACAAGTAATTCAGTCTGCTCCGGCGGTCTCCGACTGAGAGTGTTGCAAGTATCTAACTGTGACTCTAATAAGGCATTGGCTGTCTCATCCTTCAGACTTAAAATAAACAGCTCTCTCGACATCTGTCAATGACGCTATTACAATACTCCCGCTCATGAACAGATATACAAATATGCGTAGTGGGCCAACCCATAGGCAAAATGGCGAAACGGTTAGGGTCAAGCAAGCGACAAGCAAGAAATGTTAACAACTCAAAGCACTTAAGCTCAGAAGCCATGACAGTTATGTATAGTTGTAACACCAATGTATTATTATTATTATTATTATTAGTAGTAGTAGTAGTAGTAGTAGTATTGTTGCTGTTGTTGTTGTTGTTCAAACAAATCATTTTGACCTGCATTTGTTTATAATCACATGCAAGGTAACCAATGACCGAAGGCATGCAAAAGGTGGGATTTTTTGTTGTTTTCACTTAATTGAATTATTTCTCAACAGGGGTCTATATGGACCCTGAGTGGGTCAATGTAACATTACTGCGGGTAGACACAAAAAATATCAAATTGGCGATCCACCGTAATATCATAATGGTCCATAGAGCAATTTCACTTTGGAACAGTTGTTACAACTGAGAATTGGAATTTCAACAGCAATCTACGCCATATTAAAATACTAAAAATAGAAAAAACACTCTAAAACCATCAGAAAACGAGATCAAGCGATGTAAGTTTTAGCGTCCCTTTTACTTTATCGGATGTTTTGATTGTAAAAAAGAAAATTCAAAATGATTTATTATGATTTATTTTACATACATGTCCAGAGTTGTTAACTACAAGTTTATTTTCATTAAATTAGTTTTACTTCAAAATAAAGCATATACATTTACTATTTCTCTAATACAAGTCCTAAAATTATCTATTGGTAAAAATAAAATAAGCTTTCTTTTCATCGAATGGTTATGGGTTGCACACAAAAAAATAAAAGTAAAAGTGATCCATGGGTAAAAAAGATTAAGAACCATTGAATTAAACAAAAGACAGCTATTAACAAAACATCAGCAACAAAAAACTCACCTTAAGTTCGGCGTACGAGACAAAGTTTTCAAGCCTAAAAAAACTCTTTCCAAAACTAGGGATCAATTTATATGGCACATATAAAATGCAAACCTTTACCACCAAGTTGTAAACAAATGTGGCATCACTCCTAATAATTACTGTATACTATTTAACATATCTTTGGCTGTCAAAATATATCCCACTAAAACTTGTGTTTGGCGAACATATTTGGCGTATTAACATATAAATTAATACAAAATAATAAAATAGTAACACAAATTCAGTATTCTATTAAAGCCGCATCACACATCGCGTCCAACAGCTGTTACACTAAGTGGAAACACCGACCGAAACGCCGTTTAACTCAGGCGGTCATTCAGGTAATGAGGCATGGTATGCGTGACATGTACACACTTTCATGATAGTAAAGACAGCAATAATTTATGTTGATGTTGATGTTGACTTTAATGTGTTTAGCAGTAGATCTGACAACTTGTAAATGTTATACTAATACAATATGCCGTACTTACCGGTGTGTTTTGTAGGTTGTTTGCTATATAGCGAATACTAATATTACAGTTAGTTTCTCAATATACAGGTGAGTGGTATGACCTTACGTAATTTTGGCACAGCTCATCGTACACTGTAGCCTAACTTCATTTACCTGTAGGCTTAAGCTTTGGGCCACTGGTAGCCTACCGTATGTTGGGTGGGAGTCGACCTATACGGTAGGTATAGGCCCAACTCAGAATTTTCAGCTAAAAATCTTGAGGTTTCGTTATAAGCCAGATCGACTTGTACGCCTGGTCGACCTGTACACAAGGTCGACTTATACGCCGGAATTTGCGTTAAATTTTTTAAAAAGCACTTCGCAAGATATGGACTGTACTTTTTAGAACTATTTTTTTGATTTCCTGGAGAGATAATGCCCCAGGTATTTTGTTAACTTGTTGTTGAGTTCCTTTTTTATCAGGCAAAAAGCTTCAAACACAACAGGGACAGTTTGAGTGCCACCTTTATTTTCTATTTCCATCTCCAGATCTTTGTATTTGCTCGGTCTTTCAATAATCATCGTCATTATCATCATCATCATCATCAATATTATTATATAATTATTATTATTACTTTGCATGTTGTTTCCTGCTTTGTAACCTATGCAGCCGGGTCAAAACTATGTCCCTTAGGCGCTATAGGAGAATTGTCATTTAATAGATAACACTTTTCTTATTATAAGGGATGTTCCTAGTAGGGTGATTTTCTGGACAAATTGTATGTTGATGTTATCTGGGACACTGTTAGTAAAATTTTCCATTCCTTTTCTCACGAGGCCCAGTGCTCCGATTACTATTGGTACAGTTTCAGCCTTCATTCCCAACATCAAGTTAATCTCAATTTCCAGGTATTTATATTTGGACAATTTCTCGAAATTTTTCATGGAGATGTTTCTCTTAGATGGTACTGCTATGTCAGTAAGCATACATTTCTTGAATTTCTTGTCTTTTATGATAATATCAGGTCTGTTGGCCTTTATTTCTATGTCAGTTTGAATTTGCATGTCCCAGAAGATAGTTACATCGTTATTTTTGGTAACTGTGTCTGGTTGGTGGTCATGCCATCTCTCAGTGCTTTCGATTTAGTCCTTCTTGCATATCTTCTAGTGCACATATGTCACTATCTTGTTATGTCTGTGGGCATATTCATTTTTTTGCTAGTTTCAGACATCCTGTGATAATATGATCGACAGTTTCATTATATTTTCCGCAGACCCTGAATTTCGGGTTAGTTCCATCCTTGATTATGTGACTGTGATGGGATCTGGAGGCTAGTCTTTGCTGCATTAATTCGATCTTCTGTCTCAGCTTTTAACCCGGCGCTCCTCAGCCACTGATGTGTTTTCTGATGCTCCACATTTGCATCTTTCGTTCTTTTTAGATATTTGCCATGCAACGCTGTGTCCTACCAATTTTTTTTTTTTTGTAATTTCATTTGGCTGAGTTCTTTTGCTTTCTGTTTTACTCGTTTGGCGTAGATCGTATTCGCCTCGTTTTTTATTGGTAGGATTTCAGGTATATTTCAAGTATATTGAGCTGTTTCTAGAAGTGTGCAACTTACTTGCTGATGGAGTGGATTTGTCGTTTTACTATTTGTAGGAGAAGGGCATTGGTTATTGCTATAACTATGCTTCCAATCCGATTGTTGTAGCTTTTAGAGTTAATTCAAATTATTATTATTATTATTATTATTATTTTGAGGGCGTGTCAAAATTTTTCTACTAGCTTATTACATATAAGCGTAAAAAGACCTGTAGAACTTGGGTCTGTTAAAGAATAACAAACGGACATTTTGAAAATCGCATTTTGTGAAAAAGTCTGTTAATTGACATATAATAAAAAAATTCATATATATATATATATATATATATATATATATATATGACAAATACTATACGATTAACATTTTTGTTTTAGACGTTATAGTGGAAGATGTGTGTGTAAGTAATTTTAAGACATTATTTTAAACGTTCCCTTAAAAAAAGATGCTCGCAATATTCGAGAAGTGAAAGGACATTTGTACTTTAGATAATGTTTTATTAAACAATATATGACTTTACTGTCAAGAATTGTTTTAAGCTTTTTAAAGATGATTAATTGTTCCTTACAGCAAAGCCTAAATGTTGACAAATCTTTTATCATTTTCGGTCCTTTAAAAAGCAATATGGAGAACCCGATTAGTAATACTTGAAATCATTCATAAGATCTTGTGTCATCGAAAGATATAACTAGAGAATTAAATAAACTAAAAAATAATAATGCAGATCATTTAAAAACCGAAAATACTTTTTATACACTGCAATATATTGAAATCAAGGAGTCACAGTTGCGTCTTTTTTAATACTTTTGTTTTTGGATATTTATTCTTAAGACATTTTTATGTTTATGGATTCTTTTTTATAGACACAAATATTTACGTAAATGCTCTGTTTATACCGAAATCGGTACAAGGACATCAGGCTATATGACGGTTCCGTATAGGATACTGGTTCGAATCCTGTCGGTGGACGAATATTTTCTATGAAAATTTCTCGGACATTCAGGCCGGTAAATGTTATTTAATACTGTTTATTATAAAACAGAGCATTTACTTAAATATTTGTATCTATAAAAAAGAATGTATAAACATAAAAATGTCTTAAAATAATTGTCGAACTTTGTCCATTCTATTATATACTTATTCTAGTTTCTCCGTTATGGTCGACAGCGAGTAGGCTGGAACCAGTCGAGCAAATTCAAATTCTGCTTAAATATGTTGCATTCTTTTTGCACTAATATTTATGGAGAAGGTGTACATACATCCCTTCCCCAGCCAGAGGTAAAATTGCAGGGAAGACTAAAGTCTCTAGCCTTGGTAGAGCAACCAGTCTATGAGAAGCACAATTCTAAATTCAAAACCCATGGAGAATGAAACAGAAATCGACTCCGCTATCTTTTCCCAAGAATCGTCACGGTGTTTCAAAATTTGTAGATATTAAAGAAAATGAAGTTGTGGAGAGCTGTGTCCGCCTACCCCTTGAAGGAAAAGAAAATTAAAAACCCTTCTTCTACAAACCTCACCCGAAAAATATTTTTTTCTGACGCAGGTTAATTTGAGACTTGCGAATCTGGGGTGCCATTCTTCGTCACGCGATTCCATTGTTAGATGAACCAATTTTGACAAAACCCTATCCTCTAGTTCTGATATCATCATTCTTCACCGTCAAAGGATAAAAGAGATGCCGTCGTTCGCAGCATTTACCGTTTTACTCCAAGCCGGACAATGACAAATAACTGAATTTTCCATGATACTAAGATTCTGGTGAGACTTTGATAAAAGAAAAAACGGAAGTATCGACAAAATGTCACTAGAGCGTCCTCTACCAAAGGAAATTGTCAGCTTTTCAGAAAAGCTAAGTTCGAAAGATTTATCGGATATATATATATATATATATATATATATATATATATAGATAGATAGATAGATAGATAGATAGATAGATAGATATTTCGTTTATTATCGGACGGGTGTGGTGATGTCACTAGAAGGAAAGAAACGATCTGGAATGCTAAAATTCTCATGTCTGTAATTTCCGATTTAGATATAGTGTGAGTGGATGTGTATGTGTGTATGCGTAAACGTGTTTATTTGCAAGTATAAATGTGTGTGATGTTAGAATGCGTGCGAGCACATGAGGGCATGTGTATGTATAGGTATTTAAGTGTGTATAAATGCGTCTATCTATGCGCGCAAGTATTAAGTCAATTTGTGTATAAAACATAAGAAGGCACACATCTATTTTCTTACAGCAATAGCGCACACGCACAATTACACACGCAAACGCGTACTTATAATTCGTCCTGGGTATGATGATAAACTACATCCGGCAGCAGAGCCTGTGATCAGGACGTTTTGAGGAACGTGGAACCACGTCTAAAATGTTGGTGCTCCCATGTCCACCATGACCCAAGTTGGTAGTACCTGTTAGGGTCTCAGATATGGACTGATTGTTAACCCCGAAACTGGGCTCAAAGCACTATGAAAGTGTAACAATAGGTTTTTATAGTAAAAATACCAGCAATACATTTTTGAAAAATTATTACCAACAAAAATATTATTACCAGCAATATATTTTTGAAAAAAAAATGTTACTAGCAATACATTTTTGAAAAAAAAAAACAAAAAAGCAACATATTTAGCAATACATTTTGTATGCGTGGTTAATAATCACATATATATATATATATATATATATATATATATATATATATATATATTTATGAGATTATACACACATACACAGACACACACATACATACACACACACATATATATATGAAAATTTCTCAGAGTTAACCTGTAGAAAATACAATAATTATAAATGTTTTCACCTCCAAAATCATTATGGATATACTCAGATCTTCAGACACTAATAGCAATAATACTTCTGAAGCAGGCATTTATAAAATAAATTGCCAAAACTGTCCCTCCCAATATATTGAAGAAACAAGTAGAAAACGCATTTATGAGCACAAAAGTGACCTCGCAAAAAACAACTTAGCTAATGCACTAGTCATACATAGAAATAAATTCAACCAGAATTTTGATTTTAAAAATGCTACACTCATAAAAAAAGAAAATAACTCACTCAGAAGGAAAATCCTCGAGAGTGCTGCCATTGAATATTACCCAAATATTAATCTACGTCCAGGCTTTTTCCCTATTTCACCTTTCTTAACAGAAGTACTACTCTCCCAAACAAACGTACACAACAATATCGTGAAATCAAAAGAAAATGATTGAATCCGTCAACACAGCAATAAAAACAATATCTCCACACGTGACAGTAATTGACGTAATTTTCAGTTAACAGTATGAAAATAGTGTTCTCTAAATTCTTCCAGTTGCTAAGGACATTTTGTTTTTGCTATTATTAGTTGCTTTGTTTAAATAAATTCATTTCGTTTTTTGCTTTGAGAAAGTCCACATTGGACGAAACGCGTCGGCAACTATTACAGTTTTCCTATTGTCATTTATATATATATATATATATATATATATATATATATATATATTATAACTCTAGTTTTAAGGTATGCTATATTTATGGGTAAAAGTTCTCAATATCAGAGATAGAGCGTGTGGATATAAAAATGGACACTAAAGTCAACACTCTGTCCTTTAATTCACTTTCCCATTAGAGAATAGATGACCATGGCTCTCTCTACGGGTGTTAGTGAATACATATAATAATTCTTTTCCCTTAGGAACGTTTCTTCTGTCGCTATATCAGAAATCTTTTCGAAATGAGTTATAAAAGACAATGTTTCGGTATTCTGAATTCTGCATTATTTATTTTACATTGGTCAGGTGCATCTTTTTAATAACAGAAATAAAACAGGCCATAAGTTTCATATAAAAGTGCCTTCCTAATAAAATATTGCCCTATCTTATTATGAAGAAAATGTTCACAGTGTATCCTTATTGTAATTCTGCTTGTACTTCCTTGCTTTCATTAGTTAGTTCACACGACCGTTACGCCCGGCTAATATCTCATAAATAATGGTCTACTCCGTTTAGACCGGATGTAAAATCTATCAAAGACGCTTCTTGGTTTCAGTGAGAAAAAGAAAGAAAGAAAACATTTAATGTCTCCTGCCAATGCCTCATAAATAATGGAATATTCCATTTTGATTGCGTGAAAAGATATATCAATGACGCTACTTGGTTTCAGTAAGAAAGAAAGAAAGAAAGAAAGAAGTGAAGAATAGATAAAAGTCTGTTTCAGTGGAAAAAGTTCTAAAATGTTTTCATGATGGTTATTGCAATATTTTTCTAAAGCTTTTAAGCTCAAATATTTAACGATGCGATTGGCGAATTTCTATGGATATTTTATTGTCGTAGAACTGTCCATGAGCTTATTCATTCATTAAGAATTAAGATTCACTAGAATATTCAAATATTAAAACCTTGCCCACCCTCTTTTCTTTAGTTAGTTCCTCAGTTTGCACGACCGTTACGTATTGCCATTACTATTGTATTGCGGTCTTATATGCTGCAATGTATCATGGAAACGAATATCTGTATATTTCCAATCGAACAAGAAAATTATTTTTAACTTTGCAAGATTTTCCTGTTGCAATCATCAACACCGTTTAGAGCCACAAGGAAATGACGTATAATGATGCCTCCTCCAAGGTCTGGACAGATGTTCATATTTAAATGCATCTTAAGATGGAAAGAAGTGACTTTTGATATAACCGACTAATGCTGTATTTCATTGATATGTTATTGCGGATATATTATTAGTTGTTGTTTTACGTAGCATAAGTACTAAGTAGATATATATAATTTTCATTATATTGTGTATACATTGCTTCAAGGAGTGTTAAATATTTTTGAACTGAGAGGATATATTATTTACATATTTCACATACATTAACTCCAGGTGTATCAAATACGTGAAAATTAAGTGTAAAAATGTTGATTACACGTTATTTCTAGGAGTATCAAATAAAGAATTAAACAGGTACACAACTATGACTTTCATCGATAAAAACGTCAGACACACTTAATTCTCTTTTATGGATAAGCGCACTCAGACACACTTAATACGCTTCGATCGATAAGCACGCATCAGACACAATACACTTCCATCGATAAGTACACGCCAGACATACTTAATACGCCTCCGTCGATAAGCACACGTTAGACACAATACGCTTCCATCGATAAGCGTACTCAGACACACTTAATACGCCTCCGTCGACAAGCACAGGTTAGACATAATACGCTTCCATCGATATGCACACGTCAGACACTCTTAATACGCTTCGATCGATACGCACACATCAGACACACTTAATACGCTTCGATCGATAAGCACACATCAAAAACACTTAATAGGCTTACATCGATCAGCACACGTCAGAAAATTAGATCCAGGCGCCTGCTGACGATGTAACCGAAGGCTTTTATACAGATTAAATATCTCCCGGTTCACTCAAAAGTCATATATAATAACAATAATATCAATATTAGAAATAGAGCAACACATGCAACCATATATTTCCGAGACATACGACTTTTCCTCAACAATGAAATTTAATCCAACATTAATAACGTACATCTAACCCACAGTTAACACACGCAACGACAACACCAACTCCGGCAAAAGCAACAAGAAATTTGATACACACATATGCACACATGTCTTTCCTATTTCCTTCTATTACAATGTTCAGGAATTATACATTAGGAAACTACTAGAAAGGTACCAAAAAGTCAACTAGAATTCACACATACGCACACACACACTTACGCATACACAAAACAAAAACACGTGAGATCTACTTGACCAATGAAAATTAAGCAACATAGAATTTAACGTACCGAAACATTCTTTTCCGTAACACATTTTCCGAAAATTTCTGATGAGGATTAAATAAAAGCCAAACATAAGTTAAATTTAAAAACGTTTCCTATTTTTATCATATATATATATATATATATATATATATATATATATATATATAAATTTAAAGAAAAACCGACCACTTTAATGTTCCTCCTGATATCATAGGTTCCCAAGTAGGCATCTATGCGGACGATACTACTATTTACTCCTGTCTCATAAACAAATCTAGTGTCGCTGACAAAACTAACCTGGCCGTTTGGTTCGAAAAGGACCTCCAATAGGTTGTGGACTGGGGCAGGAATTGGTTGGCTAACTTTAATGTCTTTTAATGCCTCAAAAACAAAGTTGTTCTTTATTACTCACCAGAGAGAACCATGCCTGCCTCTCATTAGAATGTCTGACTCTTAACTCAACGAGAGAACCTCTTTGCGACTGCTCGGTCTCACATTGTCCGCTGACCTGAGATGGAACGAATACGTTGAGTCAATAGCTTCGTCCACCACAAGGAAAGTTGGCTCCCTGTGCCGCACCAGGAATTTTTTTCTCGCCGGAGTCAATCCTTCAAATCTACATATCAACCATTCGCCCTTGCATGGAGTATTGCTGCCATATATGGTCTGGGGCCCATTCTGTTTGCCTCAAGATCCTTGATAATATCCAAAGACTGCTATGCAATGTAATTGGCACCTCGTCTGCAGTCGCTCTCTCACAGACGTACCGCTGCCTCCCTCTGTCTTTTTTACAAATACTTTCACGGTAACTGCTCCGATGAGCTGCTTTCGCTGGTTCCCAGACTTCATGAATTTAAGCGTTCAACTAGGCTGACATCTCGCTCTCACCCTTTCACTGTCGAAACTGTTAAATGTAGCCGTCTCTTCTATTCCAATAGCTTCATGTCTCGCACATCTCACCTGTGGAACTCCCTCCCCATTTTTTGTTTTCCTGATAGCTATAATCTCCAACTATTCAAATGTAATGTCAATCGACGTCTCCAGATGCCTTGATCTATCCCCTATCCTTCTCTTCATCTTTTCCTCCATCACTCATCTTTGCTCTCGCTCTAACTCTCTGTAACCCCTTGCGTGCGAGTGGCTTTCTGCCTTTCCTGGGGTTGGAATTGCTTAAAAAATATTTCACCAGAGAGTTTCTTTTTCCCTGGATCATCAGACCTCGCTTCCAAGGATGAAAAATAAATTTAAACTTACACTTTTGAAGGGCAGTATTAAGCTTATGTAAATTGATATAGAGAGTGGTGAGAGATAATGTAACAGACATGGTCGAAATTAGAGAGGGAAGGGAGAGATAGGAATGCTTTTAAATTTATTTTTATTTTTATTACAATACTTAATAGTGAGGAGGGAGTAAAGATCAGATATTGACCTATTTAATAGGTCAACTCACCGGAAATGATATAAAGAGAAAAAGAGAAAAAAGAGAAAAAAAAAAAGAGGAAAAAGGGGAGAAGTAAAGATGTGAGAAGTAAGAGATGGACTTAGGCTTTTGAAGGAAAGAGATGGGGGGGATATAAATTTGGAGAGGGAAATTAACGTATGTGGGCATGTATCGACCAATCTGGAAAAAACACAGCGGGATAAAATAAGTAAAGTTCTTGATCTCTGGAAAGAAAACATTGAAGTCCAATCTAAAGTATTCATTTTAAATCAACTGAAGATTTCGTCACACAAAACTTTGCTAATATTTTATTTCTCGCAATTAAGGTTGTTCATGCACACAGCTATGGCTGTGTCTAGAGTCAGATAACCTGACGACGCCCATCCTTCTTTAGGTTAGTTTTGAATTCAGAATGACCTTTCTTGTAGAGTGGCTGCCAGCGAAAGTAATAAAGCCGAGAACTATTATTTCGTGGAATAGACTCCCGAGAGAATTCTTCCCCGATCACAACGATATCAACCTTTTCAAGTCAACGGTCAAACCTTGTCTATCCTACATATCCTCATAATATACACTTTCTCCTCCTGTTACGCCTTTTCAACGACCTCGTTTAGTAACTATCTACCTTAAGTAACTCTTGAGTTTTGAATTGGCTGAAAAATATTATAAAAAGTCTACTTTGCTATTTAATCCATGGCTGAAGGAAAATTGGATTCATTCCTTTTCAAGTATTTTAGTAGCGAAAGGAATGTAATAGACCTTTCAGAATTTGAAATCAGAACGTCCAGCAACACCACCAATTTCACTTAAAGGAGCCGTATAACTGTCAATCTTTCATGCAAAAGTGAGATGTACTGAGGCACCAAGATTGTATGAAACTGCTTGTATGTACGCTTGTGGGTACCCTGAATTTAAGCTCGACCAACCTATCCCCCGTAAAGAGGCGCATAAATATACAGCGATCCCTCTTGTTAAAACACCCTCCTCTATGTGTCTGTAATTCTAGCTGCCTTTTTGATCAAATGAAATAAAATTAGTTTGATTGAGCGAAGGAATGTTATCGATTCATTACTTTGTCTGGAATATTTCCTAATAGAATTTTTCACCCCAGACCATCTCAATATAACGTAACTATTTTTTAGGATATTTTTCTTATTTTCTGAGAGAAGGTAAATGCAATCATTTTGAATGTATATGTCAAAATATTTTACTAATATTTCAAACATTTTTTTCATATTCATTTATTTATTGGATTATTTTGTCGTAACAATACATTTTTCAGTTTTCAAATTATTCAGTGTGTGCAAAAGTTTCCAAGTTTATTTTTTTTTAAATTGAGAATGTAAATGGACATAAAAAAAGCAAAACAAATAAAAAAAACGGTTTGTTTGTTTTGTTTATGTTGTAGCATACCTACGAAGGATAATGGGTATATCCCCATTCACATAAATACAGAAGTAAATACTGTATGTTGGTCAGCAATAGGAGATTTGTCTCCAGCTGTGCTGGTCAAACTCTCTGCCTCCGGACAGAGAGGATCCTCAGACGAGTCTATGTCGAAGGGCACAGTATCGTCTCGGAAAAAGTTACCTGACCCCGTTTTATACGGGATCTACTGGAAATTTTTGGCCGAGCCTACGGGCTCAGATACCCCACATTATATTCGGTCTTGTACCACAGGTATCCGTGTGAGGGGGTGGCAGATATCCTACAGTTGGAGATTCATTGTGGAATTCACTTGACTCACTTCTAGCAGTTGACTACTTCTACCAGCCGCTGGCGAATCTTATATGTGTTGTTCTTGCCCTATTATCGTTCATTACCAAACTTCATGTGATTATTCTGTTCAGTAACCTTTCCTAGGTTACAACAGTTTACTTACTTTCGGTGGAAACCTGTTAGATTGCAGAAACTCAAAAAAAGAAAAAATGTTTAGAATGTAATTTGAATCTCATACTACGGGAGCTTGTTATGCCTTGTAGCAATACCTATACACTCTTTATTACTTAAGCTAGGAGCAATGAATCAATGTTCATCTAATTCATTCTATTTTGCCTTGTAAATACTCCACGTCATTAGTTTCTACATACTAAGCTTACTTTGTTTGGCACAAGTCTACATGTATGAGGCGCACAGTGAGAATTAGACTGTCTACATAGTAATTCGTTCACCATTACCACCAGGTTAATTTGTTAACCATTACACCCACGCTGAAGCGCCTCACACCACTTGCACATAGTAAAGCTAGAACTATTTTTCGTTGTAAGAGTTTCTGTGAAAACAAGATCATGAAAATATTTCATCTGACTCCTCATGCTATGATTTATCTTTACAAAATTCAAGTCAAATCTAAAATGGAGTATTGCTGCCATATCTAGCCTGGAGATGCTTTGTCCTTACTTTTCAATATAATATTCTAAAAGGTAATGAAAAAATACAATATGTGAGTGCCACGTATAACAATAATTCATTCATTCTGCACCCCGGATGAAGATGGCTGGACTTGACAAAAACTTTCTTTGAATGAAGATCGTTGATGCGTACAAAGGAGGTGATGGATATACAACACTTTCCAAGCATATAATCTTCCTAAATCGACAATTCGCAGCATTATCAAGAAGTACAATGAGACTCATCGTGTTGAGAATAAATTAAGGACTGTCAGAAAACGGTTAATTTCTGAGAGAATAGAAAAGAAAATTGTTAGAGATATCTCGAAGAATCCTCACTTAACGATAAAGGACATTGTCAATGATGTAAAGACATCAGGGTTGAATCTATCGACGACGACAGCCAATAGATGCTTTCACCGAGCAGGACTGAACTTGTCGCCCAAGGAAAACTCCCTTACTTAAGGTTAAACACCTTAAATACAGATTAGCTTATGTGAGACGCCATCAAGAAGATGGGAGTAAATATTGGAACTCGATTTTATGGTCAGATGAAACCAAACTAGAATTATTTGGTCACATGAACTCTCATTATATATGGAGGAAAGTAAATGAAACTCAAAAACCGAAGTATGCCCTCCCTACAATTAAGCACAGTGGTGGGAGCATTCTGCTCTGGGGATATTTTGCTGCTTCTGAACCAGGAGAACTTGTGAGAGTCCAGGGTATCATGGATAAAGAGCAGGAATTGGTTATTCTTAAAAAAAAATAATATAAAACATAGTGCAAGAAAGATGTCTTTGGGGCGTTATTGGACGTTCAAACATGACAATGACCCGAACCACACAGCACGAATTGTTACAAAATACTTAGATTACAGCAAAATTAAGATCTTGGAGTACCCCGAACAAAGTTATGACTGAAACCCCAGTGAAAATTTATGGGCATTTTTTAAGAAAAAGTAAGAGAAAGAAGTCCTTCGAATTTTCAGGAATTAGAATGTATTGCCAAGGAAGAATAGAGCAAAATGCCTATTATTGTGTGTAGTGATCTTGTAAGGAACTATCAAAAATGATTAAAGGCAATAATCAAGAATAAAGGTTACACAATTGATTATTGAGGCTAGAGGGTCAATATTTATTAGTAATAATCTTTTGGTGTTTTTTTTTTATTATTGTTTGACATTAAAATAAAAATTCTATTGTGGTCATCACTGCATATTTTTTCAAATCTATTATTTCACCATTTGTGAAAAAATATGCATGAAGTTTCCATGAAAATTTGAGTTATTACAGCTTTATTTGCAATTATGGAATTGGGGGGGGTGAATAATTCTCTCCACAACTGTACATACTCGTGACATCTACACAACCAATAAAAACATAACAGAATTTAAAAGTCGATAAAACTCCGCATTATTCCCTTTCCGTAATTTCTAATGAAGCTATATAAATATATTCGATTTATAAAGGTTTTCCTAATTGTTCCTTATTTAATCCTTCTATTTTATTTAACATCCGGGATTGGCTTTATTCCTCTGCTCGATATAATTATTAATTGTAAGATATTAAACAAATATTAGCCATAAGAATAGTAATAATCTTAATTTAGAAATATTGAACAATTCAAGAACAATAACTGATATTAAACCATTGCCGACTAGATTTATCCTAACACTTTGTCTGGAAGTAGTTTTATTGTACGTCTTTCAATCGATTATCCAGATTCATTTCCGTCAACAATTTCCGATTTTATTGAATATCCGATCATTAACACATTTTGTATAAGATGATCTGGAAGTCTTTCCTGGATTTCGTTTTTTGAAGCGTGACTACGATGAACCACAAGGATGAGTGAAAGAAAGGAAACGAAAGTGACAGACAGCGAAAACGATAGAGAGAGAATTTAGAGGAAGAAGGGAGTAGGAACGATTGGATGGAACGAGAAGGAATAAATGGTCAAAGAAAAAAAAAGAATTATTGTCGAAGATGAGACAGCAATAGAGAGAGAAAAAAAATCACGCGGCAATACAAAGGGAAATATAAGAAAACAGAAAAGAGAAGGGAAGATAACTGGACCCCAGGGGTAAGCGAAAAGATGTAAACAACAGAGACAGTAAAAGAAAAAGTTTTGCAATGGTAACGTCACAAAAACTGCTACTTCTACTACTACTACTACTAATAATAATAATAAGAAGAAGAAGAAGAAGAAGGAGAACTGATTACAAATTACAAAGAAAAACTTTTAATAACTTCCTAAGAAAAACCTGCATTTGCCTCAGGTGAAAAAACTTGGTAAATGATTATATAAGAATCCTTTTGAATTCAACAAAATAAAATAAAAATAAAAAGACCCACCTATATCAATGATAATGATAATTGTAATATTTACCGTTTCCCTATAAGGAAACATTTCGCATTAATCGACCAAGCAGCCAGTACTGCTTTCGGTTGAAATTCATAAAATCTTTCTCTTAAAACAAATTTCCTTAAAAACAACATTTTCCCAGTCCAGTAGTTATTATTGCTCATTCCAGTATTGATGGCAGTTTCCTTCCTAACCTTTTGGTTGAAGTAGTGTGGAATGTTAACATTTTGATTATGTCATTATTTTCTCTTCGAGTTAATGGTGCTATCTATTTTAGTTATTGCTCCTTGTGTTAGTTCTCAAGTGATGTGGTTTATGTTATTTGGTAAATTTATGTTTGTGAATCTGTAACGCCAGTCCACAATTTTCAAAGGGTGATGATTTTTGCTAAGGCCCTCGGGTTTCACTCGCTCAAAACCTTTTTTGAACATTGGTCTTAGAAAGCGGCTGTATACAGCTGAGAGTTTACATATTTCTGGACTGTTGGAATTGACGGCGAAGTCTGATGGTGCATCAAATAAGTACGTTATGTACCGCAGTCAAGAAATAATTTTACAATTCCTGAATTGTGGCCGTGGCAATTTGTTTCTTGCGTCTGGGACACCGTCGAGAATCACGGCTGGAATAAGAACGCTTTCAATAAAATTACCAACACTTTTGATAACACTAACAACAGGTTTGTTGAATATAAAAAAATGGCGAAAAAAATGTCTCTATTATCTACAGTATAACTACATCTAAACCTCGTTGTTACTTAGTAAAGATAGCGGGGCTAGTGATTGAGGAAGAAGACGAGAGAGATGATTGATATGGGTGAGGGTTACAGGAGGAACTTCTAAAAGAAAGGGCAAGCGACAAAATGATGAGTAAGACTGGTAAGTATTAACTTACATGAAATATCAAAAGATTCAATTTGGAATACAAAGAAAGTTCCAGAAAGGTTACTGTGTATGAAGACAAACACCCTCCAAAATGGTGAGTACAACGGACAAATCGTTGTGAGTATGACCACAAAGATAAACATTCTGGTTCAAATAGCAAAACATATAAGAAAGATTAATTTATTCTTTTCATCGATGAATGTAGCAAAATAGATCTAACTATGTCGGAAAAGTGATCCACTGGGAATATTATCAGCGACTGGATTTTACGACATTGTCTATATGTATAGAGATATGGTACATGTTCTAGGGAATTAAACGTATAAATCCCTCTGGCAATAATTATAACAAGTAACCTAATCGAAATCAATCTCTTTGTTGTGAATAGGAAGAATAAAACGTGTCAAAGAAAATTACTGCTCCGGGAGCCATAGAATGAAACAGAAAAAGAAAACGAAAGGCTGTTTATATTATTTACATTATTCGGACTTTTATCTTCATTTTCATTGTTATATGCACAATATTTCAGCCGTTGGACGCTCCGGCCTTCTTCAGGTGATTGGAATTTCGAACCGAACGCTTTACATTTTGGCAATGAAGATGAGGATAACTCTCCGAATAATGTAAATTATCATAATAATCAGAGATATAGACAGAAAGCAAAAGGCTGGATAAATATCTCAAGCTTGCTAGAGAACTGAAAATAAAGGTGACAGTTGTGCCAATTGTAGTTAGAGCACTAGGAACAGTCCCGAATGTACTACTAAAATACCGAGATCAGTGTTTTTGTCTGCAGTTTCTGCGACTATTTGCTGGAGTAATGGATAGCGGCTCGGATTAAGGAATCGGAGAGCCGAGTTCGAATTCCAGTCGAATCCATTTCATCACTATTACGCCTCTTCTTCTCCCCCAACCCCAGCTATGGGTAAGTAGCGGAGCAAACCGGGTTGTATAGCCTTGGATGGCAACTGGTTTAACACAGAAAAAAATGGTAACGTAATGCGGGAAAAAAATGTGCCTCGTTAGTCATGTATTGAAAGATACATGATCGCCTAAGTGTATATCACGTATAACACATAATTGACTGAGAGTTATTTGTCTTGCAGTGGCGGAATCAGGTGCAAGTGTATTTTTATGACAATGACGTCCTGTGAGGACGTATCTGTATGCATAATCATGATGAAAAAATCACTGCGTAACTAGTTATAATATGAAGAGAAATAGACATTGTTATGGAAACAAAAAGCCTTATACGAAGAGCTACGAGACAAAAGAAAGAAAGAGAGACAGAATAATAGAGAAGGAAAGGATAAAAGAAAAACAAGAAGAATAAAAAGTGTTTAGAGAGGGAGAAAAAGTAAAAATAACAAAAAAATGAGACTGGAATAAACCTTTTTCTTTCTCTATTTCCCGACTCGCAGTCCGAAGATTGACTTTTTTTTCTATCCCGGCATGCCTTTCTTTATGAAAACGAATTTTGCTTGCAGATTTGCTTTGATAAAATCACCGATCCGTTGGTCAAGGCAATAAATCCGCCTATAAATGACTAATTAATTACAGTAAACGATCGATTCGACTCTTTATATATTTTCTACAATAAACACGTCTTTATTTCTTCTCTGGGTAGAAACACGAGGCAAACAATAAAAATCTCCACTGTCATCTGGATAAACATATCATGTATCTCGCGTATTTTTATCTGCTTAAGATATCTATCGACATTCACTTTCAGTCAGTCGGTAAATCTGGTTAGTAAATATTTTAAATATTTTATGAAATAAAAAATACGCCCCCCGGACCGGATCGGGATGTCAAAACGCTTTTTGCTAAACTATAATTATTTATATGGAATTATCAATAGATTGTGGTTAAACTTACTATGTAGAAAAAATTAAAATAAATGTTTGCATCTGACAGTAATATAAGTTTTGAGAAAATCAGTGAAATAAAAAATTCGGCAAATTTTTGCAACTTTTACTATCCGAGCGTTTTTTGTGTAAGTGCCTGCAATGAAGTTTCTAAGAAAAGCGATTACGAGCCTGCTGCAGTAATTATGTTTTAATTTGCCTTGCCATGTTTAAACCGGTTTGAAGAGTGCCGTATATAAAAAAAAAGATCTGACTTCAGTGAATTATGTCATATATTTTGCCTGAACTTATAAAATCTAAAGTATGTAAAGTCAGCACATGTAACGAGGTTGACTGATAAACATTTCTCTTGGTTGGATGCAGCAATACCAAAATAAATATTAATTACATCTTAAAAGTTAAACGCCAGTTTTATAAATCTCACTAACCTTTTGTGCTGCTTAGTTTTTGAGATTCGGATATGTGCGCACTTGGTGTGATATAACCATTTTATTGCTATTGTCGCCTTCTTGGGTATTTTTTAGTAAATAAGTATGCGTGTTGTCATTACTTTTTGTGCATTCAGTGTGTTGTATTGAACAAAATGGTTATCCGGTCCGCGCTTCTCATTTCCTCAGTTATCTGCCCCCCCTCCCTGTGAAAAAGGTTTGGTGACCCCTGTGTTAGCGTATTGTATATTGTGTATTTTGCAGCCACTATATCCCATTTCCACCATCGCCAATTGGGCCCAGACCTTTCACCAACCGTGATGAACGGATCTTCCCTCAATGAGAGCCTATTGCACCTTAAAATCAACCCAAACCTTTTGGAACTCGTACATAGGATCGCTAAAGATGCTGGAAACATGGTCGTTCCCTGAACCGCTCCAGTAAATACATTTCTCCCTCTATCCTCTACATTTACAAGAGCGATATCAGGCCGAAAATGGAATACTATTGCCATATATGGGCAGCAGCCGTCCAGTTTTCACCTTCCAGTCTCGATAGTCAAAAGTGCCTCCGCATCCTTGAGGGTGACAAATTATTTTCCACCCTACAACACTTTTCTCATAGACTAGACGTCAACTGTTCTATCTCTATTCCGAAAAAGGATGTTGAGATGAACTACACCCTTCGTTCCACCTGCCCTAACTTTCACGTCCAAGAGTCCCCATGCCATGCACATTATAGCGAAAAATCCTCATCCCCTTCGCAATCCCTGTCCTTGGATGGTGAAGGGGATGCGAAAGACATGGCAACCAGTTGCCATCCAAGGCAATAGAACCCAGTCTGTTCTACTATTTACCTAGGGGGAAAAGAAGAGGACCCATACCTTTGCATTTAGGTATTAGCACGTAAGTTAATGTCATAGATTCGACTGGAATTCGAACTCGACTCTCCGATTCCTCAATCCGAGCCGCTATCCATTACTACACCGTGCCTGATTATCATTTCATAAACTTATCGTAATGTAATATAATGCCACAATAATTGCGCGTCCGGTGAGAACCCAACTCACAACACAAGAGAATTGCCCTACTTGACAAACTTGACAAATCTAATATGTATGTATTCTGGATTCCAGAAATTTAATTGTGCAACTGTGACAAATGAAATTTAGTCAACATACTGTCATGCCGTGAAGGACAACTAGTCATGCAAGTCTTTGACAATAAGTTTATTATCCCAACGTTGTGTTTCTTGAATATGGCTTTCTGCCAAATTGGCTGAATCTGTATCTTTATCAAAGGAAACTTGGACCAGCTTCGGAATAAATGAGCAAAAAGAGAGAAGAACCATGGAATTATTCACTTGCAGCATTATTCCGGCAACTCGTTAAGAATTGTTGCCTCAATATCTATTGCTATTGATTGTCCTGATCCGTTTATACTAACACTGCGATGAAGAGCTTTGCAGTCTTCTCTTCCTTAAAACTGTGCCAAGTTAAATATTTATAAGCAGAGCTTTCAGAGAACGAAGAACAACAGTTGCACCTGAATTGCACACGCACAATTCACGGCTCTATTATTACGACAACTTAACCCGGTTTATTCTGAAAGGTCACTGCTACATTTCGTCTAAAACTTCTGTCGCAAGATTTGAAGTTATATAATAGGCGTTAAAAACCTTTTTTTTTGTTTTCATTGTAAATTTCCGTACGCATTTTACATTTTAATTGCGTCGAAATTCTCATAATGCGAGAGGAAGACTTTCAGTAATCTTCAACCTGATAGAACGATTCATGGCAGTGCAGTTGTAAAAGTACGGGTCTCGTAGGCCAGTGAAAGTAAACTCTGACTTCGTTAATTGCTCACTCACCAATATAATCTTGTGCCAATATTTGCTCACTCACTCACTCGCTTGCTTTCTTTCTTTCTTTCTTTCTTTCTTTCGCACACACAACAGGAACCATTTGTTCTTAAAAGAATCGATGACGGAAATAAGTATTTCAGTAAGAAGTTTTGAATTTTTCTGTGATACACAGTGCGCTGGAGATGTCACAGAAGTCACAAAAGAAGTTAAAAATTGAAATTTCATGGAAAATTAACTTAAAATTTAATCACATCAATTTTCCTTACCCTGATGATAATAAGCCAATCTCAAAAGAAACAACTCTTGAAGAGGTACTAATTTTTAAAATTTTTACAAATATTTGCGCTGGCACGAAGTGAAAAGTTTGTATTGAATGAATGATTAGGTCTGCTGCTAGGAAATCATGTTCATTGTGTCTTTCCAGACAATTTTTCTCGTCCGAATCTATCTTACATATTTACCATTCTAAGTCTACCATTCGTCCTTCTTTTGAATATTGCTGCCACATCTGTTCTAGTGCTCTTGCTATATATTTAGAGATTGTTGAAAAAATTCAAAGAAGAATCTGCAATGTTATTGGTCTTGATCTGATATCTCGGCTTCAGTCACTTTTCCACCGCCATAATGTAGCATCCCTGTGCCTTTTCTAGAAATACTTTCATGGTAGCTGTTCTGATGAACTTTGATCTATGGTACCTCGATTTTATGAATTTAGGCGAAGTTATAGATCGGCAGCAAAATTTGATCAATTTACAGTTAAAATGGCTAAATGTATCCATAAGTTCTATGCCAACAGTTTCTTTTATCTTGCCGAAATATTTTTTGGCATCTTGCTTTTCAGTCAAATTTGATCTTCAAAAATTTAAATTCAATATCAATCGTTATCTTCTGTCTACTTAATTCCTGTTCTTTTATTCTCTCTTCTTAATGTTTTTCGTTTTTTCATATTCTTTCACAGTAACCTCTTACCGTTTAGTGTCTTTTTTGCTTTGCTTGGGATGAAATGATTTTAAAGAATATAGGATGGTCAATGATTACTAGACACAATAAATAGAATGCAAAAAGAAAAAAAAACATTGGTCGGAATATTGTGTTGAAAACCACAAAGATGAATATATTAGACTTATTGATCAATAAAACTATGACATTTTCCTATTTCCGAAATTCAGATAACTTGGATGGTGATTTCGATCATGAGTCAATGTCGTTTACCTTGTACCAGACTAATATATATATATATATATATATATATATATATATATATATATATATATATATATATGAAGAAATAAGTTTATAGGTGTTTATTTTATGGGATAAAGTGCTCAATATCAGATATAGAGCGTATGTAAATATAAATATAAAAGTGAACATTGAAGTCAACACTCAGAGGCGACAGGCTGTTTCATGCTAGACGCAATCGACGATTGCGTCTAGCATGAAATATGATTAGGATAAGTGTTGACTTCAATGTACACATTTATCCCTGCTGTGTGCCGACGGCTTAGTGGTAGAATCTCCGACTGACGCCAAATCAGCCGGGTTTCGATCCTAGCTAAGGGCAAAATGATGAGCTGTGATACAGCGAAACAGTCTGTCTGGATCACTATATATATATATAAGGAAGAGTTTGTAGTTGTTCCAACGAGAGAAAAGTACATATTTTAAAAGAAGAGAGAAACCTCAAACGTTTTTGGTTATAATGTGGATTTTTAAAAATATATATTATACTTTATTTTCCATATATTTGCTACACGTGTTTCCGGTCTCGCGGCCTTCATCAGGCAAAGAGTGGTTATTTCCACACATTATTAAAAGGAATTAATCTTCCTTAATGTTTTCGGTGCTTAACCATTGTCTTTTCGTCTGTAGTAGTAACCTAAATGCACGAAGGGTAATGAAACAATTAAGATTGGTCAGAGAAAGTGTGAAGGAAGGGGGTCTTCGTTTCTATCTTTTTATGACCCATGTATCTTCTCCAATTTTGTGTATTGTGTGTGTTTTTGCTAGTATGTGTATGCATATCCCTTCTCCATACATATATACTGCCTTATTATAAGGAATAAGTATACACATGCACACACACACATACACACACACATACATACACACACACACACACACACACACACACACACACACACACATATATATATATATATATATATATATATATATATATATATATATATATACCGAAGTCGAGATGCCTTATTAGGATCGATTACATTACAGACTCTTCTTTCTTTCAGTCTAGTGCTGCGGTTAAATCCATACAGTCTAGGTACCATAGCGAAGTGCTCATCTGAACAATTACGATGAAAGTATTTATAAAAAAGGCACAGAGATGCAACCTTATGTTTAAATTCATGAAGTCGAGGCTCAAAAGAATAAACTTTCATCAGAACAATAGCCATCAAATTATTCATAGAAAATGCACACTGAAGCTAGGTTATGGCGGAGAGAAAGTAATTAAAACCGAGATGCCATACCAGGACCGATAACATTGCAGAGTCTTCTTTGGATTCTGTCAAGTATCTATAGATACATGACAGAAGGACGAGACCAGATATGGCAGCAATATTTAATGCAGGGTGAACTAAAGCTGCAAGACAGAAAAAATTGTCTAACACGTCATATTGAACCAACTTTCCTAGAAGCAGATTTAGCAATTCAAATATACAAGAAAGAAAAGGAATGAAAGAAATGAAGAAAAAAAGAATCGAAGAATGAAGAATGTGAAAATAAGAAAAGAGAGAGAGAGAGGGGGGGCGAAGGCGGAAGTAAATAAAAAAACTAGAAAGAAAATCTCATCAGTGAACTTTACCTTGTGTAGTGTCCAATTAAATCGTCAGTAATGAAAATTGGTGATTAAGTAACCAACCGACAAATAGAAAATACCTTTCTTCGTTCGTTCATTTCTTCGTTCATTCCATCGTAGTAAAACACTTTGATGTTTTTTGATGACGAAAGAAACTCTGCCCTACTTGAAGTATTATCATCTTTCAAAACAAGCGCCAGTGATCCCCTTGAAAAGCAATAACAAAACAAAATCTATCTTTTCAAGTTAATAGAAAAAACTTCGAATGCAACAGGATTTTTAAAAGCAAACAACTAACTTAGATAAGCAGTATTGGCGCAACCTACAAGAAAAAGTTTGGATACTGTAAGGTCTATGGTTCAAGTACCACTGCTAAATAATTCAATGAGAAATTCACAGACTATATGTGCTGGATAAATTTATCTAAGTTAGCTTTTATTTTCTTGGTGATGGGATTTGAACCACAGACGGAGAAACCATCGTCTAATCCGGTGTGCTTTGACTGCTTGGCTACAGAGAGCTTCACAGTCAAACAAGTTACTTTTTTTCCTTAAATACTCACACGGCCAGATTTTCTCGAACGCTATATCTGTTCAGTTTCGTATCGGAAACGTAAACAAAGCAATTTCTAAAGAATTAATGGATTTTATTTTTTTAATGTGACATATATTTTTTTTTTATTATTATAGACGTTATTCTTAGCGGATACCCGTACTTGAGTAAACGCTCCGTTTTTTTAAAACCATGTTTATTTCGTCTTCCGACAGGATTCGAACCTGCCTTCCCCTTCGCAGAAGATTTTTCTTTATTAAGTTTTTCTATGGGGCGAAGGTCGGTAGACGAAATAAAAACAACCGGTGATATTCTGAATGTGACAAGATCGGAAAACAGAAAAAAAAAACATTCCATCTTATCTTTTTATCTTCGTTAACTTTGAACTGTCATTGCCTTATAATGGCGTGATTTCTCGTTACCTTCTCCGCAGTTTTACATTCAGAAGTTTTCTCTTAGACTGGCAGACAACCAAAGAAAATGAACCTAGTCTAATCTACTATTTAACCCATAGGTTAGGGAGGAAGAGGAAGAGATCTATTCCTCCCTTTCCAAAGCGAATTTGTGCCAAAGTAAACGCAGCAGACGTGGCCGAAAAATGAACATTGCTCACCGATTCCAATATGCAACCTGCACATTTACAGTATATAAAAATAGATACCTCGTAGCTGATTATTTTCCAATTGTGGTAGATATCGATGCTCAAGATCAAGTAAAATGTAGAAGGCAACACTTTAAAGATCCTTTCCATATTCAACACCTATGTCGCCATAAGCCAGATTAACGTAAGCTTGGATGTATTTTCATTATCAATTTTCGGTTACTTTATTTTTACTTCATCTCAATATTCTCGGCCAAATAGCTACTGATCGTTAATGTGTGTCGCGTGAAATAAAAATGATGGAACAGTTTTCATTGAGACTCAAATGCGATTATATATTCTGAATTTTCCTATTTGGACGTCGACTTATGGACAACTAAAATAGACACAAATCTAGTGATATTGCTGCTTTTTTTCTCCGTATCTCTTAAGTGTGCGCAAAAGTTTGTAGCCGTTTATATGTGTATTCGTTTTCGAGATTTACAAATATTAATGCAATATGGCATAGAGATATTAATAGAAATATTAGTACAATATGGTGTAGAAATAGTCGCTAATCCTCCTAGTGGATTATAAGTTACCATTTTTGCTGCCATAGTTTTTTTTCCTTTATTTGGTATCACCTCAAGTAAGGCAGTACATCGACTAACACGAAAGGTTGTTACAAGGTGTGGAGGAATTAGGAACAGAAACATTACTAATGAGTAGAACAAGAAAAGAGCAATCAGGAGGACAGCAGATAGTGATTGACATTGTATTTAAATTTTTGCAGATTAAAATTTGCTGGAAAGCATGGTGCCGGATGGGAGTTCCACAAGCGAGAAGTGCGATAAAAGAAACTGTTACGGTTACATCTAGCCAGCTCAACTTTAATTTGATGAGATCTCGACGCCAATCTAGTATTGCGATTAAATTCATAAAGTCTAGGTACCATAGCGAAGAGCTCAACGATTACCATGAAGGTATTTATAAAAAAAGGGTACAGAGCGGCAATCTTACGGCGGTGGGCAGTTTCCGTAGCAAGCAATTTCTTTTACCGGTTAGGGTTGCTGGATTCACGCCCGTACGGTTTGTGTCCTTCTTGTAGACTGGTTACCAACCAAAGCTAGAAATCCCAGTCTACCCTGCTGTTATCTGCTATCTGGGGACAAGAGATAGATTGATAACTCTCCAAGGGTTGTTCACGTTAAAGTGAATGCAACAACCTCGGCTGGAATTTGAAGTCGACACTCCAGTTCCACTTTCCGTGCCAATAAACACAATGCTCCGTGCACATCCATAATATGGCATGAAACCGAAACCCTGGCCGACCCAGTCACTGTGTCGATCACTGCACTTCATAATGCATGGTTTGCCCCTCAGTAATTTAATATTTCAGCCCACAAGAAAATATATTTTAAGTTTTGTTAGAAAGCAAAAATAGGATTGGTGTCATTTCAAAGTTATCTTTATTAAATTCCAAGCCCAATGGTTGGAAATTGTCAGTGACATTTCCAGAATATTTTCTACCAATGACTGACCAGTGAAAATATAATCTGGTTATTAAACTCTTAAGGTCAGGTGCGTCGAAATTCGATTAATAGTCAAAATGAATTTAGTGTATTGACAAATGTAGCATTATGCCGGAAGAGGTTTGGCCTCGAATTCATACCAGGTCGTCAAAGGAAACCAGGTTCAGAGTTCAATTGGGGTTATTCTCGGCCACCGAATGCAGGAGAACTTAACCTCATATCTCTATCCGGTATTGAAAGCGTGAGAACAAGAATGTCAGACAGATAGATATTGGATAAATCAGACAACTGAGAAACAGTTTTATAGACTCTATGAAACAGTTTTCACTTGGATTTATTAAAACTCTAGTTCGGATTCTATATCCTGCTAACACACGCAGTTAGATATATAAACAACCACCTAGAGGTTACTTGATGACAGTCTCTCACACACCGCAGGCGGAGTGTAAGGTCCACGTATAGAGGAGGGCGGGGAAAGGCGAATTCCATAATCTGACTGGGAGTAACTGACGAAATATTAGCGTGAATAAATGTTAAGTAGTGATTTTCCAAGCGTAGCTTAGATGTGGCACAAGTTGGGGGCACCTAGCGAGGATCGAACTCACTACTCAGTCGTAATTGTTCTAGCGAGACAAGCTTGCTAACCATTACACCGCCTATAGGTGCTCCATAAATGTAAAGTAATGAAGATTCAGATCTTGTGTAATGACGCATCTAATTCGTTGCATAAAGAAGGAATACTATGTTCAAAAATAAATATTTGCTGAATAAAATAAATGCTGTTTTCCACATTACGCTACAAGAATTACCACTGTATAATTTTCACTGGATAAACCATATTTGTGTTCTTGTGTCAGGCTAGCCTATGTTTAGTAAATATTTATAGGAATTTATTGTAGCGAGATGGTTAGAAAGGTGATATAACAAGCCATGAGCTAATGTAAGGAGTTAAATAATCCCAGACCCTCTCCTATTATGGCACTGTGCCAGACTAAATCAAATCCAATACATATGGAGTCGCGGTCAGCTCAGAAAAGTCGAAGATAATGTTGAACGGCATGGACGCCATCAGTACGAACATTATCATAAACGGAGAAGCTCTGAATGTAATAACCATCAAGTACATTGGCGCCATTCCATCATGAGATGGTACCTGCACATTCCAAATTTGGGTCAGCGCAATCAGAGAAGCAATGGTTAGTATGTTAGAGATCAATAATAACCCCCCAAATAAAGTCCGTGCTCTTTAAGTCGCTATTCATATCTATCCTGTTGTGTGGTCGTAATATATGGATGCTGATTGCGGAAGATTCGAGTTATTTAAAAGCCAAGCGCTTGAGAAAATTACTCCAGACCTTGTATTCGGGGTCATAAGAATGAATACGTGAAAAGGTCGTTCAAAACCCATGTGGGTTTCGAAGAACCACTTCTCTCGTCTATTAAACAAAAAAAATCTTGGTTTAAACATATTATCAGACTCGACTCTCTGACATTTTTTACAGTAGGGTTCACCTTGTACAAGGCCCGGGGCCTCTCGAGGTAGAGTGTTAAGGGCTAGTTTATATGGATAGGAGAGGAAAATAACGATGAACTCTAGAATTGATCAGATTAAGATTGTAGTGATCGGGGAAACATCCTCTTAGGAGTCTGTTTCACAGGGAAGTGGTTCGCAGGAAGAAGCTGTTTGACCTGTATATCAAACATTGTCAAATGCTTTTGAAATGTTCAAAGCAATAGCTCGAGCTTTTCCATTTTTATCTGAAGCTTGATAGACTCTTTTAGCTGTAATCGTTAATACATCAGCAGTTGCCCAATAGAAGCGAAACCTATATTGCTTATCTGAAAGAAAAACAGACGAGGTGAGATGCTTAAGCAGTTCAAAATTGATTAAGGCACCTATTAGTTTGTCAAAAAGAGGTAAAATGCTAATAGGCCGATAGTTAGAAGGATCAGATGGTTCACCAGAGATCTTAAAGACTGGAACTACAGAAGACGATTTCCAACAACCAGGAAAGCAAGAAGCAGCCAGGCATTTAGTGCAAAAGAAACAGAGAGAACCGGAGCCAGTTCAGGAGTAAATTTCTTAAGGATTATTGCTGGGATACTTATCAGGTCCACATGCTTTGTGGTGATCCAGAAACCAAGGAAGCAGTTATATGTATATCAGTGTATATCAGTCACTATAGACTCAGTTCTAAATGGAAAGTCAGGCAAAGATACTCCAGATAAGTCAAGAGTAGAATTACTAGAATTATATATATATATATATATATATATATATATATATATATATATATATATATGCTAAAAAAAGAAAAAGATATGTAATCCGGTGTTCTTAATGATATTTTTATTTTTACAAAACAGTGCTCAATGTAAATTTACAGAATATAAATACTATAAATTAACTGATTTAAAAATATGGTTTCATCGCTACACAGGAATTACCATGTTTCAAAAACAGAAAAAACTTCAAATTCAATTATATTAAATTAAACCATTAGTTCTGTTTCATCTTCAAGCGAATTTTGGAAACCGAACTAATGATTTTAATTTAATATAATTGAATTTGAAGTTTTTGTTATCTGTTTTTGAAACATGGTAATTCTTGTGTAGCGATGAAACCATATTTTTAAATCAGTTAATTTTATATATATATATATATATATATATATATATATATATATATATATATATATTGCGTGTGCGTATGGTAATTCATTTCTAATTCATTATAAGACGGTGACTGGATAATTCATTAATTTATGTCTAGTGGAAACTCTTCATGGCGGAGTCGGAATTAAATTCCCTCTTATTTTATATTTGATAAATAAAAGATAATAATTTACGTTACGAATTATTGTCAGATTCGAGATTACTTTTAATTCACACACACACACACACACACACACATATATATATATATATATATATATATATATATATATATATATATATATATATATATATATATTATATATTCGAACTCTGGATTGCTAACCTAAAAAAATAGTAGAGTATAGCTGGCCACTTGAATTCGAGGATACCCGTCTACTAGGGCGGCTAACCAATCCCTATTGCAGACGCTTGCTCAGGCGCATTTGTGTTTATTCAACATCCACAGAATCCAACTGTGGTTTATACTGCAACTATGCTGAGGAGACCTTAGTTACAGTTTCAGGGAAAGAACATGTTATCTAGCGTTATCAACAATTACAAGCCCAGCACACTCAAGCCCTCAGTCACGATGTTTTGCGACTTCGTGCAAGCTCAGCTATCGACGGCCCCAAAGGGTCACTCACAGGGCTTGGATCAACCTATGGTATGGCCTTTCCAAAGGTGCTGCTTGCTGGGATCGACCCCTTCACTCCGATAACATAAGGAAGTCTTCTTCCTTACATCGACCATGGTGAGATTCGAACTCGGGTCTTATGATCAGAATTCGAATGTTCTAATCCCTTCCATAAAGAAGAATTACGGCATTCCTTAACAGCATGAACCCAAATTTCGAAAGAGTGCTTCCAGGACTCAAAATGAATTGAGTCGGTTCTAAAGTTCTTTGATACGGTGCTGTATTCTATTACCGGCTTCAACATAATTATCCATACAGAATAGTCAATTTCATTTAGATCATTTTCCAGATATTGAAGTAGATATTTTTAATATATAAAAGTTAGAATATAATCTTAGGCGTCAAATAATTACTCATCATCTATTTGAGAAACATTTATTCAATACTATGACATAACAGGGAGAAAATAGACAAGAATAAATTTATCCGTACGCTTCAGCTAATAAACAATAAGATAGCCTTTCGTAAATAAACGTATTTTTTTTATAATTAGTAAATAACGTACAAGAATTTTCTTTCGTCTTGTTGTCGTTGTTCTTCAAAAAAATAAAATGCTCTAAATCTATAGAAGTCTGTCTGGAATGGACCGTGAATTAGAAGTTCATCTTCATCTTTATTTCTTAGGACTAAAGTTTTTCTTGATACCAAAATGAATTTCACGAGACATTCTAATAAAACTTCCCCTGGCAACTCGGCTTTGTCAATATATGCGCCTGTATTGCACTCTGACGACATTAACCATCTGCGGGCCTCTGCTTCAAAAGGGGAATATCTTCAAACCTAGCAACATATACAAAGTTAGCTAGATAGATATGTATATATATATATATGTGTGTGTATGTGTGTGTGTGTGTGTGTGTATGTGTGTGTGTGTGTTTGCAGGATTTTCACATTGAAATTATTGTAGCGGCTTCCCTCTTCAACCATTGTATTTCACAGCCTACTTTTCTTGAACCCATTAATGTACACCGTATCCAAAACAAAACATTTGGTATTGAGTTATAGATAGGAACCTATAATACTGGATTTGATTAAAAACTTACAATTAATACCAGATGTGATTGAAACCATATAATTAATACTAGATTTGATTAAAACCTACAAGTAATACCAGATATGATTAAAGCCTTATAATTAATACCAGATTTGATTAAAACCTACCAGTCATACCAGATGTGATTAAAAACATATAATTAAAGCCAGATTTGATTGAAACCTACAAGTAATACCAGATGTGATTAAAAACCTATAATTAATACCAGTTTTGACCAAAAACTACAATTATTACCAAATTTGATTAAAAACCTACAAGTAATACCAGCTTTGATTAAAATCTGCAATCAATACCATATTTGATTAAAACATATAATTAATACCAGATTTGATTAAAACCTATAATTAATACCAGATTTAATTAAAAACATATAATTAATACCAGATTTGATTCAAAATCTATAATAAATACCAGATTTGATTAAAACCTATAATTGATAGCAGATTTGTATTTTAACTGTACAAGTAAAATCGTTTCTTTTCGGTTGACATTAATAAATTAATATCTGCGAATTCCCATGAGTGGAATTGTTTACAATTGCCTTCTCCACGGTTTCGAATTGAGAGATGTTCCTTTACTAGACTGGCTGACAACCGAAACTAGAGTTCAAAGTCTAGCTTTCTATTTACTCTATATGGTTTGCGGGATGGAAAGAGATAGATTCTTCCCTTTCCCAAGGACTATAGTGCGAAGCGAACAGGTCTGACTTGGCCGGGATTAGAACACACTTCGCCGACTACACTTTCCGCACATCAGCTTGTCAATGATTTGCGAGTGTAAATGATAAGGCAAGCAATAAAACAATCAACATCCTTTTCCAATCGGTTGGCAAACCAAGCACCTGTCTTTCATGATTATTCATCCCTCAGTCGTCCAAACAGAAAGAAAGAATCTATAATCCGTTCCCTCTCCTTCTTATCACCACTTTCTCTCTTTCTCCCCTTCAAATTCCCCTCTCTCTAATCTCAATCTTTTCTTTCACTTTCTCGCTCTCCATCTTACTTCACATCCTCTTTCTTTCTCTTCATCACTGAAATTCTCACACCCATTCTCTCACCTAGATTCACTCTCTTTCTTACCTTATCCGCCTTTATCAGGCACCCACATGCGCTCACTTTCTCACTCCAGCTTCTTCTCTCTGTTTTCCTGATATATTCTTTTTTTTTCACTCCTATGAACTATCATTTCTCACTCACACACAACCTTTCTCACTCCTACTTTTTCTTTTCTTTGACTGTGTCTTTCTCTCATTTTCTTTCTTTCGTCTCAACCAATCACCTTCCTCATTTTTTACTGTCTCTCTATCTGTCGTAAAAGAAGAAGAAGAAGAAAAGAAGAAGAGAAGAAAGAAAGAAGATGAAAAGAAGAAGAAGAAGATAAAGAAGAAGATGTGGAAGAAGGAGAATATGAAGAAGATAAAGAAGATGAGGAAGAAGGAGAATATGAAGAAGATGTGGAAGAAGGAGAGGATGAAAAAGAATAGAATGAAGAATATGAGGAAGAAGAAGATGAAGATAAGAGAGACAAAGAAGAAGAAGAAGAAGAAGAAGAAGAAAAGTAGAGAAGTAATGAAGAAGAAGAAAAGAAGAAGAAAAAGAAGCGTTTTTATCCAGTGTTTTGCTGCCGAGTGGGGGAGAAACAGGAAAATTAGAAAAACGAATGATTTATTACTGTCAGGAGAATATTTATCAATGAGACAGAAATGTTACATGAAAAAAAAGAAAGAAAGAAAAGAAACAAAAAAAAAAACAACTCAAATTTCATTCTTGTTTCAGTGAAGGCAGTTGCCGCCTGTTTATCAAGAAAATATGTTTTCAGGCACGCGAATTTATGTGCGCATTCGTGCGCTGAATTTTTGTTTTTGTTGGGCAATGAACGTCCTTGCAGAATTGTCAGACAATTATACAATAGCGTTGAGAAAGAGCAATTATATTGCTTGAGAAGAAAACAAACTTCAATTAAGATTTGCTTCAACATAACGTAAAAGTCAGACAACACGCTCGTTCGCACAAACACGCACACACACACACACACACACACATACACACAATAAATACAAGCAGGTGTTGAAAAGTTCTCCAGACGACAGACTAACCAAATGGCCAAACAGAAACTTGCTAGGATTCCATCTTGGTCAAGTCTGGAACTTTTCAGCATCCTTCTTTAGCACACACACACACACACACACATATATATATATATATATCGATATATAGAAGATTACAGAAATAATAAATGAAATCTACAACAGTGATGATATACCGAAATACGTAAGTAGATCTATTTTCATAGCAATGCCTGAGAAGTCAGGTGCAAATAAACGTGAAATCTATCGTAAAATCAACCTAATTAACTGATCGAAACCAAATTTTGGGGAGAAGTGCAAACAGGTAAAGGGGTACAAAGTACAGTTGGTTTTACAAGGGTGCGTAATTTAGTTTAAGTTTTCATTATTTTTTTGGGAGGAGGAGAATTAAAGTTTTATTATTTAACATACAAAATACACCCGCTATTTAAAAAAACAATTTAATGGTTAAAATAACAAATACTTATTTAATAACAAAGCAATATTGCTTTTTGCATATCTTTATATATATATATATATATACAAGACTCCAGTTTCCAGTTCGCCGTGTTTGCGAGATCTATAAACAAATCACCAGGCCAAACGCTGCAAAAAGTTTGAATCTGACTTCAGAAATAAATATTTACGCATAGCCAGTTGTATGCTGCATGCTCAAGAGTAAGAAATCCTAAGAATTTATTCTTCGTAAAAAGGGAAAAAAGAAATTTTCTTAAAATTACTTAAAAAGGAAAAAAAAATTTTCTTAAAAAATTACTATGAAGTCCTATAAAATTAAATTAAATTAAAGAAATTATTAAACCGCGAAGTATATTTCCAATCAAATCAGATTGATTTTTTTAAATTGAACGAAATGTAGAGTTTGTAATTCTCGATAAAAACGTTAGCGATAACTTCAACAATACTAATTACTTTTGAGGATTTTAACACGCGTCAACGTTATTGCAAATAAATTAAATTATAAATTAATTAATATTAATAAATTAATTAATATTATAAATTAATTATATTATTAAATTATAAATAATAAATTAAATTGCTTAATAAATTATAGTAATGAAAATTATCATCTAAATTCTGATGTACAGAACGCGTAGCAGAATCAAACCGGAAATCAGTGCGCATTCATCAAACACACAAGACCAAAGAACTTGATATTTATTCTAAAAATGTTATCAGAAAGAGCAATACAAAAGGACATGTACTTGTGTTTCATAGATTACACAAATTCATTCGATAAATTGCACTACAAAGATCTGTTGGAACTGCTCAGCAATCTTGACATATTTGGGAAGGATATTAGAATAATCAAGAATCTATAATGGCCGCAAACCGAGAGAAAACAAGTTCAGCAGATACACAAAAGTAGAATGGGGTGTAAGTCAAGGATGCGTCTTTTTACAGGACTTATTCAATCAATACAGCGATGCAATTTTGAGAGAATTCAGGATTCATTATTGGCGGCCACAATCTTAACAACATAAGATATGCAGATGGCACAGTGTTGATAGCAGACACAGCAAGAAAACTACAAGAACTCCTACAGAAGATAATAAAGGAAAGCGCGAAGAAAGGACTAAACATCAACTGCAAAAAGACAGAATGCATGGTTGTTAGCAAAATGATGAGTCCAAAGTGCAAATTGCAAATCGGACATACCAAAATTTAAAATATTTGGGAAATGTTTAAACAGAAGACAGAAAGTGTGACACTGAAATCCGAAGGCTTATTAGGATAGCCAAAGATGTATTCCAAAAGTTAAGCAGAGTACTAAGAAATAGAAAAAACTTCGCTAGAAACAAGTGAAAAAGTATTAAAATGTTACGTGATATTTGTCCTCCTGTATGGCAGTGTTAATCTCTGGAAACAAAAATACTTATACTTAACATCAAGAAGAGACACTTGAGGTTTCTGGGACACATAATGAGGAAGGAGGGCTCGGAAAATCTGATACTCACAAGACATATTGAAGGCAAGATAGATAAAGGAAAAATAACCATGGCATACTCAGTGAACTTGAGTAAATGGATGGCAGAACAGGTTTTAGGAGAAATAATAAAAAGACGAAATTTATTAAGAGCGACAAAGGACAGAAATTTGTGGAGAGCCATAATCGCCTACGTCCTAAGGAGACACGGCACATAAAAGAAAAGAAGGGAACAATTATGGTTGCCTTCACCTCAATACAGGTACACAATACGGTAAGGTGCAAAATCATATTATTTTAGAAAGGAAGTCCTGTCACATTTGATGATGTAAAAGGAACAAGTGCTTTTCTGATTACAATTGATACATTTAATCAAGATAATATCTCACTATCGATAATATAATCCCATCTGTTTATATTGTTCGGGCTGCAATATTCACAACGTTTCGGCCGTTGTACATTCCGGCCTTCTTCAGGTGATATATGTTGGAATTTCACACTAAACCATTTATTTCGTCCACCGGGGTAAATTGTTCTAGTTCCACGTGCCATACCTTTTCTGTATATATCAGTTTCAGTTATTTCCCTTTAGTAACTCAACTCTCCAAATTTTGTTCACCTCTTTGGGTCAAGTCACTGGATTACTTCAACCAACGTTTTTATCCACTGGGCTACGTGTCCTTGGGGGCTTTAATGAATAGTGAATTTATTTCAGGGACTTCTAAACTTAGTGTCGCACTACATTTTTTACCAGATCTCATATTACAATTTGTTTCTACTGTTGTGAGTTTAGTACCTAGCCACAGCAGAGGTGAACAATTCGATTTTCCAAAGTATATCACCTGAAGAAGGCCGGGCGTAAAAGTCTGGAATATGACAATAAATTTGAAGACAACAGTACGAACAATGTAAATAGTGTTGTAGTGAACTACTGCAGAGGGCAAAGAGGCACAGTGTTGCATGCTTTTTTTTAACAGTCATTATAACGTAAAACAAATGGCATGTAAACTGTCCAAAAAAGGGGGAAATGGTGGCTTCCTGGATCACACATTTAGAACAGGTAGATCTCGGAGTCGGATAGGCTCTTGCGAGAGTATTTTTTCACAGCTGTAAATTTTGGCTGTCAAAGGGGATATAAATAAGGTCATAACGAGGCGAAGGGTAGAAGGGTTATTGCTGTATCGAGTAGGAGACACGTGTTGCGGGCAGTAGAGGAGTTGACTAAAGAAAATGGATCACAGGAATTGTTAACAAGCCAGAGAAAAAAAAACTCAGTTGAATCCATTACATTCACTTACGTGCTAATACCCTTGGGAAAGGTGTGAATCTTCTTCTTCTCCCTCCAGCTATGGGTAAATAGCAGGGCAGACTGGGTTCTATAGCCTTGGATGGCAACTGGTCTAGGAGAAGGAAAACTCTGAATTCAAAACCTGCAGAGGGTCGTTTGGGGACCTTGTGGCACGTAGTGCACCAGGTCTCTGTAATCGGCCCTTCAAAAAGTGTGGATGGTCTTGCACGAAACCGTCACCACTATAATCAAATCTCATGTGCTATACATGCGGGTTTGGGGACCGCTTGTGAATTCCAAATTCCCATGAAACTCCAATATTGGAGCCGGCTCAACCCACCTCGGGTGAATGCCGTTAGAGGTACAGGGTACAGAGAAAAAAAAGTACAATTTTACACATTTTCCTTACAAGTGTAAATAGTTATAATAGCACATCTCAGAAAGTTAGACATCATCTCATCTATTTGGTAAATTGTTGATTACTCGGGAAAAGTTCATGGTCTGACTTTGAAAGAGCATTGCTAGAGTATTGAAATCTTACATTTTAACTCTTCTTATTAATAAATGCATTGTTTCTTTCTAAGTAAATTGAACTCTATGAAGACCAAACGTCCAGGACAACTGACGAAAGAGGTTTTGTTTCATCAGAACATTTCTCCAGCACATAAGTCATTGTTTCAATGGCTGTTGTCCCTTGACTATGATTTGACCTTGTTGATCACCCTCCTTATTTTATTAATTTGCCACTATTATCTGTTCCCCAACATGAAACACTTAGCTGTTAACCAATAGCGCAGTGATAGTGATTTTATATCTGCTGTTAATTGTATTTTTGTTCAACAGGAAGAAAACTTCTTCCCCAATGGGATCCAAGCATTGCAACAAAGATGGAAGAAGTGTGTGTAATATTATTCTGCTTTCACTACAAAGGAACAAATGCATATGAGTTTTACCTTCTCACAATTCAACTGTTTTCTCTCTAAAAAAAAATGTTGCAATGATTTGAAAAGATGAATAATGATTGAACGAAATTGTGGTAGCTGTTTGTAATCTGTCATGTCTTTTGTAGGGATATTATTATTATTATTACTATTATTATTATTATAAATAAAAATAACATAAAATAATAATGATGATGAAGATTATAATTAAAGTGAATTAAAATAAAGCAATAACATAAAACATTGTTTAAAATAAAAAATTAAATTAATAAAACTCTCCCAGCATGCAACAAAAACTGTTCCTGTCGGAAGTAAACATTCCACCAAAAGACGTTAAATTCAATCCCTTTACCACGAACCTGTGCAACTTCTCTCTGTGATATGGCTTGTAATACTGCGGAGTAAATTCTCCCTTTTACCACATGCGAGTGAACCCCCATAACATTTTGGTGACCGCCGACAAGTATAAGAAAAACAACCTATTAACTCACACTCTTCCTTCCTCGTATAATGCAATGTTTATGCGGGGGGGGGGGAATATCTCTTCAGTACATAGGCAGTCATGGTTCTTCATAGATTGCTTTTCTTTTTTATCTATGAATTACCACGAGTTTTTCCTGTTGTCTTCTCAAAAGTCTTTAATTCAAATTCGTCTTTCTATTAGATTGTTTCATATTCTTTATTCACCCCACCTCAAAAATACCTCTTGGTACGTAACACAAACTACTTTTAGTTATATTTTTCGATGTTATTACTATCATACAGTTACTATTAACCAATTATTATTTCTATCGTAGTCCCTGCTTTGCGTGTGTCTTTATCAAAATGATTCCCTTTTCCTTAGTAATATTATTCAGTAAACTTTCGGAGAAAAAATTGAAACTGGAAATAACTGGAAAGAAAAGGGAACACACCAGCTCTTGAGTTGACAATTGTAAAAAAGCTAGAAGTAGATTCTAAAGAGAATCTACTTCCAGCTTTTTTACAATGTATTTAGCTCACGGAAATCATTTATTTATGAAATAATAAATATCAATAAAAAAATACTTTCGATGCTAATTTACAAGAGTTAAATGTACTGAAAAGTAGTTAAATCTATCTTCAGCTAAATTGGTAAATCTGTTTAAAATATAGAACATTAGTGAATAAAAGGACTGAAAGACTCATTACATGTATTATACACAAAAAATCTAATCAGTAGGCCGAACGTAGATATAGCGTCCTTTATTAATCGGGAAGAGACATTAAGCATAACACTAAAAAAAAATCAGCTATTAATGGGAAACATTAGCCTGTTGAATAAAAGCATTGCTATAAATCACCTTGAATTTACGAATTCAGTTCTTGCGTCAAATAGTTTAGAAATATACACCGCTTTAGTGGATCGTCAGATTGATATTATGATGAAAAACTTGCTGTTAAGATTTATGGAATTCTCCTGGATTAGGATTAGATAGGATTAGATTAGGGAATGTGAATAACATTGCGATGCCAGTGAATTTGATAAAAGATTACGTTCGACATTTTCGAACAACTAAGTAAGGCTAGCGATCATTACATTGTGCTGAGAACTGAACTGTGATCTCCCTTCCGGTTGCAGGCCATAATAACCTTCTCCGCATATTTTTTTTTCTTTTCTTAGACTGGTTGCTATCCAAAAGCTAGAGAGCCCCTCCTACTCTGCTCATTAACACTACTTAGTGAAAGAGACTCCGGAGAGGATGCTTCTTTGGTCCATGCAACTACATTAAGTAACTCTCTGCCTTGAGTAGCTCTTGGGTCTTTTAATAGCTGAACATCGTTAAAAAATCTGAAGGAGCAGATTCACGGCTTTCCAGAGGGAACTTAAGAGGAAGTCAACACAACAGACTAGACTGAAATTTGAACTCGGCCCCCTTGATTTTCACTGTCAGCTCCGATATCCGTTACACTACCTGGACATCAAAGACTAACTGGGACAGTGCATATAAAGACAAGCATTTACTGTTGTTTCTGCTTGAATTCTGGGATGAGGGGTTATCGTTATTTATATTCAGACGAATGTCTTTATCTTTGTTGTTGGTGGTGGTGTTATCAGTGCGGAGACAGGGCCAGCAATAACTGAGAAGTACTAAACAAAAAACAAGACGAGACATCCGTAGACATTAAGAACAGAACGAGGACAGTCGATTAAACAGAGGGTTCAGTTCGAAATTTCGGAATGTTACCCAGTTCAACAGACATCTGCATTGATTTCAGCGTGCTACTGGGTTGGCATTTCGGTCCCATCCTTTCAGTGTTGAAACAGTTAAATGTAACCGTCTCTTCTACTCCAACAGCTTCTTCTCTCGCACTTCCCGACAGCGGAACTCCCTTCTTCATACATGGCTATAATTTTCAAATATTCAAATGTAATGTCAATCGACATCTTCTAATGCCTTGATCCTAATCCCCGTCCTTCTCTATATCCTTTCCTCAAACACCCCTCTTTAATCTTGTCCTCACTCTCTGTAACCCCTTGCGTGCTAATGGCCCACCCACCTTGCTTGGAGTGAAATGCTTAAAAAAATCTGAAGAAGGCTGGGAGGGGCACAACAACCGAAACGTTGTAATATCAAAAATAAAGATGAGGATATTAATCCGAATGTAAAATAAGATAAAATTGAAATAAAATAACGTCAAAATCGGACAGAAAACAAGCATTTTTTTAAATGAAATAACTGTTTGAAAGGTTAATATGTTACAGTAAAGAACCGTTTAGATGCCATCATTTCCAGAGGCGGAACCAAGTCCGGTTGCATCAATCTTCAAATAATAACCAAATCTTTTCGGTTTGATTTACGACGATGAATTTCCATTTGTTATTTGCCCTTCCATAAGAGCAATTTCTTATTTTGTGTGGATAGAAGAGGTGGGGTGGAATTCTACGAAATGATTTCAAATTGGATCTTGTACATAAACAACTTCTCTAAATAAAACTCTCTGGTAATTTCATTCAAAGTTTATTTTTTAAAGAATAAAAAAACAATTCTCGAATAATCAATGTTGGTTTTATTAACAGCTATATCTTTTATTATCAATTCCGAAAATGAATGAGGAAAGTCAATTCGTGAATTGAGCGTAAATTCCATACTTATAATTAATAACGTAAGAATGCAAACGGCTTACTTCACACACGCATGCATATATCAAAAAATATATTTTCATTGATTAAGCACAAACCAAAAGTTTGGAGCAATCAGTAAAAATGGAACACAGTAATTTGCAAGACCAGTTTGCTAACCACGCGTTTATAACGATGTCTTCAATGTATGCAAATCTCTCTCTCTCTCTCTTTATATATATATATATATATATATATATATATATATATATAGAAAGAAAGAAAAGTAAGATAAGATATATAATCCGGTGTTCTTATAGATATTTTTATTTTTACAAAATAGTGCTCAATGTAAATTTACAGAGCATTAATATTATAAATTAATTGATTTAAAATATTTTTTTTCGTTACACAGTTCTAACCATGTTTCAAAAATGGAAGCTAAAAGCTTCGAATTTAATTTTGTAATTAAATTAAAGACATTAGTTCCATTTCATCCTCAAGCCAATTTTGGGGTAACTTTTAAAATTACTGGGTTTTAAAGACACAGCAAAAATCATAATTCACATTTCCAAGGATACAGAGAAATGCATTCAACCAGACTAGGGGTGTTTGCGTGTTCATTATCGCTGTATTTTGATGTATCAGTTATTAGTTACGTTTTGGTAGGGGTACGGATGTATTTTTCAATGAAATCTGACACCCGTTAAATGCATGTCGTCTGGATTTAAAAAAAAAATTATTGTTAACGACAAAAATTCTTACGGCATTTTTTTCTATTTGTATATTTAAAGATTTTTGGTGGGTGTTTTATTTAACTACGATTTGAAAAATATTTTCACTTTTAATTTTTGCTATATTTCTTTTAAGAACAAGTAAATGTATTAGAATCACTTACAGTATGTAGAATTATTTTCACATCAAGTATAAGTATGTATATTACGAGGTCACAATTTTTAAAAAAATTATATTTAAATATTATTTAAGTAAACTTTATGACAATGACGGCAAAAATAGCTAATTAATTTCACTGATTTAGTAAACTTTTATTTTTTATATAAACCTAGTAATATATTGTGTCTCATATAAGTATAAAGGACATGGGTCATTCAATGGCTTACATCTAGCTTTTCATCATAATTTCATATTTCTGTAGGTGTTTTATTGGATTCATTTAAGTGCTTTGAGAGAGGTGTTTAGGTTAGAATACGTTTTATTTAACTACAATTTTAAAAGATGCTTAGGTTAGAATTCGTTTTAACTACAATTTTAAATACAACTTTAAAATATTTTCACTGTTATTTTAATAAACTATTTTTTTAAACAAGTAAATGTAATAGAATTACTTACAGTATATAAAATTATTTTTTCACGTTAAATATAAGTATGTATATTATTTATTTTTATTTTTAAATATTATATATATATATATATATATATATATATATATATATATATATATATATATATATATATCACTGGTATTATTATTTTTAGTATCTTCTTTTTATTTTATTTGTATTTTTCGCTGAAGTGTAAACAATTTTGCTTAAACATGTCGGATTACGTGGTAAAGAATGTATATTTGCGGAGAATTTTACTACACTACTTTATTCTAAAGAAATCTGCAGCTGTAGCACACAGAATTCTTGTAGAGATGTACGGCGACCATGCTCTATCGGAAACAACACACAGAAATTGGTTTAGACGCTTCAAAAATAATGATTTTTTTGTTGAAGATAAACAACGCTTTGACGCAACGAAAAACGTTGAAAACGAAAAACTGGGGACTTTACTACATGAGAACTCATGTCAGGTGCAAGCTGAACTTGCACAATCATTAGGAATTGATCACATAACAGTTCCGAAACATTTGAAAGCATTAGGAATGATTATAAAGCAAGGACAATGCTTGCAGTATGAGTTGAAGCCGAGAGACGTCGGACGGCATCTTGTCACGTGTGAACGGCTGCTTCAACGGCAGAAAAAGGCATCATATTGTGGCCGGCGATGAAAAGTGGATTCACGACGATAGCCCTAAGCGTAGAATATCATGGAGTAAGCTCGGCCATGCTTCAACAACGGCGGCAAAGCCGAATATCTATGGTTCGAAGTTTTTACTGTGCATTTGGTGGGATCCGCTGGGTGTAGTTTATTATGAGCTGCTCAACCCGCTGGAGACCATCACTGGAGATCGCTATCAACTACAATTGATGCATTTGAGCCGAATATTGAAGAAAAAAACGGCCGCTATATGAACAGAGACATGACAAAGTGATTTTGCAACATGACAAAGCTATCCCACATGTTACAAAACGGCTGAAAACCTATTTGGAAATGCTTAAATAGCAAGTCCTACCCAACCCGCTGTATTCAACAGACAAAACTTCGTCCGATTATCACTTGTTCCGATCCATAGCACATGGCCTGTCTGAGCAGCACTCTGAAGATACGAAAAATTGGGTCGCCTCGTGGTTAGCCTCAACATACGTGTCGTTTTTCCGATGTGGAATTCAAATGCTGCCAGAAAGATGAGAAAAAGTAATGGCTAGCGATGGACAATACATTCAGTGACATGTATCTTATTAGTTTTTGTAAATAAAACATTGCTTTTCATAAAAAACGAAAACTTATTCAAAGTCATAATATATATATATATATATATATATATATATATGTATATGTGTGTGTGTGTGTGTGTGTGAAATATGTTGTGCAATTCAATTTATATTACAAAAGAAAGACCTTACACAGCTTATAATTTTTAAAAACAAGGATCATAACATTCATCGAGTGATTTGTGGGTTAA
Source organism: Acanthosepion pharaonis (assembly GCA_903632075.3). Taxonomy (NCBI): domain Eukaryota; kingdom Metazoa; phylum Mollusca; class Cephalopoda; order Sepiida; family Sepiidae; genus Acanthosepion; species Acanthosepion pharaonis. Next base: position 2,508,330 of record CAHIKZ030003536.1, read on the forward strand.
TGCACCTTTAAAATTTTGTTAGAGAAGGGATTTCGCCATTTTATACCATTAACTTTACAAATCTACTTTTTGTATGTATGATTCATTATATATATATATATATATATATATATAACAGAGAGAGAAAGAAATGACACAGAAATCAACACTGCAGAGTGACTGCCAGACTGAGGCTTCAATAAGGTTTTCAAACTATTAACCACTACATTAGCGGGATGTAAATCTATCTTACTAGGCGATTAACGGAGGCGCGGCGAGGGGAGAAGGTTTATTTTGTTTGGGACTAATGCGTAGGGATTTTCCCATGGTCATGTACTCCTGATTCTTATCTATGCTGGTTGAGTTGTTGGCGGCGGAATTGTATATGTCATCCCCAGATTGCTCCTATATATATATATATAGATAGATAGATATAGATAGATAGATAGATAGATAGATAGATAGATAGATAGTCTAAATTAAAATTCCATGACTTTATTCTATTAAACTTTATTACGAACACTATCGGAACTAAGAAAAATAGAAGAAACAAAAATATAGAAAACTAATATACATATATATATATATGTGTGTGTGTGTGTGTGTAAAGTGGTAATAGTGTCTTCATCTGACTAATGATTATCTAGCTAATATATATATATATATATATATATATATATATATATATATATATATATTACTTTCGTCTATTTGTCTTTGTTCCGATGGTATTCATAATAAAGTTTAATCGAATAAGGTTATTGAATTTTAATTTAAACTTTTTGGTCATGATATGGTTGTACCTAGCGCAAAAGGCATTTGATATAATGTCTGTACTTGAAAATAGGTTCTGATATTTTTGCTTTGGATTAAATATTGTTCTGGAAAGGTAATTCTCATTATTTTCTACCATAGAACAAGATTACATCATTTTCGGTTGCTGTTGTATGCTGGTGCTGTTTTTTTTTTCTATTGTATTTGTTACTTTTGTTGTGTTATGATTTGTGTTTTTTGATTTGACATATACGCTTTGATAGAATAATACTGTTTGCATATTTCATGTTGTTAATCAGATTTTTTATGTGTAACTTGTCTGTCGATTGATTATTTTTATGGTTCTTCTCTTGTTTCTCTAACATTAGCTGATTTTCCAAAATAAAAGATTTTTCATTTTATTTTCCCGATAATAAACACAAAGAAGACTCAAGACAATATACAACAAGTAAATGATGTATTCATAATATTTAAATTAAAATTAAATGTATCTATTATATTTTGTTTGAAAACCCTAGAGCAATAATGCTATTTTATTTGAAGCTGAAACATATTTGGGATTGTAAGAATAAATAATTTTTATATGAGTGAACATCATATGAACACCTTTGAGAATAAGAATGATTTTCCAGATACAAGTCCGACTATTTAGCCCATAGTTGACAGGAGGAAATAAATAGACTCATTTCCACAGGTATTTGCGCATAAGTGAATGTAACTTTCAAGTTCAAAACTAACATATATATATATATAGATATAGATATATATATATATATATATATATATATATATATATAATTAAATAATATCAAGCACTTAAAATCATTTTTATTTCATGGGAGCAGACGGGATTGTTTCAGATTCACAATGAACTAACTACACTTTAAGCCCTTCCACCATCCTCAATACTGAAGTCAGTATGTCAAAATAGGTCAACACTCTCTGCCTTTTCCCACTCTCTAAATAAGATAGCAATATCTCTTGATTTTAACCCGGAATATTTTTTTTTCCATTTTATTTGTGATTCGTTTGTCGGCCATGAAGATTGAGAGCTGCTTTTTTAGAGCTCTCATGAAATGAAAATTATTACTTATGGGATTTTAAGTATTTGATATGATTTAATTAATAATAATTTTGCTCTGTCTTTTGGCGTACAGCTCTCCCTGGATTTATTTCCTCCTGGAAATTCTATACGGATTACCATATCTAGCCTTTGGAACAATGTTTCCCTCCAGTGTAGGATCGTTAATTAATCTGAAACTTTTAAAACCATTTATTTTATCTTCAACATCATCACTTGATAAGACACCGAGTGTGTTGAAACAAAATGGCTATTTTTGTAGTGATTTTATAACATACTTATGTTATAATTTTTTTATAAATAATAATTATATATATATATATATATATATATATATATATATATATATATATATATATATATAGGTATAGGTCTGATAAATTGGATCGTATTTAAGATTCCAATGTAATAAATTATAACCATGGAATATTAGTGTTTAAGCCTTTTTATTATATTCTTACTCTGTCCTGGACATTGAGTTTTACCTGGATTCTATCCTCTTGAATTTTATATTTATATATATATATATATATATATATATATATATATATATATATATATATATATATAAAGTTTCAAATTAAAAATAATGATGTTTTATTTTTATTTTTTGTTCCTAACTTAAATCTAACTGTCATAAATATTTTAAATGTTGTTTTAAAAAATTTTTTACTATATCTAAAAAATTGCTTAACTATTGAAATATTTATAAAGATTTAAAACACCAAAGTTAGGAATATCCGAACAGTGACGTCCCATATCACGTGACGTCCGCGTATCGCGAAGAACGCTACTTGCTAACAAACAGTAATTTTAATTTATTTGTAACAAACAGTTATTTCTGATGAAAAATTGAGGACAATTTGAAATATCAAATATATATATAAATAAATAAATACTTTCATAAAATAAAACATTATTATTTTTTAATTTGAAACTTTTTCTCTTCTCTCTTATCTCTATATATATATATATATATATATATATATATATATATATATTAAGAAAGTATACGTATGTATGTATTTCTCATTATGCTATATATATATATATATATATATGTGTGTGTGTGTGTGTGTGTGTGTATGTTTATGTTTGTACATGTATGTATGTATTTATATATGTATATGTTTATGTGTGTATATTAACCACTAATATTATCTATCTATCTATCTATCTATCTGTCTGTCTGTCTATCTATCTGTCTCTCTCTCTCTCTCTCTCTCTATATATATATATATATATATATATATATATATATATTCATGGTGTGATGCCTTCAGAGTAAACACGGAGGCCTGAATTAAGTGCCTTGGTGAGATAGTGCTACTCTGCGTCAAGAGGATATCTGCTGGAAGTCTTGTAACATGACGCTGCAAACATGCCACACAAGAAGTGGAACCCAGTCGTGGCTGTTAGACAAATTCTGCGATACATCAACTCTTACATCTGGGCAAGACTGCAACCCCCTTGATTATTATGTGTGAGGCGCAGTTGAACGGGAGACAAACAAAACTCTTTGTAACACCAAAATGAACTGAAGGGAAGGATTATAGCAGCATTCACCAACTTAAACAAGAAGACCGTCCAGAAGAGTTGCAGGAGATTTCAAAGTTTTCTGGAGGTCGTGGTTGAAGCAGATGGCGATTTTATTAAACAAATTTACTCTTTATTATTTCAAGATATGTTTGGGTAATTTTGGTAAATACATCTGTTAAAATGTCAATGTTATTTTCATTTTTGCATCATTTAGATGACAACGTATCCATCGCACCCTGTTTATATGCTTAGGTCAACTTAGACTAGTATGTGTCAAATCAAATACAAAGAGACTGTGCTGCAGAAAATGGAAGTGCTTCTTGATTTTTTTAAAAGTTGGGGTCGGTGAGGAATGCGCCTTTCAGTCACCAAGCAAGCCACGTAATTCAACGAGATATTTTCAAAACCGAACGTACAACGGTTTGCATGATTAGCACGCTAACCACTACACTATAACGAGAACCCTCCCTAAAAAATAATGTGGCGCTAACTTTAGCTATGTTTCTTTAATCAAGAATTAAACGACTTTCTTAACCCATTAATATACACCATCCCTCAAAAGGGATAAATGGACATTAATGTGTTATTAATGTGTTATCAACAGAAACCTACTAATAATATCGGATTTTTATAATACAGGATTTTTTAAAATCTATAACTAATAACGGTTGTAAGGTTAAGTTATAATTTCCGTTTTTGCTTATCAGTTTTATTTGAAATAAAAAATAAAATAGATCGAAATTACAGTATTACGCGACTCATGCGAGTTTTGAAGAGCTAATTTTGAAGCTAATTTTAAGGGGGTCGCATCATACACGACAATTAAAATTAGCGTATATAGCTTGCCCTGGCTACGCCGTTGGCCAAACTATATATCCATTTACTGTAGTCAAATTAGCTTCAAAATTAGGTCTTCAAAGGTCACATAATACGCGAATATATACGGTACATTTTTATTTATCTATTTTTTGCCTGCTATTATTTGCAATGTCTTCTTGTCGCTTATATCGATACATATTAAACGAAATTCCGCAGGTCTTGATGTGTAAAGTTTTTCAACGACCTCTTGAATCTGGTTTTGTTTTCATCAGAGAAAGCGTTCCCCATTGGTTAGTGTAAGGCCATGGAGTGTTTTAGAACAGACCAGCCGATTTCCAAAATGTTTTCTTGTATTATTCTTGCTCTATGCAGCTTTGCGTTGTCATGGAAGACAAAAGTTTCCTTACATCCACTGTGTACGCAGCCGTACAAATCTATGGTATGTTAGTGTACTTTTATTGTTAAGTGTCACGTATGATAACTAACGAGGATAATACATTCATTATTACAATCGGTTCCCAAAAACGGAAATTATTCATGACTCAACTTAATAATAACGGATTTTATGGTTGGCATTTTGGTGGGCATTAATTTGCTAGGGTATTTGTTAAATTCAGGTAAGTATGGAAAGAGTATTGGGGAATCTGGTGAAGATCGAACTCCCATATTAACAAATAAATTATCGAAACTGACATGGCATACATCACACTACAGTAGGCGTCCATGTGATAGAATTTCGAGCTCTCACGGTTTCAAATATTTTGTTATTTAATCCCAATAACTTAGGAATTGGCACGGATCCCTACATATATGCAAATAGATGCACACCGAAAAGGATAAATTCGATGAATTTAAATGAATGGCCTGTTTATGTTTACCTCCTCCATACAGCGCTTATCTGGAGGCTAGAAGGGACGATACGATGACCACATTAATGCCGTTTCAGGCAATAAAGATTCTCCCGGGCGATCTAGAAATTCAATCTTTTGGCCGTGCAGAGTGGCGCCAGAACTGCAAACAAGGCGAAGACCGCATCCACGCCCGTGAGGAACATCAACGTAAAAGTTACATGCTCACAGCCCTTTGCCATCCTGCCTGATAATAAAATTCTAAGTCCCAGGTGTGGAAGATGCGCGCTGGTTTTCTGAAATTGCTCTTCGAAGTCGCCAGTCATCAACGCAACAGCTGCAACAGTAATAATATCAAAGAGTTTATAGAAGTTGAAGGTCATCGTCGTCTCGACAGGCTACCCAAAGGTGTAAATGTTTTCTTTTTTAGTTTATATTGTCTGAGCTGTAATTACGCTAAGGTGATTTGGTCAAGTGCTCGTAATTAGTTTCTACGTTAACCAACGTATGTTCATGTGTAAGAGAAATAATAAAAAGCGAAGTCACTTTCAAGTACCGGATTATTAAAACCTCTAAATACTTTCATTCATGTGCCTTTATTCAGAACTAACTACTTTTATTCACGGATTACGTATTTTATAAGTACATTTAGAAAGAAAAGAAAGGAAAAGAAAGAAAGAAAGAAAGAAAGAAAGAAAGAAAGAAAGAGAAAACGGAAGGGGAATGAGAGATAAAAAAAAAAAATAAAGAAACGTAAAAAGAAAAGAGTAAAAAAAGATATATTCTTTCTTTTTATGTGCCTTGTTCCCTCAGGACGTAGTCGATCATGGCTCTCCACTTCTCCCTATTTGTTTTTGCTCTTGATAAGTTTCGCCTCTCTGCCACCTTCCCCAGACCACGTTCTATAATCCACTTGCTTAAGACTGCTAGGCATGTCATGCGTGGCTTTCCCTTGTCTTTCTTCGGCTCTGTTCGACCTTTGAGTATCAGATTCTCCAGGCCTTCCTTTCTCATTACCTCTCCCATAAATTTCATCTGCCTCTTCCTCGTGTTAAGTATAAACTTCCTCCTTGTTTGAATTCTCTCAAAAACCTCATCGTTGCTCACACGCTCGGTCCATGAAATCCTTAGCATCCTTCTGTAGAACCATTCCTCCGAGTTTTTTCTTCATCTTTGAGGAGACCGTTCAACATCTGCTGCCGTAAAGGAGGACAAATGTCACGTAGCAGCTCAGTACTTTTTTCTTTGTTAGCAAAGAAATACTCTTATCTCGCAATACTCTGTCTGGATTCTGGAATGCGTTTTTTGGCCATCCCAATACGTCTACGGATCTCAGTGTCGCACTTGCCATCCTTTGTCAGAACACTTCCCAGATACTGTCTATATTTCTGAGATGAGGTATTATGTACAGTATTTACATTAGTCGGACTATTGTCCTCATCTTTGCAATATGAACTCTGGTAAAGACATGCAATGATAACAGCAAAAAATTGCAATATGAGCACTGGTAAAAATGATGCTGAAAACATTAGGTTTATAATACTCAGAAGTTCATACCCAGATGTCCTCCAGGACACATGGCATAGTGGATAAAGGCGTTGGTTAGATCCAGTGACAGACCCAAAGAAGGTGGGTTCAATTCCTGGTTAAGTCAGTGGAGAACTTTCAGAGGAAAAATTGGAAGGAGATAACTGATAACTAACATCCATCAAACATGGAACCAGTCTACCCCAGCGATCGAAATAAAGGGTTCAGTTCGAAATTCCAACCACCGGAAGAAGGCCGGAGCGTACAACGGCCGAAACGTTGTGACAAATATGGCGACAAAGATGAGTACAATAGTCCGACTAATGTAAATACTGTACTTCCCAGATATTTAAACTTCCGCACCTGTTTGATTTTAATGTGCCCATTTTGGGCTCATCCTTTTATTGATGACCATGCATTCTGTCTTCTTGTAGTTTATGCTTCGTCCCTTCTTCTTCTCTCTCTCTTTCTCTCTCTCTCTCTTTCTCTGCACGAGGTTTTCAAAATTTCTTTTCCGTGTCTGCTATCAAGGAACAAAGAAAGAAAAGTCTAAAGTTTAATAAAAGAAAAGAAAGTGAAGAAAAAAAAAGAAAGAAAAAAGAAATAGAAATGAGATGAAAAAAGGGTAGTAAATAAATGAAAAATAAGAATATGAAAAACAAATGTACAATTCAAGTACATGGGCCCTTTTTAAAAATACATTTATTATCCCAAAAATTGATTAATGAGAAACGGATGAATACCATAAGATATATCGATTTTGAATTTTCACGGTTACAAGTTCAATATCTTGATAGCAATGACAGATAGTGTCTTCAATATGAAAATTCATACATTATTTATTATTGAAAATGATGACAGATTTACAGTCAGGACTAAAGATTGATCGATCGGCTTAGAAGAGACGAATTTAGCCAAATTAACAAAAAGCCCACAACGAAATCTCCATTTGTGGCTTGGCATCTTTAAAAAGTGTTTAGCAAAATGTTACACTGAATTAAACGCATTAATATATATAGAAGGCGACTGATAAGCAAGTGCGATTAAATTTTTATTCAATTTTTCTTGCATTCATACAAGTATTTTGTTTTAGAAAAGAAAATACTTGCACAGTCGTCTTCAACTTGTAAAAAAGAGGGATTACTGACCAATTACACAACACACACACACACACACACACACACATATATATATATATATATATATATATATGTATATATATATATATATATATATAATGCACCATAAACTAGCATATATAAATAGTCGAGTAAACACAACACACATGGCCTGAAGATTGCATTTAAACAATTTCAACTTTTATACAGGGTGTCCATAAAGTTCGTGTGCACTTTAAAAAATTATAACTTCATTTGTATTTGTGATAGAAATAATCTGTACAAAATGTTATAAAGTTTAATGTACCTAGTTTTAAGTATAGCTAAAATAACTAATGCGATTTCAGGCATTACTGTAAATCAGTTGGCAAATGTTTTCCATGAACTGCAAAATCGTATTACCCTTTGTATTGCTAATGATGGAGGACATGTGGAAACTTAAATAAAATTTCAATAAAACCTTAAAAAATATAGATTTACTTCTTTCTAATCCTTTTTACAAATTATTTCTATCGCAAATACAAATAAAGTTATAAATATCTTTAAAGTGCACACGAATTTTATGGACACCCTGTATTTACATAAACTTTCTCCCTGATATTGAGTACATTTACCCATTAATACAGAATAACAAATCTATATTTTTATCATATATATATATATGTATGTATGTATGTGTGTGTGTATCAAAATAAAACAGTCATATTTATAACCCAGTTCTTTTACATTTATTTTTAACAAAATAGCTCGATATACAGTAGAGCATAATGTAATTACTTTTTTAAAAATATGTATTCATCGGGAGACAGAAATTACCATGTTTCGAAACCAAAACCTAAATCTAAAATTTAACTTAAAATTTAAAGTTTAAGAGGAGATAGAAATAGAATTTTATCTATTTTAAATCTGATCCCTGAATTTTAACTTGTTCAGCCCTATTTCTAGGTCACCCTATCAATTCTTGTCTAATTCTTCCTTCTTTCCTTTCTTTTCTTCCCCTCTCTCTCACTCTCTCCTGCACTCTCCCTTCCCCTTCCCTCTCTCTCTTTCTATCTCTCATCCCCCCCAATTTAAAAAAAATCTTACTTTGAAATTTTTATTTTTATTTCTTCCTTTTTAATATAATATACAAAAATATTTTATTTTTTAATATATAAAAATATAATATAATTTTTTGTTTACCTTTCCTTTTTTCTTTTTTTCTTTCTCTCCCTCTTCCTTTTGTCTGTCCAAATTGAATCCATTTATAAAAAAAAAATTCGGTCTGAAGATATGAATATTTTTGTATTTATGAAATATATTATAACCAAATGGATTTTTAAGGATCGTTTGTAATAATGATTATATATATATATATATATATATATATATATATATATATATATAAGTTAACATACATGTCAACACTTAGAGGTGACAGTCTGTTTCATGCTAAACGCAATCGTCAGACAATCGTCACCTCTAAATGTTGACTTCTATGTTTACTTTTATATTTACACACGCTCTATCTCTGATATTGAGCACTTTATCCCATAAATATAGCGCACCTTAAGACTATATTTCTTCATATATATATATATATATATATATATATATATATATATATATATATAGGAAAGATAGTTCAGTATCGGATATAGAGGTTTCATAGACATAGAGAGTGTAGACACAGGAAGCATCACTGCATGGTGACTGTCATTTACACGCTTCAATACTTTGTTATTATTATTTGATGAGCAACCTTTCATTAGTAAATGATTCAACAAAAGCTCTTGAAGAATTTTTATAAGTTTTTTTCCATTTCTGGTGATTTGTTTGACACCAGAATTAAGATTGTATAAGTATGGTCAAAATTCGGATTATATTTGTTTTGTTAAATTCAAAAATCTAAATACAATGTCAATCGTTATCTAAAATCTTCTTGATTCCTCTTCTTTTATTTTTCTCGCTCCTTATTAATGTTTCTCTTTTTTTCTTATTCTTTCACACTCAGTAACTATTTATAGCTTGATTATCTTGCTTGGGGTGAAATGATTTAAAAAATGCATTCTGTGTTTTAAATGTATTTTATGCACCTTTATTTTGGTTTGTTATACACCTTTTTTATTAATATTTGTTTTAATATCTTTGTATTCAATTTTATGATGGCGAAGGTGTTAATTTTTAATGGCTAATTGTTGTTGTATGTTTGTTGCAGTTTATGTGATATATTTTTATGTTATAAATGTTTGTAAATTTCGTTTTGCTTTTTCTGCTTTTATTAATGGTACACGATTGAATACAGCAACTATCAGTTAAATGGCTGTTTAGTCTACGAGATAATATGGTAATTGTTTAACCAATGCATCTGATTTTATGGTTTTTATGGCCAAAACAAGATATTTATAGTTGTTTATTGACTGATATTTACTTCGTCAAGAAAGTAGTTGGTTTTTGTATGAGAGATTCTATTGATTTCTAATAGGCAAAAGAATCGATAAACAAATTATGGATTCAGAGGAAATTAGATTGGAAAGAATATGTTTGAAATCATGGAAAATATTAATAAAATAGCAACGTCATTGCAGACAGTGAAATATTGACTGAACTGTATAATTAAAACCCAATATTCTTATCTTCATCACACGAAACAAACTTTGGTTCCTGTTTTGCACCTTTACCAATGTAAGTCTTATTTATCTCTAATGTCCCTGCAACCACTTAATCATAATAAATTGCTATCACGGGTATTCCTAAGTTGTGAGTTCGATCCTCACTAAGTGCCTTATATTTGTGGTCTTGTGTCAATGTAAATTTTATTTATGTCTAAAGTTCCTTATAAAAACTAACCACTTAATAATAATAAACACCGATTCATTTTAGTGTCATAGTTAGCAAACTACTATCGCAGATCAATATTTCTAAGTAGTGAGTTCGATCCTCACTAAGTGTCTTATAATTGTGGTCTTATGCCAAAACCACACATTAATTGAATTTCATAAAGTTCTTTGTTTGTGATTCTGTTGCATAAATAAATACGAACAGTATTAGATAGATAGATAGATAGATAGATAGATAGATAGATAGATAGATAGATAGATAGATAGATAGATAGATAGATAGATAGATAGATAGATAGATAGATAGATAGATAGATAGATAGATAGATAGATGATTCAGGAATTTGATTTGATCATGAACGCAATTCCTTAAGGGGACATTTGAATTCATAAATAATATTGGTTCTCTGCAATTTGGATCTTGCAGGTGAGTTATTGCTGTTGACGAAGACGTTAGCAGTTTTAAATTTTTCGTAGTTGATAATTTAATTTTCTTGTTTTTGTATATTTCTTCATAATGTTTCTAAGGGGGGACTTATCCTGCCCATAGTTACCGTGAATCTGATTTTTATAGAAAATGTTAATGTTATTGTTTTTATCTCTATGTTCCGTGTTGTTATTGGTTACCTTAGAAAGAAAAGGTTTAATTTGGTGATCTATGAGATAATTCGGAAATTGGGTATACCACTACATGCTTAACAAGCAGACCTACCTTACATCTCTGACCATAGCTCAATTAGGTCTCATTTAATAAAAAAATAATAAATCATTAATAAAAAAAGAAAAAACCAACACTCAATAGCATCAACTACGAACAAAAGCCGCAATTTGATGATCGTGTTTTGAAAATAAAAACATTCTTGTAACTGTAGATACATACATAATCCATAGATTAAGTTAAAAGTAAATTCATTCTTGATAATGGCTAAACGAATAGCTGAAATCGCAAAGGAAATACAGAACATTCGGACAATTTCTACTAACTTTAAGTCAAAAAAGAAAACAATTATAAGAACACAAGAAAAATTAAATAAAGAATTTAACAGCAGTATCTTGTCAGTCGGTCTTTTTTAAAGAAACTTGTATAAAGAGCAATTGCTGCTCAAATACACAATTAAACATATATATATATATATATGAATATAATTTGTTGTATGACATAGCAGCAGAAAAATCTCATTGAGAACAATACCTGTTTGTCCCGTCACGGGTAAGACGATAAACTACATCCGCATCCTGGGTAAGACGAGAAACTACGTCCAACAGCAAGGCCTCTAATCAGGTGGTTTTGAGGAGAGTGAAACCACCTCTTAATTGCTGGTGTTCACAGGTCCACACTGACCCGGGGTGGTCGCACCTGTTAGGGGGTCCCAGCTATGGGAAAATAGTTAACCCCCACGGGTCAAAACACTATGAAAGTGTAAAAATAGGTTTTAATACCAGCAATACGTTTTTGTAAAAAAATTACCAGCAATAAATTTTCGAAGAAAAATTATTGCCAGTAATACATTTTTGAAGAAATATTAAGTGCAATATGTTTTTGAAGGAAACATATTGCCAGGAATAATGTCGGCATTAAATAAGCCATTGTAAAACAAACCAAACCAAGCCTGTTTGGAATTCCATTCTTTCATTTATTCTGTTCAGTCTTTGGTATTATGTAATTAATTCTTTGAACTCTGCGTTCCTGACAATTTTAATCCTTCTGCCTGAGTTCCTGAATCCAAATTCGCAAATAATTGGTATGGAATGTTTCACGATAAATATAAAAATAGTTACAAATGTTTACCCACCTTTCAACCGGTGGTTGAGCATTACGCCATTTTTCTCTACCACCAGTAAAGCAGGTCAGGGCACAAAGGGTTAAGGTGTATATCACAGATATACTAATGCCTATAATGGGGAAATGGAAACTAAAAATATTCTCTATTTCCTTGTGTCCTAATTAAGTACAATAAAATATTATAATTATTTGACTTTTAAGCTCTAAAAATTAACTTTTGATTTTTTTTTAATGTTCTTGTCACCAATTTTATTACTAAACCAAGTGTAAAAGTTTCCCAAATTGAGTGGCTGGGAATATTTCATTCCAATGTCTTATTTCACTCTCAGTTAATTTTTTCTATGTGTATATATGTGTGGGTGGTTATGTGTACATTAAATGACACAAACTCCTGTATGTCACTCACACACAACACAGACGCATATAGATTGCATACGCTCATGCAAGGTTACAGGCAAACAATGTGCAATGGACAGAGAATAGGCTCTATTTTAATTATATAGATTAACAGAAATTTTATTTTCTTTAATGATCTTGACTTTATTTCAAGAAGAGAATTAAAGAAATGATTACAGTTTGCAAACGCAAAGACAATTTGAAATTGTTCGACACTCCGAGGTTGTTTATGCTAATTCTTGTTGCATCTGAAAAGAAAAAAACATCGAAATTTGTTTTAGTTTTAAAACTAGAGTAAAATACAAGGTACAATAATAAAAGATGGTACTCAAACCAATCATGCTTAATCCTTTCAAAGCCATGATTACCATACGAGTGAGTGAGGGGCGGTAAAATGTTCATAGGTTGATCTATGAAAGAGTGATGTTAGAGCTGTGAAATCTGGTTAAAATAAGATGTCTAAATATAAATAAGATGTATTTTTAGAACTATTATATGGTTAGAAAAATCATATTTACCGAAACGAAAAACACTCAAAGTTTACTTTAAACAACGGATACAAATCTATGTATAAAAAATCTTTGTTTCCAAAAAACAGCTTGAGATAGCAGTTGTTTTACAGCGTTCAATTCGTAACTTGTATCGTCCGGCTTCGAAATACGAGGCTGGGATGAAAGGCTGACTATGAAAGAGAGATGCTAGTGCTGTGAAATCATGCATGAATTAATTTCAACTTTTCTTATTAATAACTGCATTTTTTTTCTTTACAAGTAAACTGACATGTGACTGTTGAAAGAAGACTTCAAATGTAACTTGTAGTGACTTCTCTTGGAAATGGTTAAAATTTGTGGTGTTATCTGCAAAAAATGGTTTCAACCCCGAAAGCTATTCATGCTGACATGGTTGCCACATTAAGAGATGACGACCCATGTTTAGTGCAAAAGTGTAAACTGAATTTAGGAGGGAAAGGAGGGAGTCTTGAAGATGACCCTTGTTCTGGAGTTCTGCAAGTGGAAAATATTGATAGTGTGCAACCACATACTGATGGATGACAGGCAACTGACTATAAATCAAATAGTCAATGCTATTTGCATATCCCGTGAAAGACTTGAGGATACTGTGCATCATTAACTTGACATGATAAATGTTTCTGATTGGTGGATCTTCTGACACCTGATCAAAAGTGCACAGGTTGATAACATCACTGGAAAATCTGACATTTTATATCATTAGCTGGGAACAAATATCGCAGTGATGATGACGTCACATCTGCTTTTGATGACTTTTTGGGCCAACAGGCTGAAAGTCTTCATTGAACAGTCAGATGTTGGTTTACCTGGAAAGAAACACCGCAGTTATTAATAAGAAAAGATTAAATTAATGCATGCATGATTTCGTAGCTGTAGAATCTCTCTTTCATAATCAGCCTATGAATTTTTCAGCCTACTCTCGTATATCGAGGCTCGATGATGCAAGTTACAAATGAAACGCTGTAAAACGGCTGCTCTCTCAAGCTGTATTTTGAAAACAAAGATTTTTCTTATGCATAGATTTGTATCTGTTGTTTAAAAAACTGAATGTTTTTCGTTTCTGTAAATACGAAATTTTTAAACGTATGTTTATAATATTTCTAAAAATACACCTTATTTAGATAAATCAATAAAGCTCTTGCAAGCAGACAGTAATTTTTCGAGAAAACTGGATTATAAATTCTCAAGAGAAGGAATATGGCGGTGTTGTTATGTTGCAATTAAGGCCTGCAGCAAAGTACCTGACATGAGAGTCAGCACCCTGTATTCAAACTAAGCAATTTATATTTTCAATTTACTTCAAAGATACTGATCGTAAAACGTTTGTCTATACAACAGGAGCGCAGTAAAACTGCAACTCGTGTGACACATGCGGCTCCCGGAAATATGTCACCTGAGATTCTTTGCTTATTACAATCAATGCAAAGGGGAAATAAAAAAAAAATCCCAAGTGATAGAATAAATTGCATTTATTATTATTACTGCCACCACCACCACCATCACTACCTTTGGCAGTGAAATTTTAAAGTCTGAAGTAATAGATAGTGCAGAATAGTATTGATAATGATATATATATATATATATATATATATATATATATATATATATATATATATATATATATATATATAAGATATCTTAGGTGTATTGAACACTTTACGTAGTTGTCTTTTTACTCGTTTTGGGTTTTTTTCCCTTTAGACTTGGAGATTGAACACTGGACGATTGTTTTCGCCTTGGTTTAATGTTCTTGGTTCTTTCTTTTCTTTTATTCCCCATTTTTCCCCGGGTACCGATTTGTTCTACTGCAAGTTGAGCTTTCGAGGTTTTCCAAACGAGTATTACCATTATATATATATATATATATATATATATATATATATATATATATATATATATATATATATTGAGATTATAATGGCGGCGAAGATAGTTTTAGTAGTATACATGAAAAAAAGCTTTAGAGTTAAAGTCCGTGAAAAACCAAAAGTTTTGAAAAGCCTAAATATACAATAATAATATTAGAAATATAGTGACATGAAAGATAGCCTTTAGATGTGTACATGAAATAAGCTAAGGCTTCTCTAATATATAAAGACAATAATATTAATAATATAGCGGGTGTCATAGATAATTTACAGATGAATGCATCAAATAAAGTTGGTAATAAAAATAGAACACTTATCTTGCTAGACCAGTTACGCCTGAATAGTGAGTTCGATCCTCACTGGGTGCCTCTTACTTTCGGTCTAGTGCCACATCCAAGCTACGCATGGAAATCACTTTTGGGCACCTCGAGGCGGTGTAATGGTTAGCAAGCTTGTCTTGATAGAACAATTACGACTGTGTAGTGAGTTTAATCCTCATTGGATGCTCCATATTTTCGACCTTGTACCACATCTAAGCTATGCTTAGAAAATTGCTATAACAATAATAAAATTATTATAATATAGCGATGCCACAGACGTTAGACATGTGTACACGAAATAAGCCTTTGACTATAAAAAAGAATATAATTTTGAGACTTTTTAAGTAATAAGTAAAAGATATAATTTCTGACTGATGTAGTTACGTATCTTTCATTGTTGCCGTAGTTACGTATTTTTCACTGGTGTCGTAGTAAAATCCAAGTAAAATTCATTTTCCCGAATGCTGCCGTCATTGGCAAAAATTTTACTTCGTTTTGGTAAATAAATATCATACAGGTATGAAAATCGAAGGGAAAGACAAGAAAAGAAAAAAATGTGCAAAATGAAAAAAAAAAGAAGCAATATTGTCGCGCAGCAATGGTTAGAAAGCTATTCACGCTGAATACATGAATTCGATCGCCATATTTGTGACCTTGACCAAAATTAGCTTTGTAAAGATATTAGAAATGAAAAGCAGGGAATTATGCAACGCTCCTCACGGAATAATGGTAAACGAGCTAATTTAGAAGATTATTACATCTCTTCTTGTGACTTTCATCTTTAGTGGCAGATCAATATATTTTGCCTTGTGTTAAACTTAGTAAATATCTATAGGAAACACAAAACAGTTACAGTGTAACCCGGATATAAGTGACCCGGATATAAGAGAGATTTTCTCTGGTCCCAAATTAGAGCCTGTGTTAATGTATATAAAATAGACCAAACCCGGATATAAGATAAACCCGGATATAAGAGACTTCGTCTCCGGTCCCGACAACTCTCTTATATCCGGGTTACACTGTATAAATATTTCATCGCTGTAGTGTGCTCGGTTCAGAATGCTTGACATAGGTGGTATTTTGCTAGACTGAGCTGAAAAAAGCCATAGATATCGAAAAGCAAGCAATCAAGATGCAAAATGAAAAATACATGCGTTCAAGTAAAAAAGAAAAACAGAAAGAGAATTCAAAAATACAAAAGGAAAAATAGAAATAAAATTTTAATTAGAACCTTAAGAAAAAATGTCCCGAAAAAGTTGAGAAAAATGAAAGACATCCTGAGACATTCGTAAAAAAGAAAGACATAAAGCATGTAAGAAATCGGCGCCGATAATTGAACAAGAAAAAAAAAACAACTGTAAAATTCAATCCTTTCACGAAAATGAAAGAAAGAGAGAGAGAAACATTAAATGGGCATAGAAAAAAAAAACTTTAAAACGAAAAAAAAAAAAGAAAGACCAAAATTTTCATGTTTGAAAACAAATTTTTTCAAAAAATCATATTTTCAAAAGTCAACATCGTTAATTGCGCTTAAGTATTTTAATCGCCAGCCCACTTCTCTATTAAGACAAATCGGGAATATTGTTACAAGCTGTTATGGTTTCGCAGACATAATCTGCTAACTAAAACAACTTTATTAAATTGAGAAGTGTTCCTTACCAACGCTGTTTGGTGTCGTCTGCTTTAAAGATCGGGAAATCTCTGTTACATACTGTTCACGCGACTGTGTAGTGGTTTGTTGTTTTCCCCATCTGAAAGAGAAAATCACTTTCATTAAGTTACAAATAAAATTAAAAAAAAAACACTCTTCATAATACGCTCTTTCTCGTATACAAACACCTGCATATTAATTGGAGAACACTTAAACAGAGTAAAGAATATGTAATTAACTATATATATATAGGTGTGTGTGTGTGTGTGTGTGTGTTGACCACCTGAACCACCCACAAGTAATTGTCAACTTGCGTTTTTTTCTGGAAGATAACGTTTCAAGGCAAACAGTTTTCGTAATTATAGTGCTCAATATCAAATGATAGATTATTAATGGTAGTAAATAAAATGTCCACTTATCATATCCATACTTTTCGCATCAGGAGACTGGCTTTAAATAATCCATAAAGTCTTGATAAACCATAAAACCAAATATTTCAGCTATAGCATAAATAGTGGAGTAAAATGCGTTCTCTAGCTTTGGTTGGCAACAAATCTAAAAAATGGATAGCTATTAATACAAAACTATGAATATTATGACGGGAAACCATTCCACTATCTTTCTCAAGGAGCCATGTCAACTTATATATATTTAAAAAAAAAGAAGTTGTGGTGAGCCATGATCACTTATGCCTTGAAGGAACATTAAAGAAACTTTTCTTATTTTTGTACAGGACAACGTCAGTGAGAATTGAACTCACTACATTAACGCATTTGTCTCAATTCGGTGGGTTTACACAAAGATAAATTTTGAAATTACTTACAAAGATATTTATACAACACATAGACAATTATTGCCATATATCATCTCAATTATAGAGCGCCTGCCATTGAGCAGTCGTTAACGATCTAGTCTCGCAAGTGACTAGGTTCGATCCTTGTAGTATACCCCATTATTAAGGCAAAATAACCTGATAAAACATTTATAATCAGCCAATGTTATGGATAATGGGCGTACGCGTAGCGTAGCGGTTATCAATGTAAGAAGTGGACTCAACGTGCCGAGTTCAAATTCCGGCATAGTTCGTTGCGTTCACTTTCGTACAGATATGCTTTAGAGATATCGCTTCTTCCTCGGGCCCAGCTATATGGGTTAAATAGCAAGACTAACAGCACTCTCTAGCAAGCGGTCTAGTAGAAGAATAACGCTGAATCCAAAACCGCTTGGTAACTCCATCCTAAAATATATACTTGCTATAGAAACCGCAGTAGTAACACCTAGAACAATGAAGCCATGATCTTATTCTAAACAGAGGTGGGGTCTAATGGTGGAGAGACTGGACATACACCAATTAAGAAAAATATTATGATCCCTTTTTTTGAAAAAAAAAACAATTAACCCCAAGTAAGGCGTCAAGGCCACTAAGATGCAAGGGGCTACTGGGAGTGAAAGAGAATGAGAAGACTTTAGAAAGAACCGGAAACCTTATCCTAAATATGAAACAAAGGATAAACCTCTATTCCTGTTCAAATGATCGGAGTGTGATCGGTGAATAGACGAAACTTTCTACTTCTGTCAACCTATCTAATCACCTGCATAATAAATTGTTTGTTGTCTATCTACCCATCAAAAACAGATTTTATTCGATCAGGTATGAACTTTAAATGGGATGTTAAAAGCAAGTCCTTTATATCGTAAAGGTTCTGCGGAACAAACTTAAGTACCCTGTGGAATTGAAATCTGGGGTGATTGGTAACCAAGGAGTCATAATGAAGAGCCTTTGTCGTATTCCAGAATGCATTAAGTTACAACTCGCACTGCGTGACAGGTTACATTTGTTATTCATCATGACGGTCGTCTTTGAGTATAGAATCCAGAGGTTAGCAGTGAATATTTCGAAGACAGTAGGAAAGCGTTGTTCAGGTTAGCAGTGGATATTTCGATAAAAGCAGCAGAACATAGTTCATCCTTCTGGTTCTCTTCGCCTGACAAGCTGGACTGGACATTCGTGTAGAGTGAACAAAAATGGCCGCCTTTATACACGACGGATAGAATGTTCTACGTCTTCTGATTGGTTAACCTTCTATTGGTAAACTATAAAGTGAGTTAAGTCATCTGAGCTAACTCACTAGTACATACTATACACAAAAAACTGCAACAACATTGTCCTATTGAAAGATACCATTGTCATCGGAGAAGATTGTTGCTCTGAAGAGGTGTACCTTGTCTGAAATCATGCTGAAGTTGATTTCATAAAATACAACCGTGTATCGTCGCTTCCTCAAGATAACGACTCGTGCATAATCTACAATCAACCTCAGAAGGAAGGAAAACTCATCCGTCCAGTCCCGTTCGTGCAAATGGAGATTTTTTTTTATTGTGGGAGAACTTATCGATCACAATCCTATCGGTTCGATGAGCAATCAGATACTTGTAAAAATCAAATATCTAATGTTTCTACGCGTGATCAGGATTCGAATCTAAGTAATGAATATATTCTTAATGGCCAAAAGCACAACAAACGCGAAAATAACACAAATAAATCTGTCGAAACTTTCGTCATTTAATTTAACTAGTTGACAATTGAACTAGTAACCAGTTTGACTAACATTCCAGTCATTACAGTGCTGTGCAAAGAAAGTGGAATTGAAGCTTCTTAAAACCTTCGAGACATTTGAATCAAGTGTTGACATTATTTGCAATTTCTCCAGTCGATTTACCAGCTTTTGATATGGCAACTATTGCTACTTTAACAGATTCCGGTTTGTGCCTATAGCTTTTCATAACAAATCACTAATTAATTATATTTTTGGTTTCTTTTATATACTTTAAAATAAATCTAGAATTTTTAAGATTATTCTAGAAGAAAATTATGGAAATAAAATTACAAGGTGTTTTAAAATAATGGCATATTTTTTAATGAGTCTCTTATTTTGCACAGTAAATATTTACATTAAAAACAAAAAAATAACATGCTTTAGGTTTGTTTCATCAGAATTTTTTTTTGTAAAATGGCAGCCAATGTATCATTTCTCTTACTTATACAGAATTTTTTTAAAACTCTATTTTTTATTTAAAATATTAAGAAAAAACAAGATTTTTTCAAAAAAATTGACTGATCCACTTTTTTGCACAGCACTGCAGTCTTTGTGTCTTACTAAAGGGTTTGGTTTCAATCGGAAAATTTCAATGTAGTTCGGACGATAGGAATGTCTAGTTAATTCGTTAAATAAATATGCATATATGTGTATTTGTTTGCGTGCATATAGCTAACTTAAAATCATCTTATTACGATATTTAATTGTATAAAAGACATACTTGCTATTATCTACATTTAATGTTGTTGTATGATGAAAAATGTCTTCGGTACAATTACTCATAGCCTACAACGCCTGCGGGAATATTAGCCTACCACATACAACAAAATAGAGATAAAACCCGGGAGGTATTTTTGCAAAAAAACTATAGGTACCTATATGTGGCCAGATACAGTATATGTAAAAATTATATACGCACGTAAACATGGTTAAATAAATATTTTAAAATTATATGGGCGTGTATGGAAGCAGGTGAAAATAAGAAACTAATTATAAAATTACTGTATTGTCGAAGCATAGCTGCAAAGTTTCAGCCATAGATGATTATTTGTCTCCGGTTCGATCAAGAGTGTACTCAGTAGTTGAGATAGTTGCGTTTTGCTAATATTTCGATTACTGGATTTCGAGGCAAAAAAGACTTCTTTGTTTAGAAGACTGGCAGAGAAAATGTAACCATGAATCTATGCAATCGGAGACTCATCAAACCTTTAACACTAGGATGGCCGAGGTGTCGTTTTCGACACCTTCAAGTTTTCAACAAATTACTATGGAATAACTAGTTTTGGTTCGATGCTGAGGCTTATGGACAATTATTGAATTTTAGCAAAGATGCTTAACAGACTTAATTCTTAAAAAAATATTCAGTGTAATGAATAGCTGATATTTGAGGTTTTACCTTAAATGGCCGAGATGTCGTTTTTGACACCTAGGCTATTTATAGGGTAAATGCATTGAAACATTTCTCACAAGCAATAATACTTGTGTTTATGTCTCCTATCTTTCTATTTATTTATCTATCTATACACACATAATTTATATGTATACATACATACATATATATATATATATATATATATATATATATATATATATATATATATATATTTATTTATATATAATCACTTTCTTTTCAGTATGAGGTATACTATATTTGTGAATTTCTTTTCAGACTTGTTATTCCTGACTTGAATATTGAATATATTAGAGATGGCTGCTTCACGGCGTAATGTAAATAAAGATGTCAAAAGAGCTGACCATCCTAGTATTAAAGAGTTAAACCTCGAACTCGATGGATGAATACTAGGTGTAATTGTGATGAGTCATCAGCGTCTACATCCTGAAGTAACAAGACATAGAAGAAGAAGAAGAATATATACTGGGTGTTTGGGGCGGCAATTTTTCCTTTCTACAACGTTGATTAGAGATTAAGCAAAGTTCATTGTCAAGGATGTTTTAATTTCTTTTCTATATTTGGGACCATTACCAGGGTTTCCAGTATATATTTAAATATAAATTGTCCAATATCTGTCTATATCACTGAGATGAGGTATTATGATTACTTACATTATTTAAATTATTCGGACTGTTATCCTCATTTTAATTGCCATATTCACAACGTTTTGGCTGTTGTATGCTCCGACCTTCTTCAGGTGATTGGAATTTCGTAACTAACCCCTAAAATCTACCCAGGTGGACGAAATAAAGGAATGATGAGGATAATGAAGATGAGTATAACAGTCCGAATAATGTCAATAATGTAAGTAAATTGCCCAATATCAGTACGTTCCGCTTTCATAAGCTATTATCAAAGATATTTTATCTTTTGTACTATGTCGGTTTCATCGTTTTCCAATTATCGCATCTTCCCGCGATGTTTTTTATTTATAAGTATAAGTTCGTATTATCGTACATTCTATTGTTGCTGAGATTTTACTTTTATGCTTAATGCTTTTCGTATTTGTAGTTGTTTCTTACTTACATGTTATTCATAAGAATTTGGGGGGGGTCTTTTGTGTGTTTGTAGGTGACAAGCGATTTAATTGAACTATTATCGGAGAAATTGCACGTGAAGACGCGATAATTTAAAAAATCGCCAACGAGGCGTGAAGACACGATATTTGGAAAAAGATAAAATAGCAAAAAAAAAAGCAAAAAAATGAAAGCTATTATCAAAGAGTCTCTACAATTGAACAATTTATATTTAAACTTTCACTGAAAAACAGAAAATTGATCATAAATGCAGAAAAAATAAACAATATATATATATATATATATATATATATATATATATATAAAGTCATCGAGTTTAGAAGAATCCTTAAGAGAATACAGAAAGCACTGGACGGCCGTTATGTCCTGTTTTTGGGACTCATCAGCAGTGCTCATCCCCTACCGAGAATCGAAAGCGGACCGTTACGATATGACGCAAATATATAGTTGAAAACAAAATGAAAAAAAAAGTTTTCTTTTTAAAAGTTCAAACCTTCAAAAATAGGACTTATCATGCCTCTTCAACGAAGTAGAATTGTCTTTATTTCTTCCGTTTTTCAAATTAAACCCGAGAAAGTTCACCTCAAACAGCTTCTTCCCCAAAACTGCCACTTTGCGGTTGCTTCCCTTAACACTTTAGTCTTCATTTGCTATCAGCTTCTTTTCCAGTCATATCACAAACCTTATTCAATATTACCATTTTGAATGCAACTCCTTACCTTGAGTGGCTCAGGAGTGGTTGAAATTTAATATACGATAAAAGGATATTATAATTATTTATAAAAGATATCTAACCGTTACCAACAGAGAAAGTGGAATCCGCGAAACGAGTTCAGATTCCGCCTGAGACTTTTGGTTTCCAATTGGGAAAGGCATGAGCCCATCTCTTCTTTCGCCATCACCGTCGCTATGGGTAAAATAGTAGGTCGGACTAGCTTATCTAACATTGGTTGGTAACCAATCCAGGAAGAAAGATAACTTTGAATTCAAAACCAGATTTGAAATACATTCCTCCCACATATCATTTTATGTGTCGTGTCCCTTCGAGATGTGGCCGATCATGGCCATCCACCATTTCCTCTTTACCATATCTCTCTGTCCTCGTTCTGCTATCAATTCACAGAAACCTGTTAGGTAGGTTATTCATTACAACCTTCTGCCTCTCCTGCCTTCATTATGTCTTATGAGACGTATGTCTACATTCCTACCCCTTTGAGTCAGTTTACTTCCTATTTATAGAATCTAGAATCTATAAGTATTTGCCAATAAATAAAGGGAGAATAATCTGCAATTAAGTAAACCCTAACTACAGGGTGATTGAAAAATAACTCCCTATATTAAAATACTTATAATTTATTTATTAACTATAATTTTTACAAGAATTCGATATGAGAGGAAAGCATTTAGCATGAGGTTTTATTTAAAATTAGATATGAGAACCATATTTCGTTACCAGCTTCTCGAGTCGTCCAGGAACCGCGTTCATTGATTCCACCAGGAACTCTTATGGTAGGGAAGACATAACTTCTTCTTCCAAAGTCTTAGTTTTAGTATAGTAGACTTTTTCCTTCAACCAACCCCAAAGGAAAAAAGTCACAGCGTGTTAACTTAGGACTCCTAGCTGGCCACACATACATAAAATAGGGAGATACTTTTCAATTACCCTTTTGATTACAAATTGAAAGTTAGATTTACACTTACATGTATTACTAATCCCTAAACAGCAGGAGTCGAATGATAAATGATTTTAGAAGATATAAATTTCTAATTAAGAAACACTATTTTTCAGAATAAAGTGTGGAAATGCTCATGATAAAATAAGAAAATAGAACTAAATAAAAAGATTGATAATTTTTGCAAAAAATAATAACGAGATGTTTATTTAACTGGATAAAAATTACGTATAAAGATTTGTGATATTTTTTTTTATAAAATAACGATATCATTATATCACGAGTCTCATTATTTTAGAGAAAAAAATTTTTTTTTTCCATTTCCATGTAAAATCTCAATGAGGTTGCATACTTTTCAACGTTTAATTGGTGTCTAAGTGACTCCAGACCTGGAGTAGAACTCAGATCTAAATGTTTATACTTTTCCTCTTCCATATTCAATTTCAATGAGGCTTCATACTTTTGAAAGTCTATTTGGTCTTTAAGTGACTCCAGAAATCGAGTGAAACTCAGATATAAATGATTTTTCTTTTCGTCTTCTATATCCATTTTCAACGAGGTTGCATTCTATGGATCGTCTATTTTGTCTCTAACTGTATCTATACCTCGGGTAGAACTCAGATCTAAATGTTTTTTTTTTCTTTTTCTCTTGCATATTTAATCTCAATGAAGCTGCATTCATTGGAACGTTTATTTAGTCTGTAAGCGACTCCAGACATCGAGTGGAACTGATAAAAGATTTTTCTTTTCCTCTTCCATATACAATCCCAATGAGGCTGCATACTTTTGAAGGTTTATTTGGTCTCTAAGTGACTCCAGAACTAATTTATATCTGAGTAGAACTCAGATGTAATTTATATTGGCAAATATGTAGAGAAAATTGTCGGTTCATTCTATTGTGCCAGGAAGCATCCGACTCCTATGATGCTTTATCTTTACAAAAGTCAGATCGGGCCGTATCGCTGTTGTATCTGGGCTGGAACTACACAATCCCCACTTACCAGCTTTGCCAGATTTCACACTTGTTTACGCTAGATTTTATGGAAATAATCTTTTTCTCCGTTCAACAACCTCTTTCCACCAGACGCAATATCGGAAGCCAATCTCAACTTTGGCGCTATTTCCATGGCAAATGTTCAGATAAGCTCCATTCTTTAGTTACACCAGTTTACCGTTAGGAAACGCCATACCTCTTCCTTGGAGTAGCATTCCCTTCCTTTCCTCTGAGTTCTAAATGTCACAAGAAATTCCCACACAATCAGCTTTTACCCCAAATCTGCCATTTTGTATAACCGGCTCCCATATGAATGCTTCTACTGAAAGTGTAATATTCCGTGCTAATAGAAATATGGAATGGACAAAGATGGTATATAAATAGTAACAAGTTTATTGTAGAAACCAGTATAACAAGCAAGGAAATAATATTTATGCGCACGGTCGTCGCAAGTCAGTACATTTGTGTGCGTGCTGCTATCGGCAGGCCACTAGTTCTCGCAGATTCCAGCTCGACTCTGCTGTCCGTTGTCCTAACGGATACTTATAGGTGGTTACCATCTATAGTGCTACCACTCATGGGGGTGGCAGGTTATTCCATCACATCAGAAAGTTACCATCTTAACCTCTTCAAGTGAACAGTCAATCATTATCTATCCTTCACATTTTCATAATATTCATTTTCTACCACCAGTTCTTCTATTTATATTACACACATTGATTTTTACATTTTTAACTATAATCCTCTACCTTGAAATTTGAAAATTGAATATGAAATTACTATATTCATCAAGTTAGAGCATTTTGATGATATTGCCCTAACATAAATCCCACTACTATGTGCCGTTTTTGCATAGTTAACGTTACAAACCCCCACAAATAAAAATCGGATGATTATAGTCTCGAATATTTTAAAAATATATGATTTTATTTTATTTTCGCAAAGCTTTCTGTGATCCAGCAATGGCCAGGTGTCAAGATTGCCAGTTTAAATATACGGTGTTCTGAAAGAATTGACATAATTTAAAATGGAGAATATCTGAGTAACTATAAGTCCCATGCAATCTTAATTATATATGCTTCATGTTGAACAATTCAAGATTTATTTATCAAAATTAATAACTGATTTTACAAAGCTTTACAAATGTTCAATATGCGCACTAACTTTGACACGACACACGTTAAAGCAGTTGTCCAACTCCTGCCAAACACGCTGTAGCATGTCTTGCGTAACATTCAGCGCCTCAGAGATTTTCTACTTAGGTTCATCTGGGTTTGTCCTTTCACATAGTCCCACAGAACAATATCACAAGGTATCAATTCAGGTGAATGTGGTGGCCATTTCAACAGCACACTGTCATTACCACCGGCACGTCTGATCCATTTTTTAGGTAGATTTTCATTGAGTTAAGTCCACACAGTCGATTTAGTTAGTTTTTACACATTTTGCTATAACTTGAGATCATTTAAGCGAGAATTGCCTATGTTATTACACTACAAAATGATGTCAATTTGGGGTGGGCGGAATTCCTGTATATACGAATTATTTTCCTTGTTACGGTGATATCAAACTTTCATCGTGTTCTGTTGATAACTTAGAAAAAATGAACAATTGCCATAAATTGTACTTGTAATACCGCTGATGAAATTTCACTCGAAGCGGATTGTTGGGTTAATGTCCCCAAAGAAATGAAACACTTTTAAAGAATTAATATTATTTTTGTCATAGACTATTTTTTAAATTATTGTACTTTATCTCCATTTTGTAAATTTCTTTCCGAAAAATGGATAACAAAAAAAGCAAACATATATTAAAAGACATATACCAAAAGAAATATATTAAACATATATCAAAAGTTATGATGATCGTAACTTTTGATGCAGCTTGTATTTCCATCGAAGTTCGTTAACATTTTTCTAACAGGATGTGATAGTTTATCAACACTTGTTGTTTCTTAGTTGTTCTGACATATATAGAAATATTTTGACTTATTTCGTTCATTTTAATTGTATAATATCAGATTTTACAATTAGCTTTTCTCAACACTGGAATTATTAAAAGTTGAAATATGGACTTATGTCAACTTAATCCGTAAAACTTTAATTGCTGTAGAAACCACTGAAGCAATGCCTCGTGTCATTGAGATCTGTGGTCCCATACTCCTCAGTGGAGTCTATTGGACTAAAAGAGGAGCGGAGTTTGAACTGAATGTCGTGTTCACAGTTTTTTTTTAATAATCATAAGTGTTTTGTATTCGTTGGATCGAGGAGTTTTGAATATTGTTCAGAAAAACAGACCAGCACACATGTGTTATTGTATTCCTTCCTTTTATTTACTTAGTTGTCATAACGCTAAGATTGGTTTGGTTGATCTTGTTTAGCGGCATAGCAACACCTCTATGGATTATTTAATGTCGAAATCTAAATATTTTGTAGAAAAATTTTATGGCTTTAACTAAATATATTTTGGACGCAAACAGATAGAACAAAGAAAAAGAAAAAAGGGAAAAGATAGACAAAGAAAAAGGGAACAGACAAACAAAGAGAAAGAAAAAGGGAAGAGATAGATAAAGAAAAAAAGGGAACAGATAAACAAAGAAAAAGAGAAATGGAACAGACAAACAAAGAAAAAGAAAAAGGGAAAAAGATAAAAAAAAAAAGGAATAGATAAACAAAAAAAAAAAGAAAAAGGAAAAACAGAAAAAAAAAGAAAAACAGAGAGATAAAGAAAACTGGAAAATCTGAAATAATAATAAGCAGACGATATAAATAAGAGAAAAAGAAAGAGATACAGAAAACGAAGTATAAAATGAGTGGGGAGTAAAGTAGGAGGAGGAAAATGGGCGAAGTAAGAGATGCAAAGAAGTATCACCTTTCGATAAAACTCATTAATCTTAAAACAAATGTCATGCTTCAAAAGTTTACATGGTTGGTTGATTTTGTTTAGAGGCATGTCATCAGCTCTATGGGTAGTTTAATACTGAAATCTAAATATTTTGAACACAGCTGTATGGGTTCAACTACAGATAAAATGTACTGTTAGTAATTTTACTATAAATATTCATTTCTGGTAATGTATTTTCATAGTGTTTTTGTTTGGGGATTCATTATTTGCCCATAGCTGGGATCCTAACAGGTGCTACCACCCCGGGTCAAGGTGGACCTGGGCACAACAGTAATTAAGAGGTGGTCCCACGCTCTTCAAGATCTCCAATCTCCCAATCGGAAGGTTTGCTGCCAGATATAGTTTATCGTCATACCCAGGACTAAAATGTTGGCATTCTGAAATGTCAAAACCATATGTTCTAATCCTCTACTAAAAACAAGAAAATGACGGCAAAACACAAACGTACCCCTGCTGGCTCGGTCTGCTTCCGGTAGTTTCAGACGATAAATTTGGAGCTTCCTGTACCAGGGATGTATTCAGATGAGAAAGAAATGGATCCTGCGTTGAAGCAGTTTGTGGTTCGATGTGTCTCGTTGAGGCCGGTGGTTGAACAGGGTTAAAATTCTGATGACTCCAAGAATCGGCAGGTGGAATTGGTAGTTGAGGAATCAAAGCGTCAATCTCGGGCGGTAACTGGAGTTCCTCACCGTCCAAGAACAGACGAGTGACCGGCGACTGTTGCCATCGTTGGCGTCGTTGCTGGGATTTCTGGTTGCCTTGAATGTTCAGAGAAGGTTTTGCGGTATTTTCAGGACCCCATCTTCCCTCTGGACCTTAAAGATGTGACGCATATTTGGAAGTTATTTACAATGAAGAATAAATAGTAAAAAAAAAAAAAATAGGATAAAGTATGTAGATTCGATTAGGTCTGTTTCAGTGGGTATATAGGCAGCAAATTTGAAAGACTTTTAGTATCTGAAATTCAGTGAACGCCATGTTTCGAATGTTCACTTTTACAGTAGACGCACTGATCACTTGATGAATGGCGCTACAAAACTTCCAAAATGAAGTGAAATGTTTCATTTACGAGTACTACTACTGCTATTATTATTATATATATTATTAATATGTATGTGTGCAGATATGTAGAAAAGTAGGAAATAACACGTTAGGTAAATAATCCGGAGTTCTTTAGTATTTTTGTTTTTATTTTTAAAAAAGTGCTCCATACAGAAGTAGAGCTTAAATTATAATTATTTTTTATTTTTAAAAAAATATGATTCCTTCATATTTTAATATATATATATATATATATATATATATATATAAAGAATCAATGGCATTATTATCGGGAAAACTACCGTATGGTCACGTGTATTTCAGACAGTTCAGCTACAGAGAGTGTCACAAACGTTGGTTTCCCCGACAAAGGAGGATGCAGGTTTTGTCTCTTTCGGAGAGTGCATTTCCTTTATTAAATCAGTCGAATGCACAAGCAAGTAGATGCAATTCACATTGTTTAAACAAACAGGGTGTCAACTCAAACATGGGTATCCACAAAATAACGTATGTATATATATATATATATATATATGTGTGTGTGTGTGTGTGTGTGTGTGTGTGTGGGATCATTTCACCCCAGACAAGGTAATAAATACACTAAGTCGTAAGGGGTTACTGAAGGTGAAATAAACTGAGAAAACTTTATTGAGGAAAAAGGACAATAAAAGTACAGGTTTAAAAAGACAGAGGATGATGATTAACATTGCATTGAAATTTTTCGAGATTGCAATTGACAGAAAAAGAGTCTCACAGGCGACAAGGAACTATAAGCATCGAAGTTATGATTACATTCAACAATTTCAACAGTAAAAAGATGAAACCAATCTAGTATTAGGCAAATACCTTTTCTAGATTTATCCTGTCAATTCGTAATGAAGTATTTAGAAACTGGTTCGGATTATGTCGCAATGTCAATGTACAAAAGCCAATAAGAAATCAAAACAAATATTAGTGTCATCTTCGTGGAAAAAATATAAATCCTGTTCAGGTTTTAATTCTCATTTTAGATTAAACAGTTTATAGGTCACGTTTATTTATTTCGCATATTTTGTTTTATTCAATTTTTTACTTTGTAATGTAATAAGTTATATTTATCTTACTTTTCAACGATTATATTTCAATTCATGTATAGAAATTCATTTTCTACTTAATATTAATCAAATAAATTTATTTTTGTTATGTACGATTTAGTGTAAAATAAGTTTAACAATGTAAAATCTTAGTGCAAAACGTTTTTAAATTATATGTTAATGCATTAGAAATTGTCATACACGATTAACGATTCAACAGAAATCATATATATATATATATATATATATATATATATATATAGTGTATTGGGCAGAAGATCATTATTCAAACATATATTGTTAAATATAACAGACAATGAATGTCTATTATGTTTGATCATGAGCCGTTCTAAATTTCGTGTACTTGCTTTTAATTTCTGGAAAAAATAAAGACAAAAACATTTTTGATGGTGAATATCTTTGTTTAAATGTACGTATAACGACACTGAAGATGACTCATGTGAGCCGAAACCTTAGGTCAAGGAACACCATGATAAAAAAAATATCCAAATGTTGGACATTTTTGTCTTTATTTTCTCCCGAAATTAAGGCACCTATATGAAGTTTAGAACGCCTCATGATCAAACATAATAGAAATTCGTTGTTTGTTATATTTAATGATATATGTTTGTATATATTTATATATATATATATATATATATATATATATATATATATATATATATATCGACGCGAAGATGACATCGACGAGCCTCATTCAAATTCCTATTGGTTTCTTTTTATTCACCTGGAACTATTTTCCCTTGTAAAAGGCATGAATCAATCTTCAGTGGGTTAAATAGCAGAACAGACAAGGCTTTTTAACCTCGGCTGGCAACCAACCAAGAAGAAAGAAAACTTTGCATTCAAAACCCAAGGAGGACTGTGTGGAGACTTCATGACACACCGTGTACCATTTTTCTGCTATCAGTTCTTCTGAAAACTTAGGCTGATCCTTCACAAGCGTTTATCATTAGAATTAAAATCCTTTGTGTTGATACTCTATTGGTTCAGTATGTGTGTGTGTGTGTTCTTGTGTTTGTATGTGTGTGTGCGCGTGCGCGTGCGCGCATGTTCCCGCGCGCGTGTAGAATAAAGTAATAGGTGAAGCTAAAGGATGAAAAATAATCCTACCAATACGAAGCCCGCCAAAAACGAAAATAAAAGAAGGAAATAAATTTTTTTAAAAACCCATTTCATCCCAACATGGGAATGCCACTTGTACGCAGATTTTTACAGAGAGTGAAATTGAGAGAAAAGATTGAACATAGGGAGGGTTGAGAAGACCACAAAAGATGAACGGGATTCAAGAAGATATGAGATAGCGATTGATATTGCATTTAAATTTTCGAAGATTAAAGTTATCAGGAAAGCAAGAAATCGGAAGGGTGTTCCACTGGCGGGAAGTGCGAGAATAGAAACTATTGCAGAAGAAGCGGTTTTCATTTAGCTATTTCAATAATAAACAGGTGATACTTAGATGCCAATCTAGTACCATGCTTAAATGCATGTTGTCGGGGCACAAAGGGAAAAAAGCAGTCAGAGCAGTTGCCATGAAAATATTTGTAGAAAAGACAGAAGAAAGCCACGTCACGTCGGTGAGAAAGTGACTGAAGTCGAGATGCCTAGTCAGGATCGATTACATTGCAGATCATTCTTTGGATTTTGTCAAGAGCCTCGAGATGAATAGCAGGAGCACCAGACCAGATATTACAACAGTATTCAATGCATGGACGAATGGTAGAATTCTAAATGTGAAAGATGGTCTCGGAGAAGAAAAAAATTTTCTGCCACGATAAGTTTTCTCGTCAAAGTCCATTTTGCATATTTACAAATCTACCTAAACAAAGATCAACAGTGTTCGATGCCTAAGGCATAAAGAAACTCGACATGGGGGACTAAATCAAGAAAGAACCGTAGTAATAATAATAATAACACCCAGTAATGCGTTCAGGGACACCCGATCTATAACTGTTACTCTTAATTTCACGCTAACCGTGATCATCTTTAGACAATTAAGATATAAATTTTATGACGCCCGTGGACGGCGTGAAACTCAGTGACGTGGTTTTATATCGGTGTCCCTGGAAGCATTCCTGGTTGTTTATAGATGTGTGTGTACGTGAACTCAGTGTACTTAGACTCGGTGGGCGGGGGAGACGAGCTGTACTAAATGAGAATTGGACGAGTTATCTACCCTGTACATGGACAGCGGAACGATAACAATCTTGCTGTAGAGCAGGACTCAGCTTACTTTTTCCTCTTCCCTACTACGGTGACAATGAACTACCACTATTTATAAATATGGCAAGTAGTCACATTAGAGTAGGACTCGAGTAGTATTTACTCAAGTTATTCCGTTCTATGTGTGAGTATTTAATAAACCTCTTCTTTGTTTCCTCTACTTCGTCTTCTTTTCCTTCGACACTCTCTCTGACTACGACCTTCCTTATACTCAGCTATTTTGATTAAAGACAGCATTACAACAAATTTACTCCTGAAATTCTCTGAAGGTTACCCGGATTGAGAATCACCTTTGTAAGGTCGGGGAGCACAACGTCTGAAACGTTATGATAACAACAACAAAGATGGGAACATTAGTCCGCACGTAAATCGTGTATATAATAAAATATTATTTTTTCCTTTCTGTTTTTGATATAAAATTAATATTTTCAAATCAGTAAGGTATTATTTAAATGTTTGTTTTTGGTTGTTATTTTTTGCTTCTAGATCAATTAACTGAAACATTGAAACTGTTCAGTTTATTAAGTAAATTTTCTATTTAATAATCGAACGAATTTTTCGCCAACCAAAATTTATAAGTTAGATTTTCATGTGATGAGTGAATCACGATTTATAAGTAAAATTTTATAAATCCCCCTCCCTGGTTAGGTGGTCAGTGATGTCAATTCTCTGGTGGATGCGGAGCGCCTTTCGTTTTCGCGTATGTTTTTTGTATTTGTTGTTGTGCCTGAATAAGTGCGTGTCAATGTGAGTGCTTGGGATGAATGAATGTTTTTTGGGTTTTTTTTTTATATTATTATAGTCCCGCATTGATTTCGTCCAGCTAACTGATGTTTCTGCCATATTTAAAGATTGTAAGGGTTTTATTACTAACACTATTTTGTTTAATTTCATGTAAATAATTTGTATTCATATTGTAAATACTCATTGGGGCTAGTTTTTTAAAATATTTGTTTTATTCCCTTCCCCAAAGAAAATGAATTGTACATATGGGGTATATTTAGGATTTTCAAAGAGACAATGAGGTATTACGGTGGATGTAGTAAGATAGGTAAGTAAGAATGCGTTGTTTTGGTGTGAGGAATATTGTTTGTATGTCTGGATTAGTGTTTGTGGCTAGCTAAGTTTAAAATTAAGACAGATGAAGACCGTCCTTCCCCCCACTTTTTTGGCCTTGTGCCACATTTTGTATTTTATTACCAATAATTATTGCAGTTGGAGATTCGTCTCCAGCTGTGCTGGTCGGACTCTCTGCCTCCAGGCAGAGAGAATCCCCAGACGAAGCTATGTCGAAGGGAAGAGACTCGTCTCGGAAAACAGCTACCCACCCCGTTTTATACGGGGTCTACGGAAAATTTTTAGCCGGGCCTACGGGCTCGGATACCCCACATTAAATTCAGCCTTGTGCTGCATCTGACCGCGTGGGGCGGTTGGGAGATATCCTGCAGTTGGTGGAATTCACTTGACTCACTTCTAGCAGTAGACTACTTCTTCTACGCGCCGCTGGCGAATCTTATGTGTTGTTCTTGTCCTAAATATTATTGTTTATTACCAACCTTTGTTTGATTATTCTATTCAGTAACCTTCCCTGTGTTACAACCCACACGTAGAGGACCCTGGCATGAATCAGTCATAATAATAATAAAAGTATATTCCAAACGTTATGACAATCTATCATTAAAACCTGAAGAACTGTTTATTTTAAAAATCTTTTGCGTCCTATTTTTCGTATAAATCAAAAGAGGATTTGAATCAATTACCGAACGTACGACATTAAAATAATGAACACTATGTTGTAGAGCAATGGTCAACGAATCGGGAACTTCATCTTCTATTATGCCTTGTCTCTTCAGGTTGTTAGCGATCATGGATCTCTACAATTACCTGTCCTTTGTAACTCTTACTAAATGTTGTCTTTTTGCTATCTTACCTAAACCCTGTTCTGTCATCCATTTGCACAAACTCGTTATTTTATTTTTCCTCTGGCCTTCAGTATGCCCCGTGAGTGTCAAATTTTCCAAGCCCTCTTTCCTCATTATGTGTCATAGAAATGTCAACATCCTCTTTCTGATGTTAAGTATAAGTGTCTTTTTTGTTTTTATTTTCTTTAAATTGTTTTCATTGTTGCTCACATGTTCGTTCTATGATATCCTCAGCTTCCTTCTGTAGAAGGACATTTCTGTTGCTTCATGCCTCGTCTTCATCAGTGAAGAGATTGTCCAGCATTCACTGCCATATAGGAGGGCTGATATTACGTAATAGCTCAGTGCTCTTTTTTTAACGAAACTTTCTGGTTTCTTAATACTCTGCTTAGTATGTGGAAGGCATCTTTCGCTATCCCAAGGGGCCTTCAGATTTCAGTGTCACTCTTTCGGTCCTTTGTTAAAACACTTCCCAAATATTTAAATTTCTGTACATGATTGATTATGGAAACTACACAGTGGCCATTAATACAATATTAAGAATTTCATAGCTGTTGTCGTGAATTAGAATAAAGCTTCATTAACTCTGCAAACCCTGAATACCTCTCTATAAACCAATAATAGGCTAAACTACTGATCTAAATGAGATCATTCTTCACTAAGGCCTCCATATTTATTGTCTTGTGCTAGACTAAACTTAGTATAAAACTATACATACGTATTTTAAACCAATGGTAAATTTGCCAGCCAATAAAATGAATAAAAGGTCTAAAGGAACCAGTTTTACGAAGACATTTATTTAATAGGAGAAAAGAATTTGTAATTATTTTATATTTCAATTTGAACAGCTGGAAGGCATTTATGACTCCCATGAGAGTAAACAGATTTTCGGCCAAAGGTTGTAAGGTATTAAGACTTCCGTCTTCTCATGTAAATATCTGGCTGGAAGAACTTCGAATTAATGAAAACATACTACTATGATATATATATATATATATATATATATATATATATATATATATATATGTTTGCATTTCTCTATATATATATTTCTCTGCTACTCCCCCAGTATATATATATATATATATATATATATATATATATATATATATATATATATTGCTTTTAGATGTAAATAAATCGTTGACGCGCCAGTAATTTACAATCGCCTGATGAGATGCATTGATACACATCAAGAACACAACTGCAATTGTGTAGCGACTTTGACATGTTTTCAATGTAATATCTTAAAATAAATAATATTGCTCTACTTTGTATTGAGCCCTCTTTTTTAAAACGAACGTTAAATGTTTCGAATCTCCGTTGGAATAGATAGATAGATAGATATTAGATAGATAGATAGATAGTGAACATACTGAGATGATAGATAGATAGATAGATAGATAGATAGATAGATAGATAGATAGATAGATAGATAGATAGTGAACATATGAGATAGATAGATAGATAGATAGATAGATAGATGATAGTGAACAGACTGAGATAGATAGATAGATAGATCTGAACAGACTGAGATAGATAGATAGATAGATAGATAGATAGATAGATAGATAGATAGATAGATAGATAGTGAACAGACTGAGATAGATAGATAGATAGATAGATAGATAGATAGATAGATAGATATATATTTGGGCAGCCACCTTCCTTTCAATCGTCTTTCATTGAATACGACAGACAAGGAAGATTTAATTATTTTTTTTTCCATAATATTTATTGTCCCGGATGCTTTCGGACACTTCTATAGCCAATTTCAAAGGTGTTTTGTCTCTGGTGTTATTTTTTTTTTTCATGTATTCACTGTTACGACTGGAATTCGCGTGAGCATCCTTTTAATATTAAGGTGAGATTGATAGCAGGAGGGAAATGTTTGATATACAGGGCCTCTCTAATAGTGAGATCATTCTTATAATGTGATTCATATAAAATCTTAATGTTTTCGACCAGAATTTTTCTTAAGGGTTCTTGTAAACTGTGAGTTAATAGATATTTTTATAGCACTTTGGTCTACTCAAGGATGTGATAGTATGTCAAATAAAAATAACTGATTTGTGACAAGAAAAACAATCTTTTACTGAAATTGTTACACTGTATTGGTCATTAGTCTAGATTTAATAGGGTTATTTTGATTAGTGGCCACAAGGTTTGCGGTTGTCCATTTTCTGTAATATATTATAAATTTTACATTTTTTTCTGAAATTACGGCCGAAATATGGTGTTTAATGATTCTTTGTATGGAAAATTCGTCCTGCTTATAATTATTGTGCATCTGGTTGCAGTAAAATATTTTGATATTTTGTTGTGTGGCATTTTTATTAGTAGTATCGTGTATTTTTTGTAAGAATAATTTTATTTGTTCATCAATTTGGGAAAATTATTGTTGACTAATGTTTGCTTTAGAAGATTTACTTCGATCAGAAATATTCTTTGGAAAGAGGAATTTTGTTGGGCTCTATTTAAGAAGTTTCTTATCATTGCTATTTTATATCTTTTCTGGATATTGGCTGTCATAGTACTGTTGTCTTTTTTTATATGCGCAAGTATACTTTGGATTTTAGTTCTATATCAACATCAAGAAATGGGATTTTGTTATTAATTATGTGTTCATTAACTAATTCACCTTCGGATTTCAGTTTCGTATTTACAGTCCTTTAATAAAAACACTTTCCAAATATTTAAATTGATGTACTTGTTTGATTTTGTCATCTCCAGTTTGTAATTTGCACGTTGGGCTGTTCCCTTTTGCTAACAACCATGCACTGCAGTCTTGCAATTGATGTTTAGTCCTTAACTACTTCCTGTACGAATACTTGTAGCAGTAATCCTATTAAAATCAGGTTATGCATTGTTTTCCTCTGACCCTCTTGTCTTCAAACTGTCCTGTGAGTATCAAATTTTCCAAGCCCTCTTTCCTTATTATGTGCCCTAGAAATTTCGACAATCTTTTCCTGATGTTAATTATAAATGCCCTTTTTGTTTCCATTTTCTCTAAAACTTTGTCGTTGCTCACATGTTAAGTCCATAGTATTACCAGTATCTTTCTGTAGAAGTATATTTCTCTTGATTTAAGTTTCTTCTTCATCTGGGAGGAGATTGTTCAGCATTCCCTGCCATATAGTAGGACTAGTATTACGTAACAGTTCAGTAATCTTTTCTTTGTTTCTAAGGAAATTTTCCTGTTTAGTAATACTTTACTTAGCTTTTAGAAGGCATCTTTCGCTTGCCCAATGCACTTTCAGATTTCAGTGTCGCACGTTTTATTAAAAACACTTTCCAGATATTTAAATTGTTGTACTTGTTTTATTTTGACATCTCCAGTTTGGAATTTGAATGTTGGGCCACCCCTTTTGCTAACAACCATGCATTCCATCTTCTTGCAAATGATGTTGAGTCCTTTCTTCTCGCTTTCCTTTACTACCCTCTGTAAGCGTTCTTGTAGCTTCATTTCTGCATCTGCTATCAACATTGGGTCATTTGCATAACTTATATAGTTAAAACTATGGCTGCCAATAATGAATCCTGACAGGACTTTTAGTTCTCTCTCGCTGTATAAGTTCGATAAGAAGACATATTCTTGTCTTACTCGTCTTTTTTATTTTGGTCTATTTACTGAACTCATTTTAGCGCCATTATAGATTCTTTATTATTTTGTTATCCTTTCCAAATATGTCAAGGTTACTTAGTAGGTTCCAAGATTACTAGTTGCGGTTTAAAAGACATGTTCAAGATGATAAGCAATAAAACGGTATGAAGCGATAGACTATTTTTGTCGACCAACATTCAACCGGATGACAAGGGGTTGTTGTTGTTTTTTATCTCATATATTTTATAATACAGAGTGTCACAAAAAGTTTGACTTCATTTCGCAGGCCAATAATTTTGACAATTCTTTTCGAAATAACCTCAAATTTTCACGGAATGTATAGAAATAGATCAAGATTATATATTTAACGGAAGAGGATAATACGTGCTTATCTCAATGAAAATCTGCCAGAGAGATGGATCGGGCGTGGTGGAGATGAAGAGAATTTTCTGATGAAATGGACGCCGCGGTCACCGGACCTATCCCCGTGTGATTTCTTTTTATGGGGATATGTGAATGGACTGGTCTATGTCCCCCGCCTCTTTCTTCTAGCATTGATGAACTCAAGCAGAGAATCCCTTCCGCAATGGATAATGTTACCGGAGACATGCTACAACGTGTTTGGCAAGAGCTTAACTACCGACTTGACGCGTGCCGTGTCACAGGCAGTGTACATATTGAACAGTTATGAAATCGGTCCCATAATAAACTTAAGATGTTCAACATCGAAACTGTTCAATTTTATTGAGCTAGAATTAGTAGTTTTCAAGATAATTGCTTTTAAATGATGTCAATTTTTGGAGACACCCTGTATGTTTATAAATATTTTGATGTTAACAAATTTTAACAAATGGTAGAGGAAACACTCTATCCTAATTCTGTTTTTCTAAGCCATCATGTTTCTTTTTCGCTTCAAATACCATTTAAATACAGCGTTAAAAATGACATGAAAGTATCTTTTATTATATAAAGAATTTGTAAGTTGATAGTCTCACCTGATTGGCTGGGCTTTGTTGCTGATTTTGTTGCTTTCATCTCTTTTATAGACGAGCCAATTGTAATCGCTTCCGATGTAACATTCGTCCAGAATTCACTGTACGACTTGGCCACTGTCGCCCTGAATTACAAAAATAACAATTGAGAATAACCCTTTCCAATTTGAAAACAAATATATATAGACTATTTACATTATTCGGACTATTGTCTTCATCTTTGTCGCCATATTTATTACAACATTTCAGCCGTTGTACGCTCCAACCTTCTTCAGGTGGTTGGAATGTCGAACTGAACCCTTTATTTCGCTCACTGGGGTAGACTGTTCTAGTTCTACGTGCCATGTTTAACGGATGTCAGTTATCTCCTGTTAATTACCCCCTGTAAGTTCTCCACTGCCTTAACCGGGTATTGAACTCACACTCTTTGGGTCCTCTCACTGGATCTAACTAACGCTTTTATCCACTCTGCCATGTATCCTTGGAACTAGAACAATCTACCCCAGTGAGCGAAATAAAGGGTTCAGTTCGACATTCCAACCACCTGAAGAAGGCCGGAGCGTACAATGGCCGAAACGTTGTAATAAATATGGCGACAAAGATGAGGACAATAGTTCGAATAATGTAAATAGTGTACCTAATACCTCATCAAAATCGACTTCCTTATTAAGGCCCATATCTGACCCCGGCTGTCAACTTCTGGAAGTCGGAGCCGAGATAAACTTCCCCTAAAAATAACAATCTGCTAAATTATTATTTAACAAAGGAAGGTGATAATACCACTAAAATGTAAGGGGCTACTGGGGGTGAAAGAGGATTAAAAAGACTATGGAATGAACCGGAAATCCAGGAAACAAATGATAAACTTCTACTGCTGTTCAAAAGATCGGGAGAAGTCTGAACCGGACGCTAGGGGAAGTTATCTACTCCTATTGAGGAAAAATAAATAAAGAAATAAAATACAAAAATAAATAAAAATAAAAGCATATCATAAACAGTGAGATGGCAGTTGGGTCTCAAGCGGGGGATTAACTTTATTATTTTGGTATGGAGTTTAGGAATCTGTTAGTACATTATTAAGTTTTAACTTAGTACAAGTTATAATAACTCCTAACAACGAAAATTCGAGTGGAAAATTGATTTCCAGCGTATATTTTAAGGTTGGTTCACGAAAGACATTCATTCTGTTCTTTTATTGCTCTCTCTCTCTCTCTCTCTCTCTCTCTCTCTCTCTATCTATCTCTCTCTTTCTCTATCTATCTATCTATCTATCTATCTATCTCTTTAATATTGTTTTCCTTTTTCTCATATTCTTTCACGCTTAACAACCCCTTCGCGTCTTAGTGGCTTTATTGCTTTGCCTGAGGGTAAAATGATTAAAAATACTAGATAGTGTGTAAATCAAATGTTTCTATATGTTTCTATATTTCGGATTTATTTTTAAATAATAAAAATTGTTTGCATAATAATACCTAATAACTTCCACCCAATATCAATATGTTTTTTTTTTAATACGGATCGATATTATAAGCCAAAATGAATCTATTGGCTAAATAATTAGATACAGAAAATATGAGCCTTTATTTGTAGTGAGAATTCGATTGCTACTATATATATTTTAGAATATTACTTACACAATGTGAATTCTGCTTTCCGGCATGTTTAGATCATTAATATGCCAAACGAAGGTTATTTGCTTCTTTGGGTTGTCGTTGGTATGAGTAATGGTGTCGTCGTGTTGTGAACACGTCAGCGTTTTGGTAACGTCTCTGTCAAAGCGGATAAATTTGCCCGCGATTTGCTCTGAACCGTCAATCCGAGCTTGTACCATAAACCCACGAAACGGAATGTTCCCAGAAATAACACCTGCAGAACAAAATAATTAAACATCAAATAATTTGCTTTTTCTTTAGTTTGTTTTTTTTTTTTTGTTTGTTTTTTCTTCTTCTTTTTTGCCAGTTTACAACATTTAATTAAATCAGAATTTGCAATTTGGTGGGTGGATTTTTGCTTCAGATGCGAAATAAGACAGATTGCTAATTTTTTCTAACAACGAAATAACTCTTGTAATACATATTTAATTTGGAAGAATAATGAAACCATAAAACGAAGAAAAACAATTTAAAAATATAATAATAATAATAATAATAATAATAATAATAATAATAATAATAATAATAAGTAGTAGTACTAGTAGTAGTAGTTGTAGTGGTAAACTTTATAAGAAATATCTGCTTTAATTGATCCTATTAATCAACTCACCTAATTAAGAAATTGAATTAATCGAATAGATATTAGCATACCGTTGACATTTTAAAACAGCCATTAAATTAATCTGTGATAAAAGAAAAAAAAACATATCTATTGGTTAGAAATAAAGATATTTTTTCCACGTTGCGAAAATTTTACGGATTTTGAAAATTTTCGCCACGTAGAAAAAAAATGCCTTTAAAAATATTCCCTCCTTTTTGCAGAAACTAAAAATAAATCTCATCATTCAAAATGTTTTTCATCATATAAGAACGAAAGTGAGGAATTGAACTAACGGCAAACATCAGGAGAAATGGAAACAGCGAACAGACTTAGATAGCTCGCAGCAATGCTCTTGGGAAAGGCATGAATCTATGTTCCCCTATAAGTCAAGTCAGGGATTACTCCAGTAAAAACTGTTGCAGAGTAATTTTAGAGGAGATGAGAAATGCCATGAAAGACTCAGCATGTTACATCGACGATCTGCTATGCCATATGATATTTTTTTTATGTCAATCTTCATTGTTCATCAGTAGTCGCTGTTTCCGCCTGTGGCCGATTGTAAACTAACATGGTTTATTTACCGCTATTTGCTACGATCTTCAGCAATCTTATTTATTGTCTGTCACTCATTACATGATGACTAAAGAATTACGTTATCCCTCTACCAATGTTTTAAGTCACTTTCTCACAAACATAATATGGCTTCCCTCTGTCTTTTCTATAAATGTCTTCCTGCCACAGCTGTGACGATCTACATTTACTGGTACCCCACATCTTGAATTAAAGCGTACTACTTGGTTGGCATTTCGATCCCACCCTTTCACTGTTGAAACAGTTAAATGTAACCGCCTCTTCTACTCCAACGGCTTCTTCTCTCACACTTCACGACAGTGAGACTCCCTTCCTCTTACTTGCTTCCCTGATAACTATAATCTACAAAAATTTAAATGTAATGTCAATCGACTTCTTCTGATACCTTGATCCCCGTTCTTCTTTCTATCCTTTTCTCAATGCCCCTCCCATACCCAGGTTTTTCCCTTACTTACACTCTCTGTAACCTCTTGCGTACCAGTTATCCTCATCTTCATTGCCATATTCCCAATGTAATATTCATATTCACAGCAAAATACCTCAGCTCAGAGATATCTATATCTATAATTCTCAAAATGTTTGTGTGTGTGATTGAATATTGTTTATGCGTTTCCACAGTGTTCATCTGATTTCGACTTATTTTTTTTTTTTTTGTTTCATAGATAATTCTTCAGTGCCGGTTTTGATTCCAAATTGGCTGGAAAAAATTTACAACTTTGAAGGTAAAATATCGAAAAAAACTGATTTTTTACACTTTGTGCAAAAATCAAAGGCAAAATTTAATGTCTGTAAAAAAACAGTGTACAATCAATTTAGAGAGTTGAAATCTAACGCAAAAGATTATTAGAATTATAAACAAAATTATATTATAAATAAAAATTATCGTATATTATTATTATTATGACGGTCCATGGAAGAGGTTCCTTCCTTGCAAGATTGAGAACGCAAAAACGGCCCTTTTCAGGGCCACCCCCTCATTCAAGTTTTTAACCCCTTCCATTTGGGGATGTGCCTCAGTTGCACCCAGTTGTTGTTACTAATATTGATTTTCGGGTGGGCTGACTTTAAACTGCTCCAACTGAATGGCAAAAATTCCCAGTAATGAAAGACCCGATCCAAGACGGGTTATACTATTAGTAGAGAGATAAAAAAAAAAAAAAAAACTTTTCTTGTTTTTCTAAACATCATACCTTCAAAACAATTTAGCAAGTCCAGCATTGGAGTTTTTTATATTCCCAAATAGTTTGCAACATTTACTTCGGATTATTTCGAAGAGGAGTGGCAAATTGGTTATCTTTATAACAATGGTTATTTTCATTTTGTTTATTTTTTTCATTGAAACCGTCTTTATTTCAGGTTGAATTCAAGGTCTATTACCTTTGTGATATGGGAAAGATGTTTCAAAAATATTTGGACATAGCTGTTTAGATTGTAAAAGAGAGATAACCTGATGAAGCCTACCCAAGCTTGAAGAGGGATGGGCTCCATCATGCTATCTTGCTCTACATACGCCACTACTGCAACGCCACAAAACGCGGTACCCCTACGATCCTAATAGGTTACTAGGCTTGTGACCTGAATGACATGACGCTTACATTGCTGTTTGGCAGGGTTATATCATCTGCACATGATAGATTTGATATCTATCCATCAGAAAAGTTCTTATTTAAATTCTCAATTTTTCACTCATGACGATCAGAATTTTTCTTCAATAAATTCTATAAACTTTAGGTTGGAACTATATCAGTCTGCCAATGATTGCTAACGAAAACGTCAGAAATTTGAAGCATTGCTTTTTCTTTAAAAAGAAAAACCTCTGTAAAGTTCTGTTTCGGGATCGCCATCAGGTGCTTTGACACGTTCTTCCTCATCTCATCCACAGTCTAAAGTTTCCATCTTTTTAATGTTGTTATTCGTTTATCTTCCTTTGAACTTTGTTTTTTTCCGGTTTGTGATTGTCTGGTATACACACCCACACACACTCATACCCCATATATATATATAAACATTATTGAATGGAGATATGCTGCCTATATATATATATATATATATATATATATATATATATATATATATATATATATATATATATATATAGTGGTACTGCTTGGAAAAACCTTGGGTATTTCGGCTTGTAGTTGATCAAACCAATACCCAAGGAAAATGAGAATAAAAGAAGAAAGAACTAAGAACATGAAATTGAGACGAAAACGATCGTCTAGAATTCAAGCTCGAGTTCAAAGAAAAAAACCCTCCAAAACGAGTAAAAGTGCTCAATACACGAAGTAGATCAAACCTAATATAAACCTAAAGAGCCAGGTTAACCTACCTAGGTTTCATCTAAACTGGCCCAGTTTTACCCTGACGATCCGTTTAGATGAAACCTAGGTTGGTTTACCTGGCTCTCTAGGTTTTATATATATATATATATATATATATATATATATATATATATATATATATATATATATGCAGTATATCTTCATTCAATAATGTTTCATTGAATAATATAGATATAGCATGTCTATTTTTATAATAATCCTTTCTAGTCTCTAATTACCTTTTTGATGTTAAGTTGAAATTCATCAAGGAAGGAGCTGTAATTCTTTTCAACCCAAGTACTTTCAATCTCTTCCGAGATCATACTCAAGGGTGAATTACAAAGATAAACTTATTGTAACTGTGATCATTGCGATGATGGTTTTTAAAAACACGCGTGACCGCTCTCTGTTATAATTATTTTAATATTTTAAATGTATCAGTTGCAGCTATAGTGTCTTTTTTTTTTTTTTTTTTTTTCAAACAAGCGTCCTAAATTAAGGGTACTAACCAGAAATGGTAGAAATACAAAATAGCATTAAATGTTGGTCAAATGCATTTCAAAACGTTGTTGCTACATTCGTAATAAATTTTGTTCAGTGTTGGTTGGTTGTTTTTTACATAGAGAGTCTCGAGAGTTTGGAAGAAAAAACACCATATGTACAACTGATTAATTTAACCATTTCAAATAATTAAAATATAGTTCCTTCTCCGTTTCAAAACCATGTACAAAATTTTCTTTTAGGATTGACATCAGATGCCTGATCACGTACTCCCAAATCTCATCAATGGTCTAAAAATTCCTTACTTTCAAAAGCTAGAAGATGCGGAAAGCTAAACTTGAATTGTCGTGGACCTGAAAAACTTGGTTGTTTCGCGGTTTTGCTAAAAACCCCATTCGCTGATC
The DNA here is from genome assembly GCA_903632075.3 of Acanthosepion pharaonis. Lineage (NCBI taxonomy): Eukaryota > Metazoa > Mollusca > Cephalopoda > Sepiida > Sepiidae > Acanthosepion > Acanthosepion pharaonis. The sequence continues at coordinate 2,552,986 of CAHIKZ030003536.1, forward strand.
TGTTTACGCGATCAGAGTAACAGTCACATAGGTACACTGTCGACTGATTAACCCCAACGGAGAGTGCCTGTTCATGCCTATTCCAGTCTGGTTGTCAAATTAAACAAAGACCGCGCAACAGGTTCAAAGTGAAAATGGCTGCATACATTTCGGACAAACGTCATGGTTTGCATGAAATTTAAGGAGACTTGCTGTCACTTGGTTTCAAACAATCATTACCTGGAACTCTGGAGTAAAGGTGAAAATATTAATAATATAAATATTTAGCATAGTCAACCTTGCCGTGGAGTACGCTAACCCATGTGCTACGGTAGTAAGGTTGATCCTCAATAGGTAGGCGGGGATTTGTACTCTATCGTGCTGAGTTTAGTAAGTGACAATAAAAATACTTGGTATAATTACAGTATCCAGTTGCTTAGTAGATTAGATTTGGATGTGATGTAGTATTTAATAAGCTAGACTTTTAAATATTTTACTCTTGTAGTGAATATGATTCTCACTGGGTGCCAAACACTTTTAGTCTGGGGCCATTCCATGCTCGCTATAGAAAGCAGCAGATTTGAAAGCTGAAAAGTGTGTCAGTGATGCCGGGTCGATGTAACTTGTTATCACCGCCAAAAAACGAAAAAAAAATTTTTTTTCCAAATGAATGTGAAATAATATTTTTTAAGTAAACATCAGTAAATCTTTCTTATTTTTTTCTTCCCTGTGCTAAAAGAAAATCTCTTTAACAGTAGAAATCGTTTACAATAGAAACCTTTATTGTTTTTTCTGTTGCCGACATTGTTTTGTTTTAATGATGGCTAAACTTAGTGAAACTCGTTATCTCCAATTCGTCAACATAGAAAAAAACTTATCATTAACAAAGCAAAAATTAAGTTTCAAACAAGAAGGCTTTTTTTTTTGTTTTTACTTTTGGCGGTAAAAATATATCTACATTAAATATCTTTTCCACCGTCGTAACTTAGCTTTATTGTGCTTTTTCTATAAATACTTCCATGGTTTAGTGTTTAGCTACTTCAATAATTAAATGTGTAACGTTTCTTACGGGAACATTTTATAGCACATGGAATAAGGCTAGTGGAGAAGAATACATGCACAAAAATTACAGAATAATTGATTTGCAATGCAAAGATAACAATTATTTATTAAAACAAAATTAACAAAAGTAAAGTTTTAAACAAGAGTTTCTTTGTGAGGCCTAAATTGTATACACGACTAAATGTTCATTAAAATTTTATAGTGTGAATTTACTGTGTTGGTATGTTTTAGTGAGAAGCATTCACAGCCCGTGTAGCGTCAGTGTGGAAAGTTCATGTCAGCAGTTCAAAAGAGGGAAAACCCGGAAAGAAAGTTAATTTAGGTTTCATGTGTTTTTGTATTAGATACAAGCTGCGAATTTTTTCGAAGCTCTATACTAAACATTAAATCTATTACGAAAAAAGAACTAAACAAAATGAACACAAAACGATCAGCTTAAAAAAAGGAATCGTAACTGGAAAAACCGATTGAAAAAAGAATGTTAACAACAACTACTTTTTCACACCCAACCCAGTTCTGCGGAATCAGAATCAACGTTGAGTTTAAGCAAGCGAATGAGCCAATTGGAGTAAAGTGCTATGCAGATTTAAATTTTTCCCACTTGTGACGAATGCAGCTATCAATTTTTTTGCATGCTAGCATGCTAGTTAACATTCGTGTCAGTCAGCTGTTGGCTCTCACACTGGCCAATATAATCTTCCTGCCTATTCGTGGCAGCCAGCTATAGGCTCTCACTCTGGCCAGTACAAAATAACCGCAAACTACATGAAAACTGCCGTAGAAGCATGAAAAAATCGATTATTTCTACTATGGATGGAAGTTGGGAAATGCAAAGTCGGTCCTGGCCTTTCCACTAATTTGGATCATGTGCATGTAAATTTTGGTGCAAATCCGTCGAAAATTGCGGCCGTGCATTCGTTACACACACACACGCATCCTGCCTTTTATAGATAGAGATTCGATAAGAGCACTAGATTTCGCTACCAGCTTTCTGGGTGGCTTAGGAATCGCATCAACTGATTTCACCAGGAACTCTTGTGGTATGGAAGACATAAATTCTTGTATTCACTCTTCAAGTTCTTTCAACGTTTTTGGTTTGCTCCTTTAATGAAAATAGTCACAGAGTGTTAAGTCGGGTCTTTTGGCTGACAACGCATAGATAAAATAGGATGTTACTTTTCAATCACTCCTTATATTGGCAGCTATGTCTCTACATTTAACAGTTGAAATGGTTACAAGTAACCGTAAGTTAAACGCTAACGGTTTCTCCTCTGGCACTTCTAGCTTGTGGAACAGTCTTTCAGATTCTTGTTTTCCAGTCAACTTTGATCTTCAAAAATTTTGATGCAACGTCAATCCTTATTATCTGTCTGTCACTTTCCGTTTTCCATTGCGTCTTAGTAGCTTTACTGTATTACTTGTGGTGAAATGATTAAAAATATAATATTTAAGCTTTACTCAACAATAGAAGAGAGTTCAGTGAAGATAAACTTACTATCAACAGCTAGAGAGACGCATTCAACATTATACTACTGTAATTTTTAATGCCGTTTACTCTTGACGCTATTCGTTAGAGCGCTTGCTTAGAGGGATAGTTTCGTGGACTATTGGGAAATAGGTTCAATTCCCACTCGACTCCTCACTCTTATTTTAGTTATAGTAGTACTTACACTTTTCAGATTTCACTATGGGCCAAACTGCTATTGTAAGAAAGGTAAGAAAGCGAGAGAGTGATTTACCTAATTTGCCCACACAGTCACTCTCTTATTGGTAAACTATCCTGACATGCTAGTGACAAGAACTTTTTATCTGTTTAAGGTATAAAGTCCATGCAAATCCATGTCTTTCACAAACACAATAATAATAATAATATCAGAAAGCCATAAACCACAGACCATCTAATACAGATTGAAGCAAATAGGTTGGACATAATTGTCAAAAACTGAAAAGAAAAAAACTTGATAATAATTGATATGGTTTTCCTAGCGAACTGTAACATAGCAATCAAGGAATTTCAAGAACTATCGAAGTATAAGGACCTGGAAATCGAAATAAAAAAAATGTGGAAAATGAACAAAAGAATAGTACCAAACAGAGTAGGTGTGCGCTTGGAATGATAAAAAAAGATTAAATTAAAAAATCCCTGAAAATCCCAGCTTAAGAGAAATAAAAAAAAGCTTCTTTCTAAATATAACATGCATCATCCAAAGGCTGATACAGACCGTCTATACATACCCCGTAAAGAAGGTGGTTCTTATTCAGTTAGAATTGTCGTACATGACAACAACTATTGGCTTACTAATATACATGGAAACAACAAAGGACTGGATGATAAAACAACACGATTTATATTTAGTAGATTTTGTAGAAAACCAAAACAGAACCCAAGAACAAAAAGTTGCAGCAAAAATTATGAAAAAGAAAACCAAGGATAAAGCTTCTGAACAGATGAAGCAACGCTTGTAAGACAAATCTCTGCATGGCCAATACCCAGAACGAGGCTAATAAAACTGATGTTGATAAAGTTAAATATTAATCGATGGTTACGAGCATCTGGATTAAAGGCTGAAATGGAAGTCTTTATTCTTGCAGTGCAAGACCAGAGTCTTTTTCAGTAGAAACTTTCAGGCGAATATCATACATAATAGTGTGGATCCAAAATGCAGGTTCTTTGACAAATATCAGGAAACCATAGAACCATCTAATCTCAGGATGTTCCGTACTTGCTCCAAAAGAATATAAAAATAGTCACGATAGAGTGTGGTAATACTTACACTGGACAATGTAAAAAAACACTTTGGAAAAGATGTTAATAAACACTGGTATGAACATCAGCCAGCCCCGGTTACAGAAATAGAAGACATCATAATTCTATGCGATTACACCATCTTTACAGACAGGGAAATTGAAGCAATTAGGCTGGACATAATTTTCAAAAGCCGAAAAGAAAAAAAAATGCGTTCTAATTGATATGACTTATTCATATTGTAAAAACATTATTATTATTATTATTATTATTGCAACAAAAACTGAATAAAAAAAATTAAGATCACAGACATACATATTTACATAGATAAAGCTCTTCGTAATGTGTGAGCTCTACTTGTGAGAATAATTTTTTGTATTTCTTTAAGGCCTCACTATTATTATTATTATTACAGGCATAATAAAAATCTAAAAATTTTAACCTGGAGAGTTTACGATACAAAAACAGTATACTCTTCCCGAAAGTAGATATTTATTATGGCACAAACCTATTTATGGAATACCTCGTGATGCAATGGCCTCGTTTGAGTACCAACTTCCAGTAAGAGTCTTCCTTATTCAATTTGTAACTTGGCAAACTGACAACAAGGTTTGGGTAAACTCACCTTCATATGAATTCGACTCGATTTGGTTAGTTTTAAGAATGAAAGGAGCTGGTCTGTCTTGGATCTCCTCAATGGCAAATCCTGTTAGCCTTGCTCCGTGAAAAGGCCTAAGATCCAAGCAGGCGGAAATCGGAGCTCCACCCGGAAAAGCGACAACCCCAACAAAAAATGAAACTACCCAGACTTCGAGAAGAATGACAAGAAACACAGCTGCCGCTACGAGCGCCATTTTCCTTGTAACTGCGTCCTTTTGTGCGCATGCGTAGTTACTGTTCCGAGTGTTTGGCATTGAGTGCACCCTGTCGGTGGACGTCGACGAAAAATCTGACATGCGGTCTGGCGAGTCATCGTCAGTGACACTGACACTTACCCCTCGAAACTATCCTATTTGTGAGCACTTGTTGTGTCACTTGAAGTGCATCATCCGTGTGACACCCACAAAAAAAACCCTTGAAAAAAGTGCATTAGCATTGTTGTGTAAAATTACCATATATATATATATATATATATATATATATATATATATATATATATATATATACAGAAAAGGCGATGACGGAAAAAACCTACTTAGTGGATTATATATTTACCTAAACAGCGCTGACACGAAGGATCGGTGCAAGAGCACAGATAAAACCAGGATGTCTATTTATACCTGGAATAGATGCAAAAAGTACACTTACTCTCCAATTTCCAACAACTGATTTTAGACGCTGCTTAACTATGTAATATTAAAAAAAAAAAAGTTATTCTGTAAATGCATCAATACGTGCGGACACTGGGATACACACAGACGTGTACATTTTTAAATTGCCAACCGTGTTTTGTTTTTTTTTTTTGTTTTTTAACCAGAGAAATTAATGTCCTGCCCGAGAGATCGAGATTCCTAATATGCCTCGCAAATAAAACTCTCGTTATCTACGCGAGGTGATATTCACTGTTTCAAAAAGACTTGTATCCACTAAATACAAACTTAAGAAATAACATCAGATTAAAGAATCTATTTATTGCTTAAAAGTTACTATATATATATATATTTTAATGGACCAGAGTGCTTAATATCAATCATTGAGCGTATGTAAATATAAAAGTAGACATTAAATACTTTTACCCGTAAAACCTAACAGGGATATTTTCTAAGCGTAGGTTATATGTGGCACAAGGCCGAAAGTATGGGGCACCCAGTGAGGACCGAACTCACTACTCAGTCGTAATTGTTCTAGCGAGACAAACTTGCTAACCATTACACCACCTGGAGGTGCCCCGGTACAACCAAGGATACCTTAAAATTTTATATATATATATATATATATATAGATGTATGTATGTATGTATGTGTGTGTGTGTGTTTTACGGGTCAAAGTGCTGAATATCAAGCATTGAGCGTATGTAAATATAAAAGTGAACATCATTGAATACCTTTTACCTGTAAAATCTAGCACACCTTAAAATTATATATATATATATATATATATATATATATATGTGTGTGTGTGTGTGTGTGTGTGTGTGTGTGTGTATGTATATATATATATATGTGTGTATATATATATATATATATATATATATATATATATATATATATAACCTGCGTTCTTTTTTTTATTTTTATTTGTTTTATTATTTTTTATTATTGTTTATATTTTTTACTTTTTTTACCCTATAATATTTTTTACCTACCTACATTTTTTTATAAGGTAACTACTTTTTTTAGTTCGTATTTCATTAATGTTATCCGTTGACTCAATGCACATTAACGGAATAATATTCCTGTTAAACTTCCTATTAATAACTTTAGTTTATTTTTCGATATCTACCTACCAAAATTCTATATTTTGAATTTATACCCCAATACTATATTATATTTATAATAATCTTGAACTTTGAATTCACACACAAATGTAGCCTCACTCCGATGGAGACACAGAGTTTTAAAAAACAATCATATTGAAGAGTTCATAACTTTTTGTACCTGATGGATGGGAAAACCATGAAACTCTGTGTCTTCTTGTAAACGTACGTATATGCATAATTATTAATACATACTTTATACCTCCGTTTAACTATATTGAGAATTATTTTGTTTACGCCTTAAATTAATCAAATAGTTATTTGCTCACCTGTGTGTGCGTACGTAATCGCTTATATATATGGTTGATCGTATCTCTTTATTTAAATCATTTCTACATCTCTCTCTTTCTCTCTCACTATATATACAAAAATCCTAATATGCAATTATGCTGTTTTAATGTTAATATAATGTCAACGTCGGACGTTTCGGTCTAATAGACCATCTTCAGGACATATTCATAAAACATAATTAATATAGACCATATTCAATTCAACATGAAAAAGACGATGGACACAAAAGCAAGACCAATCCAAACAGATAACTGAAATCTTTTTAAGATCAACGTTCCGTTTAAATATGATCACGTATATATACACGGAGCGCGGCAGAAGTACCTCCCACTACCACATAATGATAAGACATAACAACAATGGTATCCACATCTAGCTAATATCTTACTATTACGTGGGAGTTATTTCTGGCAAGTATATCTGTCATAACCTGTATATATCCACTCTGTTGTCTTTAACAAAACTTTTTTTAATTAACATATGGTGCCTGGTTACGCCCGATATAAATTGATTCTCAATTCATGTCGGCTTCTTCGAATCGTAATACTGGCGTATCACAATCTTCCTATTCCTGTATCCCAATTTTACAGGGACTTGTACCAGACTGGGCTCAGCTTAGTAAATAACCAAAAACACGCTGGAGCTACTATTATTTAGCCACACTTATTTAAACCTGATGACACTTGTAAAAAGTACTTATTACAAACAGTTGTGTAAATATTTCCGTTTCGCGTTCAACTTGACTGTTGAGGGTAATCACTCGGTGGAAAACGATGTCAAAATTAACCTTACGAATTTGAAGTGGCTAATTGTGATGATGGTTGCATTTTGTACTTTTTTCTTTTTCTTTTCTTTTTTTTTTTTTTTTTTTTTTAGTCTAACAGCACTGGTCAAGTTGCAGTACAATTTATTAGAACTTTCCTTCTACTAATGATTGCCTGCCTCTTTTCAAACCAGTTGATGCAAAATTTTGTGAACTTATGCGAATATATGCATTATTAGACATTTAGACAATCTGGAAATTCTGGTTACTTCAGCTAGTTATACAATAATTATGTGTGAAATTGTTATCAAAACGAAAAACTCCGAAATTAATATTTTACATTAGGCTTTCTAGAAAAATGTTGATTATTAAATGATCAACATTGTAATATTCGCTAAATCTGCCCATAGCATCAGTTCACTTGTTAAACACAATTCTATTATTTACTGTGTCAATATATAATCATTAGGATGAATTAAATTCTTGAGCATTTATTCAATAGATTCTGCCCATAATATTATGGGTTAAAATCATTTGCAACATTTTCCTATAAAAAATTCATATGCAACATATACGTATATTCGTATAATAAAATTACTTCCAACGATATTTTTTATAATAAAATTATTTGCACATTAATTCTAAACAAAATTACTTTGCAATTTATTTCTATAAATATTTTTTGTATTTTATGCATCATATTTTAGATTTTTTTTTAATTGTAAAAATCGACGGTTACTCAGACTCCATTTTAAAGCACCCGTGTTACCATGGAGATTTTCATTCGTCGTTTCTGCAAACGAGTAATTTATTCTAAAATATTTTACACATGTCGTCAAAACAAGAAGGAATATTTAAATTATTCATATTTTATAAGTACAACGCAATTAGAAAATGACTGCGGAGTAAAAAATAAATTGAACGCTGAAGACAATTTCAGGCAATTTTCATTTGACAAATTTAAAATAAATGAAAATTCTATTTCTGTTAGGTCATTAGAAAAGGCCGATCCACAGAAATTAGAAATTTACCCATTTCTATATATTATATAGAAATGAACATTATATAGTATATAATGCTCTCTTCTAGTGACACAGAAAAGTGTTACGTCCACTATTTTATATATATATATATATATATATATATATATATATATATATATATATATATATATATATATATACATATATATATATATATATGTGTGCATGTGTGTGTGTGTATAATTTCTTTTATATATATATTTCGGTATTTATTGAGAAAATCCGCACACTTTAAAAATATATTAGTGGTATATATATATATATATATATATGACTGAATATATATATATATATTTATATATATTATATATATATATATATATATATATATATATATATATATATATATATATATATATATATATGTTTGTGTAATATGAAAAAATAGATTGTGTGTGTGTATGTGTGTGTGCATAATTTCTATATATATTATATATGTTTGGTATTTATGGGAAAGCGCTCAATATCAGTGATAGATCTAGCATATCCATATGATTGAATATATATATATATATATATATATATATATATATATATATATATATATATATATATGTTTGTGTGTGTATGTGTGTGTAATAGGAAATATGGAAATTTTTCGGATTACATCTCTATTCTCGTTGTCTTCTTATTACCGAGAAGTAAAAAACAAGAACAAAATCTATTTCCATACCTGATGATGTCTGTAGGAACAGACGAAAGCTTGTAAAAATTAAAAGACCTTATGCAACTGGAATTTATGAACAGGGATCATATCATTCATATACATGTTCGGGGTTGATGTATCTTATTTATATTGTTTGCGAAGATGTATTCTCGCCATTTAAATCATTAACCTCTATATTTGTTTTTGTATGAATGATTCATGAATTTTTATATATATATATATATATATATATATATATATATTGATGAGATATATGTCGATTGATGCATCTTTCATTAAATAATATAGGCAAGTGTTGTCTATTTGTTTTTATGTAAATTCTTTTCATATCGTCAGATATGCTTAATAACGTTATCGTTAAACGAAGAAAGAAAATCACAATATTAATCCATATTTTTTAATCCTATCTAAGCTTTCGGCTTACATAAGCCATTATCAAAGATGACAATTACATTACAATATATTAAACAATACACAGACAGTCTATGTGTAATTTCCTCCAGTTGGTCCGGGGTAGTTATATCTTTTAGTTTATCGTAGATGTCCTGTTTGTTGCTGTTAAGGGTGTTCAATTTTTCTTTGGCTTTTTCAATTTGCCTTTTGACAAGGCTACATTTATAATTCCAAGCTTAGATAGGATTAAAAATATGCATCAATATGGTGACTTTCTTTCGTCTTTTAATGATAATGTTATTAAGCTTATCAGACGATATGAAAAGAATTACATATAAATATAAATTTAAATATATTATATATATATATATATATATATATATATATATATATATATATATATATATATATATATATATATATATATATATATATATATATATATATATATATATATATATATATATATATATATTGCCCAGAATAGGGTTCTCTGGCCTTATTGGTAGAGCACACTGCAAATATAAAGGAAAATCAGGTTCAATCCCAGTCTAGAGGCACATTTTTTCTTTATAAGAACTTCTCAATCCTAGGCTGGTTGATATTAATTTCACTGTTTAAAATAACAAACATGTTAACTAAAACATTTGCATGCATTAAAAATAACGTTTTTATTAATAAGAGATATATGTCGATTCTTCATAGAAATGGCCAAATTATCCGCTTTTTAGCCTCGGGGCTTTTCTGTGAAATTGCTATTTTGTATAAGATTTTGTAGCAGAACATGGATAAATATTAAAAGATCTACTTTTCTAATTTTATCTACTGTCGTAAATGGGTTGATCATAATGCCTATACTTTCATTATAATACGTTTAATAGTGCCATGCGTGATACAAGCTTAGGCGATCATGTATCTTTCGATACATGACTGACAAGACAGATTTGTCGCCATTTCTTTCTGCGGTAGACCAGTTGCCATCCAAGGTTATAGAACCCGGTTTGTCCTGCTATTTACCCATAGCTGGGGTAGAAGAAAAGGATTCATACCTTTCCCAAGGGTATTAGCTCGTAAATGAATGTAATGGATTTGACTGGAATTCGAACTCGGTTCTCCGATTCTTCAATCGGATTCACTATCCATTGAGTAATGGATAACTGCTCGCCACTGTGCCTCCTGTGGAAATACGAAAAAATTCCAAATCCAAAACTTGGAATTCTCTCATCATCCATCATAATATTCAACCTTTCAATAGCGTGTGTACAACCCTTGGCAAAAAATAGAGAATTATCACTTTTAGCCGAAAACGTATTGCGATAGCCAAAGATGCATTCCAAAAGCTAAGCCGATTATTAAGAAACAGAAAAATTTCGTTAGAAACAGAGAAAGGAGTACTTGACTGACACATGATATCTGTCCTCCTGTATGGCAGTGAATACTGGACAATCTCAAAGATGAATAACAGATTGGAAGCAACAGAAATGTCGTTCTACAGAAAAGATGTAGACGATTCCATAGACGGAAGATGTGAGTAACGACCAAGTTTTTGGAGAAAATGGAAACAAAATGGAAACTTGTACTTAACATCAGGAAGAGGCAGTTGAAATTTCTGGGACACGTAATGAGGAAGGAGGGCTTGGAAAGTCTGATACTCACAGGATACATAGAGGGAAAGAGGGACAGGAAAAAAACAACGCGTTAACGTACTTGATGAGCTGAGCCAATGGATGGTAGAAAAGGGTTTGGTAGAAATAACTAAACAAAGTTTAAGAGCTAAAAGGGAGATGAAGTTGTGGAGAGCCGTAATTCACTACGTCCTGAATGGTCACGGCACATAAAAGATGAAGACGATGCCCACCTTGGCCTTTTTTATGTAGCTGTAAATAAACTAATTACAGGTAAGGCGCAAATCATTTTTATTTAAATAGTAAAAAGCTGTGCATTTAATTCGTTATCAAATGAATAAAGAACTTTCATTTCCCATTGTTTTGGCCGATGTAAACACATCGCTTTAAGACCAACGCTATCACTCAACTACTAAGGCACTTCCATAAACGTTTAAGATTAAGACATTTCAATGTAGATCATTTAACTAAGATTATTTTAATTGCTATAGCAGCTTTTTTTTTTCTTCGCCACACCTGCCTCCTGCATTCAGACGGGGCGAAATTCGTTTTCTGAGCCTTGTTAACCGGGAGAAAATTGTTTACTTGATAAAATCTACACAGGTGGACAATACAAGAGGCCATTTTGGAGTGGCTATCTGTTCACCTGCTCAAATTTTAAACAACAAATACAAGGTTCAGACAAGGTGGAAAGCCAAAACGTTCATTTAGAACCACTTTTCATTTTGCCTGAATTTCCACTTACTTATGTCAATATTGCGTTACAGTAACTATGAAGGATTGGCCAAAATGCATCACAAGCAACATTTCGTCCTTCTTCGAGGATTACAGATTTCGCCTAAGTACTAGAAGATCTCACTTGAGATTAAAATGATTGTGCAGGGTTTTAGGCAGATCGGATCTTATACGATATTTGGCTGACTTCAGCGAATACCTAGAAACGTTTTAAGTTCTATCCAAACTGTCATGATCATTAGGCTCTTTATCAAAGACTTGTTTCGAAACAGGGATTTCAAGCCAGGATTATGCTGTCACAATGTGGTGTTATGGTTATGGGGGAGGGGCTTCCAGAGCTGTGCTAGTTTTGGGTTCTACGAAAAGGTCTCTCTAGGGGCAAAATGACTTTTTCCTCAGTCATTCGTGATCAAAATGTTTTTGTTTTAAAATAGACAAAAGAAAGTTTTCCAGTATTTTACGCACACACATCCACCCACCCACGCCCGCGCGCACACACACACACATATATATATATATATATATATATATATATATATGTGTATATACACATTTATATTATGAAATGGACAAAGTACGACAATTATTTTATGACATTTTTATGTTTAACATTCTTTTTATAGATACAAATATTTAAGTAAATGCTCTGTTTATAATAAACAGTATTAAAGAACATTTACCGACCTGATTGTTCGAGAACCTGTATCCTATACAGAACCGTTATATAGCCTTTTAAAAATGTCTTCAAAAAAGTGGTTTCAAAAATAGGTTATCTTACTTAACTCCCATAACTAATACCGAAACAAGTGGGATGTAGATGTAGAAATAGAAGAAAAATCATTTCGTTCACCCCACCAAACTGTCAAGTATTAATAGAAGACATCACTTTCTAAAATTAATAAATAAACACTTCAACAACAAAAAAAAAAACCTCCAAGTAAGATCTTCAGTTGGAAATCGGTCAAAATTCGCTACTCCTGTACTAACAAGTACAAAATTATCAACTCGCATAATAATTATGTCTTAAGTAAATTCTATGGGATATAACTAAATCTAGTACGGAGCCCCCTTGTAACTGTAGAAATAGGAAAAAACTACCCAGTCGAGGGTAAATGCAAATCCACGAGGGTAATATACCAGGCAAACATTGCCCCCAAAGAAAATATAACAAGTTATAATGTTTACATTGGAATTTCCACGGGTGAATTGAAACAGAGAATTTATACCCATAGGCACTTATTTACCAATCCTTAATTAAAATTGCAAACAGCCCTTTCAAAGAAATTTTGGGAATTGAAAGAAAAGGATTTGCAGAAGGGTGGGGGGTGAACGAAATGATTTTCCTTTTTCTATTTCTACACCTATATTCCACTTGGGGGGAGGCACCTCGAGGTGGTGTAATGGTTAGCAAGCTTGTCTCGCTAGGACAATTACGACTGAGTAGTGAGTTCAATCGTCACTGGGCGCCCCCTTACTTTCGGCCTTGTACCACATCCAAACTACGCTTGGAAAATCGCTATATTCCACTTTAGGTGTTTCGGTATTACCTATGGGGATTAAGTAAGATGACATATTTTTGGAGAGCCTTTTCATACGGTTCTTTATTTTTATTGAAGATTTTTTTTGTTGGACGATAATTTATTAATTCTGGTACAAACGGTGGTGGGTATTTGTTTCAGGATGGCATTGGGGTGGTTAGAATCTTTATGGTAGGGTTTAAAGGTTTTATCATTAAAGTTGAGGGTGACATCTAGGTAGTCAGCTAATTTAAGGTTAGAAGAAATTTCAATCTTAAACCCTAGTAATTTAAAGACCCTAATGATTTTTTGTGACTTCGCTGTTAGTGGACCATGACTATTGAGGATGAAGATGAGTCCGTCATCTCTATATAAACCTACTAATTCTGATTTTACGATTCTACTAAGCCTATCTAAAATATAAAAACATACTAAATCCGCAACCTGGGCTGAGTCATACGTCAAAATCGTCATTATGGCACTTAGTCCAGGTAGAATTATTACCTTTTAGCGGTGATTTTCTAGCCGTTCATATTAGTTTCATTATTCGTTATCGCCATATAGTTCTTTGCAAAGATGATACTATTAACTAAGAGATACGTGGAGATATAGGAATAGAAATCCATTATATCAAACATAATAAATGTTTCTCTATCCTTATTATTCTTATTGGTGAACCACTTGATAATGTCAGGCGAATCTTTCCAAAGATTAGCACAGGTTAAGTTCAACAAACAGTCCAACAAATTTCAAAAAAGAATTAAGTAAGGTTATAAAAGCTATTAGAAACTCCAAAGCCATTTGAGTAAGAGCCGATAAATCAAAAAATATCTATAAATGTAACCGTTCAGACTACCACAAAATCCTCGCGGATAAAATAACACACACACACAAACTAGGCCGATACAATAGTAGGATATCCGAGATCGATACAGAGAAGACCGAAATGGCCAATAAACTGAATATCGCAGATAGAGTAGCAAAGATCCATACTAGAGACGCTTATATCTTATTTAAGGACAATAAACCCAACTTTGCTAGTATTACACAGTCCAGACTAATAAACCCAACTAAAACTGAACTAGGTTTAATCTCAAAAAAATATAATTAAAAAAATAACCGATAAACTACTAATTTCAACCTGTACTAAGCAACCAATAAATACATTGAGCACACTGTGGATATTTGGTATTACTAGGATTCACCTGGATTACCTAC